>CM070564.1:35289057-35634057 GCA_036346405.1 Phyllostachys edulis
TTGCTTAAAGCCTTTGGCTACAAGACGGGCTTTATACCTTTCCACAATACCATCAGCGTGTTTCTTGAGCTTGAAGGCCCATTTACAATCAATGAGGTTAAGGCCGAGTCGGTTCTCCACAAGCCTCCACGTTTTGTTCTGCTACAATGCAGAGAACTCATCATCCATTGTTGCCCTCCATTCGGTAATCTCCATGGCCTGCTTATGCGAGGAAGGTTCTAGACCGATGTCATAGCTCGCTTGCGGCTGTCATATGGGATGGTGCCATCAGTGCACACTTTAGGTCGCCGAATGTTATTGCGAAGTCGTGTGCGAGGTCCTTGATGCTGCTCAGTTCGGGTATCCTAACATGGTACAAACAAATCAGTAGCACATGGCATAGTATGATCAGAATCCACGGGACTATACACTAATTGACCATCCTCATTATTAGACATTGGAGAAGTAGCATAATGTAGAACATGCAATAGAACAATATCCATGGAAGAGTTAATAGAAGTGGAAACTAACTCAGAGGTCTTAGCAAAAGGAAAACAGTGTTAATCAAAAGTGACATCGCGAGATGTATAAACACGACCGGTCAGTTTTATGAAGGCACTTATAGCCCTTATGATGATCACTATATCCCAGGAAAACACAAAGTTTAGATCAAAACCCTAGCTTGTGTGCATTGTATGGGCACAAGTTAGGCCAACAAGCATACCCAAATACTCAAAGGAAGGTGTAATCAGGTGTGTTGTTGAAGAGTCGTTCAAGAGGAGTATGATTATTGATCACTCGATTGGGAAGGCGATTTACCAAGTAGCAAGCAGAAGTAAAAGCCTCATCCCAGAATTTAATAGGAACACAAGAGTGTGCTAATAAGGCTAATCCAACCTCAACAATATGTCGATGCTTACGTTCAGCTCGACCATTTTGTTGATGTGTGTGAGGGCAAGAGACTCGATGTTGTATGCCTATTTGTTGAAAGAAAGGATGCAATTTTCTATATTCACTGCCCCAATCGGTTTGGACAGAGATGATCTTTCTATTCAGACGATGTTCCACAAGAGATTGGAAACGAAGAAAAACTTGTGCAACATTAGACTTATGCTTGAGAGGAAAAACCCATGTGTATCTACTATAATCATCAATGAAACTTACATAGAATCGAAATCCATTGATAGTGGTTACAACAGGTCCCAAAACATCAGAGTGGACAAGCTCTAATGGGGCTGAGGATACATTATTAGAATGAGAAAAAGGAAATTGGTGGCTCTTAGCTAATTGGTAGGCATCACAAACTAAAGCTGCATCTTTATTTGCGGAGATGGCAATCTGATTGGACTAAATAATTTGACAAAGAACATGAGATGATGGATGCCCGAGTCGATTATGCCATTGCTCCCAAGACGGCGTGACAGCAAGGAAAGCCTTCCTTGTTTTCAATGTCAATGAGATGGGATACAGTCCCTTCTGACATTTGTCGTGCAGAAGAGGACTCTGTGTGGCTCGATCCTTAACAAAAAAAATGACCAGAGTGAAATTCTAGAAACACATCATTTGTCCATGGTAAAGCGATGAACTAAAAGGAGATTCTTGTTGGCACTCGGAACATGGAGAACATTTTTGAGATTCATAGTTTCAGTGGGAGTGAGGATGTGAGAATGGCCAATATGGTGGATAGACAAACCTATGCCGCCAGCGGTTTGGACTTGATCATGGCCAGTGTGCCGTTCCTGCATACTCAGACGATCAAGATCGCTGGTGATATGGTCTGTCGCGCCCGTGTCAATATACTAGTTCGTAACAACACCATAGGAGGGGGCAAAAGCAAAAGCCGCAACATGTTGTTTTTCTTCAGGCTAGTAGGCATGATCAAACCGATGATAACATTTCAGTGCCATATGACCAATTTTACCACATACCTAACATGTAGTACGACTTCCTCCAAAATGACACAACTGATTGTTGCCGCCATTGTTGTTGTAGCTGTTGAGTGACTGATCGTTGTCACTATTGTTGTTGTGGTTATTACCACCACAATTTGTGTACCCTCCTTTTCCTCCTTTGTATGAGTTCTTATTGCCATGATAGACATTGTTGTTGTAGTTCTTGTTACCACTATTCATCTTGTTCTTGGCCGCTAGGTTAGTCGAGGCACCTTCTAGGTGCAACCCAGCGCTGCACTGCTCCACGCACAGATCAAAACTCAGAAGGTGAGCATAAAACTCACTTAGCGACACTAGCTCAGATCTTGTTGTCAATAATGTCACCAATGAGTCATATTTTTCACCAAATCTGGCCAGGAGATAAGAGACAATCTCCTCATCTCGGAGTGCATGCCCTACGGATGTCATTGTATCGGTCAGATTTTTCACCTTGTTGAAATACTTGGCAACTGTCAAATCTTGTTTCTTCATGTTTGCCAGTTGAATGAGAATCTGCACCACCTGCGCTGACGAGTGTGTTGCAAACATCCACTCCAGCGTTGTCCACACCTCCGCTGAAGTATTGAGCAGCAATTCTTGCGAAAGTACCTCAGGTAAAGTGATAAGAGAAGGACGCTCAGTACTAGCTGATCATGCTGCAGCCATGTGAGATACGCTGGATTGGGAGCAATGGTTTGCCCTGCATCGGTTTGTGTGGCGATGACTTTCTCCGAGAAGGAGCTTGAGCCATCGATGTACCCAAGGAGACGTTGTTCGTGAAGGTAATGCATGAATTGCGCCTTCCATAGGAGATAGTTCTCCTGCATCAACTTCATGTTGATCAGGTGGCTGAAGGATGGCGTCGGCAGTGGCAGCAGACCCGTCGAGTTGGACGAAGGCACAAGGGAGGAGACATTGAGTGTCGACGAGCCAGCCATGATGTTGTGTCGTGGATTGGATCAGAGAGGCTCTGATACCATGTGGAAATATAATCAGAGAAGAAGAAGAAGAAGAAGAAGAAGAAGAAGAGCGATTGCAATCCACACAACCAATGGAGCGCTGTCTTTGTATTTATGTATTGCCAGACGATGAATAGTACATGTCGGCAATCATGTGTACAACAGATAGCTGGTAGGATCATAACCATAGCCAGTAGAATCAAAACCAACCGTATCGCTATACAACATAATACAGTTGGGAAGGGAAGCAGATTATATACGCTAAAAACAAGGACGAGGACGCGTCGGGGAGGCAGGGGGGGAGGGTGGGGAGGAGGCGCAGTAGAGGACAAGGAGGACAAGTCTGAGCTTTGGTTGGCCTCACCGATGTCTGTGGTAGGTGGCGAGTGACGACGTGTGAGGCGAGGAGGAGGTGGTGCTAGGGTTCCATACTTCCATAGGGATCGATTGGTGGCCACTAGGGATTGATTCGGCGGGGAGGGGGTGAAGCATTGGTGTAGATAGGGGACAAGGGCACTTGTTGGATCTTAATCTAATGGCTTCAGATTTGACTGATATGGGGAGAAGAAACAGTGGAATGTACTATAGACAATCCCAATAATTGCAACTTTATTGTTTGTGTTTTTTTCCATTGATTTTTATGGGACTGAAACTCAGTTTATCAAAATGCAAGAGGATGTAGATCATGGCATATCGAGACACTGGGGAAATAAATTTAGGAACAAGAACGCTATCCTTACTCTATTCCTCATAAATGAAAGCTAGTCAGTGAAAGGGTCGGGATCCTATGCAAATGATGAACAAGATAACATTAGCTAGGTTTTTATAAATTCCTACTAAAACCTGTGTTTCTTAAAACTTGTTGGGATAGCCCCACATCGATTGTAGAAGGAGACATGCCACGATCTATAAGGGTGAGGGTGTACCCACCTATCATGCTAGTCTTTTAGGAGAGATGACCAAAAACCCCTTGGTTGTTGCTTTGTAGTTGGGTTTGCGGGTTAACGACCCAACGATCTAGGATCGGGATGCTTGTTTAGCGGGACTAGAATCGGATGCTGATTTAGTGGTTCAATACTGTTGCGCAACTTCTAATCCATGTGATCAAAACGGCCCCTTTACTAACTTCCTGTTCGAACAGAGTTTGAGCTAAAGGAAGAGTACTATGATACTGTTTATTAGGACGGAGCGAGAGATGTGTCGCTTTGCACATATTTTTATTCAAAATACTTTGGTGCACAGATGCTCTCATTAAATTTCGTGGTAGAATGGTGCGGATTAAGGTCGATTCGGCCAAAATCTCCATTGTTTGGCATGTCGGAAGGGAGCAAGAACAACTATGTGCCACGTCAGCGCATTGCATTTTGAAAAATAGTTTGTCACTGAATACTGAAAAACACGTTTGTATGGTTATGTAAATATATTGTAGTAATTATATTCGAACATTCCTTTAATATAAGAGTTTAGATAATTTATCTCCATCCTTGTAACACAAAAAAAAAGAATATAAAAATGCTCTATAGACGAAAAACAAACAGCAAATGAACAGCAGTATGTCTTACGTGTACCACTGTGTCACAGACCAGCCTAGCTTTGGGCTTCGTTCGTGGGACGTGGGCCTAGGAGGCAAGAGGGGGATCCAGTCAAAACTACAAAGGGTAGGCCACAACGATTGAAGAAGGCATCGAAGAATATTGCCTTGGCTCCCATCTTCCTTCGCCATGCTGTCTCTTCCCCAAATTCCATTCCTCTGATTCCCAGTCTCTTGCTTCTTCTTCTTAGTCTTGATTGCTCTTCTCTGTCTTGATTCTAATTCCCCAATTTGTATCCCCAAGTACTGGTGTATTGAGTTGGTATTGGATAATTGTGTTCCTGTCCCGAGTGTGCATTGGTGTTCATCAATCGGGATAGTAACAATTGGTATCAGAGCTTGGGGACACCCGGGACAAGAACACGATGATCTAATACCAACTCAATATACCAGCACTTGGTGATACAAATTGGAGAATTAGAATCAAGACAGAGAAGAGCAATCAAGACTAAGAAGAAGAAGCAGGAGACCGGGAATCAGAGGAATGGAGTTTGGGGGAGAGACAGCATGGCAGAGGAAGATGGGAGCTAAGGCTAAACTGAAAATATTCTTCGATGCCTTCTTCAATCGCTGTCGCCTGCCCTTTGTAGTCCCGACTGGATCCTACTCTTGCCTCCTAGGCCCACAGCCCACGAACGAAGCCCAAAGCTAGGCCGGTCTGTGACATTCCTCCGTGCTCGAAATATGGCTTGACCCCAAGCCACTGTAATTAAATGCGGGCAGATGAACTCGATGCCACCGGGATCCCATATCACTTGCAAATGTTTGTCATGAACAGGTGCAGAGCATGAAGAAATATGGCCAACAACAACAATATCAGCTTTAAGCACTCTGCCATTCTTTAGCTTAACTACAGTGACATCACCATTGGCATCAGCATCAAAACCAATAGCTACCGTACCCTTCACAAACTTGACTCCTTTGTTAGCATAGTAACTCTCATAGAAAGCTACGATGTCGGCAGTGAAGAGACGGGGCATACACCAAAGTTCAGGAAACACCATAGTGACATCAAACTTGTTGATCTTCAGTGTTGCGCTAAGTTCAAGGCCAATGTAACCTCTTCCAACAACCACTGCCTTCCCACCCTTCTTTGCTTGGATAGCTGCAACCAGCTTGTCAGCATCATCAATTTCTCTTAGATATAGAATGTTGTTGGAATCATCTCGAGTTCCAAAATCAGAGAGCTTTATGACTGAGGAGCCAGTAGCAATGAGCAAGATCTCATATGTAAAGGTGGTTCCACCTGCACTAGTTAGAGTCTTGGAGACAAAATCAGCTTCGACGATTTCAGTGCTTAGGATAAGCTCAATACCTTTCACTGGGTACCATTTAGGCAATAGCTTCTCTCCTCCACTTCCCACACACACATGAAATCCTGTCAGTCTTGCAACATTTTTTTTTTTGGGGAAAAGAGGTATCCCTTGCTGAGGGCAAGACGCTCGTAAGGAGCCACAGCCTTCGTGGAGATGATGGCAAGCTTCCCTGGCTTCACGGCCTACTTGGCGATCTCCCGTGCCGCATAACCTAGTTGAGTTGGTTGTGAAGCATGGACAGGATTAGCTGGCTCGGCACTTGGAGGTGGTGCAGGAATCTTCGTTCGCTCAGGAACACCAAGATAGAAATACTCAAGAGCCTTGTAACAGCCCTAGATCCATAAGTTGGATTAGTTAAGCATCTAATGTGCATTTGTGGAATTTTGGACTTCTTAAAACTTTTTATTGTGAAGCAATTAGGTTACAACCTGGTTTTTCAAAACCTAGAAATAAAATTTCTAAAACAAAATAAAAGTTTGTCAAGATTTTAAAATTTTAGTTCAGAGTGGAGTATAAAACCCTATGTTGAAAATCCTTTGATTTTGAAGACTAGAATTTAAACCTAGTAATCCAATACTCCTTCCCTAATTCAAAAGCTCAAATTGAACTTGTGGTAAAACTAAAAAGGTTTCAAATATCGGAATGTTTATTTTGGGATTCATATTATAAATATTAAAACCTCATATGCTCCTCGAAAGCTTGAGGTACTTTCAAAAGAATTCTCAAAAATTCAATTTGCAAATATACTTTCTTTATCTCAGAATTACAAACTATCTTATATTTTGAAAATATAGTAATACCCATAGCTGGGAATATTGTATTTGGATTTTATATGCCCTGTTGCTTGTTTGGAATTTTTCTAGAATTTTTGGAGGTCATTTGGTTCACTATTTTATTTGCTTGTTCTATTTGAATTTGAATTTAAAATGCAAACAAATCATGTGAACAATGCCTAAAAATGAAAGTTGATAATTAAAAATCTAAACTCAGCATAATTATTCTAAATATAAATTGAGGAATCAATTAAAGCATGTTTTGCAATTTTCTCACATCAAGTAATAATAATCAATATTAAATCGAATGGTTTGAAAGACTGCATTTAAATTAAATCGATTTCTTGTTTTCACATGCATTTCAAAAATCATGTCATTATGCATACATTAGTATTTCTGTTCTCATTTTCCAGTCTAACCGACCGCAGGCAAAATGCCTGTGTGTCCCGTCTTTTCCGGTCATCCCCTTTTTTCCTTCCCTACTAACTCCTTTCGCTTCTCTCCTTCAAATCTCATCTAAAAACTCAAAACCAAGCCATGCATTTCATACCACCGCGATCCTCATCACACGACCAATCCATTTCTGCAATTTATTTTCGCATGCACGGTAGTTTGAGCATTTTCATGAAAGGAGGTAGTTTGAGCATTTTCATGAAAGGAGAAAAGAAGTAGCAGATGAAACGCCTGCATGGCCATTCTTTTCTCTAACTTCTCTCTTCACAATCACAACCAAAAACCAAAAATCATGTAACACATGTTGTACCGCTACGATTGTTGTCTCGAGAGCGTTCCATTTTAGAGGTTAGTTCACGCATGTAGGGTCGTTGGAGCGAGTTGAAAAAATGAGGGAGAAATGCACTGCTATTTAACTCACTGCCATTTTCTCTCCCCCAAAAACCGAAGCACCACTGCCTAGTTATTCTAAATCATGTCCAGCACCATCCACTCCACAGCCGATTCATCCTTCCCCTCCAGCGTCATATTCTTTTTTTCCAAGAGCCCGTCCTGCCACTACCACTCATTTTCCATCAAGCAATCAAACAGCCGAGAGCCATCTCACCCTGGCACTTCCAGTCATCCACTTCTAGTCATTCTTTCTTCCCAAGCAGTAGAACATGTTCATCTCAAGCCCCTTCTCTCCTTCCAATCACCTCCAAGAACACAAAATGTCTCAATGCATGTCATACTATCATGTTCATCTTCTCATAAGCTTCCCATCCATACAATTAGTTTTCGCATACAAGTCTGTTTGAGTGTTTTGCAAAGAAGGGGAAGAAGTGGCACACTGTGTGCTGGGGCACTGTCGGCAGCGCATGGTGTAGGCACAGCAAGGCGGTGGCACCGAGGGCACGGGTGTCAGCCCAAGGCTAGGGAGCGCTACAGAGGGGTCGTTGGAGTAGTGGTGGCGACGGCTCATGCGGCACGGCGCGCAGTGGCGTAACGCCGAGGTGGTGAAGAAGCGACGGGTCCGGACCGAGGCCGAGCGGCGGCGCGTCGCTTATGTCAGCGGCTAGTTGCGGCGTGGCGGCCGGCCGACGGAGCTACGGCTCGGGACGCGGCGTTGAGGGAGAGCAACGACGGAAGACGGCGCATGCATGCAGTGGCACTGAGGGCGTGGACGCGGACGAGTTCGGCGATGACTACGGTGACAACTACGGCGGACGCGGACGAGCACTGAGAAGGCGATGTCTGGTGGTAGTCGCACGCCTAGCGTGCGTGGCGACAAAATGTTTAGGGTTAAATCGCGTTATCGTGTTCCAATATTACTTGTGCACGTTGCATAATCATATTAAGCATGGCATTTATTTTTCATGCATGTTAAGCGTACAGATGGATAATTGAATTAGCAAGAAGGTTTAGATTACATCACCTCAATTCACAAGATTTTCTGTTGTATGTTATATGAATAGAGAAAATGATTTGAAGATGATTAGGATAACAGTAGGATAATAAACCTTTTGAATGTCATTTGAGTCACCCAATTGAGTTAGTAATTTGGAAGTTGAGATTTGTAGGAAATTTGGCTAATGGCTTTTGTTCAAAAAGATGTCTTTTGTAGGTTGTATGTTTAGAGAATTGTTGGAGTTGGAGTTAACATGGAGCAAATGCCACTACAAATATGGGGATGAATTTTGTAGGTTTAGCCAAGAATAATTAAGCTCCATGAGCATTTCAACTTGAAATCAAGGATTGAAACGTGGCTATTTAAAGTAAGCAGTAGACTCCCACCTAAGGATATAATGAACTAAGAATAATCAGAGTTAATATAGTAGTTAGCTTTTGCACTCTCCTTAAACAAAAGGAAGGGTCAGATCAAAAGTATTTGATTTAAGTAAATGAGAAGGTTAATCAAAATGAGTTTAGTGATTATAGTTTTTGATGAGCTGGTTAGCCCTTAAGGTTTTATCTAGCAGGGAGCTAAAGCCTTGTTAAATGCAAAGCTCAATTAAGTAAACCTCATAGCATCTAGCCATTAGTATTTAATCTAAAAGAGTAAAATTATTTAGAAGGCAAGGGTTAAGTTATTCGAATGTCAAATGTCAGTAACCATGTGCCATAGATGTGTTACTAGCAATAGTGGCACTAGGTTTGTGAGTTGGTTTATAAAAAGATTGGTTTAAACTTCAAAATTTCATAACTAAATCAAATCAACTCCAAAACGAGTGAAACCAATTTTGTTGGTTTTCATTCTTAATGTACTTTAACTTGGAATAGGTTTGAAACATGTTAATGTCCCATAAAATTTCGAAATTAGAATTAATTTCTAGAATGAATTATTTTTACACTTGTGGTTTGGAGAAGTCTCTTGGGAGACCTTTCATTTCAAAAATGGATTTAATAATTTTAGCCTGAGCTTAGAGTTATCAGATCTAAAGATGTGATTGTTGTTACTAAGTACTCATGAATTTGTGCTGAGTAGAAGCATGCTAATATAGTGGTAAATTTGCTGGATTGTTTAGGGCCATGCTCAGGGAGGACCCGTGAATTTTGATATCTTGCCAATAGATTGTGAGATTGAATAAATGTTTGGACCTCCTCTTAATTGGGTGACTTTAGGATATATGGATCTGTGGATTGAGTTGTCTCTCCAGTTGATGGTGATCTTGATTGAATCATTGTATTATTTCAATTGGGTGATCCTAAGGTATGTGAACTGGTGGATCCCAATGATGGTAAGTTGAGGATCTTGCAGGGATGGGAAGCCAATCTTAGCTTCTAGCTAGCACCCAGTACTTGGTTGAATCAAGTGGCTCCTGGAGAGAGCTGGATGGAAGAAGAGAAGCAGCGTTAACTCCACCTTCCAAGGACACCACGCAAGACCTCCCGAAGACCTTGAATTGAAGACCATCTCATCAGCTCAGCCATATAGCTTAACCTGCCTAGACCCTTTCTGTGCACTAAGTCGCCCTGCCAGTTTACAGTATTAATCGATAGAACGCTATTAAGTTGCTTATTTCTTCTAGCAAACTTTTAAGCTGGTTCTTGCTGGGCTATTGTTTACTTTATCCCCTCTTGGTCTTTTGTCTCTCCTCTATCCTTGGTCTTTTTCCCTAACTCTCTGGATGTCCCCTTTCGAGCATGCTTTGGCACCTCAAGCAACTTCAGTGCTGGAAGGCAGATCAGAAAGGCCTGAGATATTGCCTCCTGAGGAATCAATTGTTCAAGTCAGGAGGGCAAGAATTATTTGAAGACATCCTTGACCTCTGAAGTACAATAGCAGAGTGCAAGTTATTAAGGCATTTCCACTCAGGCTGAGTCAGAGATGACAATAGGTTCATCTTCCAGACTACCTCAAGAAGCAAAGAAGCTGAGATTTAACAGGACCAATCCTAAAGCACTCAAGTTGCAAGTACCCTACCGACAACAAAACAATGGTCACAAAAGGAAAATGGCAGAGCAAGAGCAGGACCTCGTGAAGAACTTTGAGACCAGCTCTTACACCTCCTAGCCAATTGTTCGAGACTAGTCCCAGTTGAAGCCCTTTGCTTCTACCCCCTTTTCTCTCTAGCCTCTCCGAATCTTGGGGTCGAGATTCCCATAAGGGGGGTAGGTTTGTAACACCCTGGTTTTCTTAGCCTTTTTAAAAAATTTCAAAATAAAAAGAACCATTTTGTTTTGATGAGAACTCAAAGATTAACTTGATATTTTCAGAAATTGAAGTGTTTAAAGTGACTAAGCTAAACTTCAACTAATCCAAAATTTGGTTCTTTTGGGTTTTACTCGAGCTCTCTGGAGCTATCTCTCCTCTTTCTTGGTAGGATCTCCCTTCCTCCATCCTGTTTGGACTTTCTTTTATGTCCAGACCTCCCCTTCTGTTGGTCTCTGGTGTTGTTCTTCTTCTTGTCTATTCGGATCTCCCCTTTTCTTTGGAAATCCCTCTCTGTTGAGATCTCCCCTTGACTTTGACCACTCTAATGGTCATCTTCGTGATCTGTTGTAATGATTACCTTTCGGGTCCAGATCACCCTTTTGATCAGGACTTCCCTGTTGTAGTTTAGACCTTCCGTGAGGTTTAGACCTATCTTTGTAAATTTAGACCTCCTTTGAAGTTTAGATTTCCCTTGTAGCTAGTCCTCCTCTGGGGACTAGACCATCTCTGTGGTTTTGACCCTTCCCTTTTTGTTTGGGTCACAACCACCCTGAGGTGTTCCAACTCATGTTTCTGTTTCAACCATCCTTGATATTTGAAATTCTACCTCGAAGTGAATCCTCACCCTCTGAATCTCTTTCTTGTTTAACCTCCTTCCATTCCTTACTTATTTAAACCTCTTTAGGTTCATTTGAATCTTTCCTTGTTCATTGGAACCCCTTTTGGGTTCACTTCAATCCTTCTCAGTTCTTTGGACCTCTCCGTGGCCATCTGAACCTCATTTGGACCTCCCCGGGTCCGTAAGGACCTTCTTTGGCTTTATCTTGACCGTTGAGATCTTCCCCGTGTTGGTCTTGACCGTCGAGATGTCTTTGATCTCCTCTTAACCATCGGGATCACCTTTGAGTTTATCCTAACCGTCAAGACCTCCTCTGGACCACTTTCTGTGGATCTCCTCCGTTGGATCCCTCTCCCCTTGAAACCCCTCTGTCTAGGCCACCCGTCGTCCGGATCTGATGGTCCAGACCTCTCCTTCGTTTGGATCCAAGGGCCCAGGCCTCCTTTGTTTTGTCCTTCTCTGGTCCAGACCTCCTTAGGTCTAAGCCTCTCTGGTGCTTGGACCTCCCCTGGACCAGACCTTCCCTCTTCGATGCTCCTCTGGCTTAGACCTCCCCAGGCCTAAGTCTCCTCCTCACTTATTTGGACCTCTCCATATCCTCTAAGATCTCCCCTTTGGAGATCTTAACCGTCTAGACCTCCCCCTTGTTAGATCTGGCCGTTAAGACCTCCCCTTTGGAGATCTTAACCGTCCAGACCTCCCCCTTGTTAGATCTGGCCTTTAAGACCTCCCCTTTGGAGATCTTAACCGTCCAGACCTCCCCCTTGTTAGATCTGGTCGTTAAGACCTCCCCTTTGGAGATCTTAACCGTTCAGACCTTCCCTTTGGAGATCTTAGCCGTCAGGACCTCCTTTGTTAGATCTTGACCGTTAAGACCTCCCCTTTGGAGATCTTAGCCGTCAAAACCTCTTCTTGTTTAGATCTTGACCGTTAAGACCTCCCCTTTGGAGATCTTAGCCGTCAGGACCTCTCATTGTTAGATCTTGACCGTTAATACCTCCCCTTTGGAGATCTTAGCCGTTAGGACCTCTCCTTGTTAGATCTTGACCGTTAAGACCACCCCTTTGCTTTTGATCTTGACATCGGACCTCCCGTGAGCAGGTCTTTTTGGACCTCCTGTCCATAGGGCCTCCTCATTGTTGTGTTTTTTGGACCTCCTGTCCATAAGACCTCCTCATTGTTGTGTCTTTGGACCTCCGGTCCTGTGCTCGGACCTCCCCTGTGGCTGAGGACCTCCCTTGACCTCTGCGGGACCTCCTCTAGGTCTCCGCAGGACCTCCTCTTGAGTTTTGACTAACCCCATTTGTCAGTCGTGACCTCTTTCTTTATCCTTTGACCATGTCCTTTGCACTTGGAAGTCCTCAAAACATTTAATGCCTGTTGTGTTGCATTAAATACTACCGTCCTTTTTGCAGCAATCGTGCTATCTTTGTGTCACTTCTTGTACTAGCTCCCATCTTTTTCTCACCTGCTCTTGACCCCGTGTGCCTTGGACCTCCCAGCAACTCTAGCTTTATAAGCTTGGGCAAGCTCTCTTCCTTTGCCTTTTTCCTCATTTTAGCTCTCTGGCTCCCACAGCTTGTTCTCTAGACCTCCCTCAAACCTCCAGACCTCCCTCGACCACCTCTCTGGACCTCCTCCAAGCCGTTGGACCTCTTCCAAATTGCCAAGCTCTTCTGTGGTTTTTGTTTGATGTCTATTTGGAGTTCATTTTAATCCCTTTCTGGTCTTTATTTGATCTTGATCTGTTTTAAATGTGTAGACCTCGACGTCTCTGGTGAGCCCGAGCCGTGTGAAGCAATGGATCTGTAAAGCTTTCAAGCAGGAGGCAAGTTACACTCTTGATCATATTGCACCCATTACTTCACCTTATATATGTTCCATTTTAAATGTTAATGCATGCTTACTTTACTAAGTTATTTTAATACTTGTCTTTAAACTCATGCATGTCTCCTTTGTATGGCCAACATTGAAATTAAACCAAACCTATTGTTACCCTAGATAAAATCTGGTTGATGCAATAGTGTGAACCAGGAGCAATTGTAAAATCTTATGCTTAGTCTTGCTTAGACCAAAAGTGTTTGATTTGGGAAAATTTTACCAACATGACCAACTGTTGTTTAAAGGTTTTAAGCCATAGCATTGGGTTGTCATGGAAGCATCTAAATGCTTTTGAAAAGCAAATGAAAGAAAAATAGATTTGGACTTGGGCAAAGTGGTTTGCTTGGTTGGTGCAATGTTTATGCACGGACTCAATCCTGGGTAAGGTTGAGGTCCAGGGGTTTGTGGTGGTCGCCCAAGTCAATTGAGAACTGGCCTTTGAGCGATCCTTTGCTAGGCCTATAATGGGCTATGTCTTACCGTACAACCACATGTCTCCAGAATAGGGCGTGGGACCTGGCCAACTAATTTGCAAAGTTCTACCACAGTTGTTCCACTTGGATGTGTGGAAGGTCTTCTATGGCCTATGGTCTTTCATAACCTATGTTTCCCACCGGCGCAAGAGGGGCCCCCGATCCTGCGGATTTGTATCCAATGGAGGCGAAACCTTAGCGAGGAGGGACTGCGGTGGAATAATGCATTGTAAAGGCCTTGTCATGAGCTCTAGACCTCTCACCTTCAGCAGTGAGAGGTGGCATTGACGAATGCTAGACAAACTAGAGAAATCATGTCATGTGGGTAAAGTGTACAACCTCTGCAGAGTGAAAGTTATTCGAATAGCCGTGTCCATGGTCATGGACGTGCTGGCAAAAGACTACTCGAATTTAGACTTGGTTTTGTTTTCAAAAGGCTTTGACAAACTGGTTTTGGGATTTCTATCCCATGGGTTGGGCAGGAAGCCTTGTGACAGGAGGGTATCCTTCACCATCTTGATGATGAATGTTATCCAACCGAAAACTAGGATTTACAAAATGAATTTTAGATATTGTATAACTGCCTTGGAACTTAGTATATGTAGTTGAAAGAAACTTGGCTTTATGCAAAACAACCATATTATGCCTTCCTTTGAATATCCATGTATGCATGTCATTTTGTTACCCCACGGGTGTAACTTGCGAGCACGGTTGTTATGCTCACTCTTGCTTGAAATAATCTTTTGAGTAGGAAGGAAGCCTTATGATGAGCTGTGCAGTGGACCAAGTGGTCCTGGACGACTAGGATGCACCCTCTAACCGATTGCCTATGGTTTATCGGATGGCCTTTATGTTTATCTTCCACTGTGTTCTGGTTTGTTGGCTTGTATGCCTCCCCTTTGTAAACAACTTTGTTGATATTAATAAAGATCTGGTTGAAGTGTATGCTATCGCTCTTGTATGCTGTGATGAGCTAGCTATTGATCCTTGGGACTAGCTCAGTTGCACAGGGGACCTTGTAGTGCCCGCTGTCCTCCACGACCACCCTCAGGTCTGGTCGTGAGTGGTCCTAGGGTAGTCTCGGCCCTCCATGACCTCCTCTGGTTGGCCGTGGGAGGTCTTTGGGGCGCCCCTTGGCTCCACGACCTCCTCAGGGACTCTCCCAGGACCTCCAGGCGGTCCTACCGGATCTCCTGGGCGGTCCTGGAGGACTTCCGAGAGGTCTCTTTGGACCTCTGGGAGGTCTCTTTGGACTTCTTGGGAGGACTTGGAGGACCTCTTGGGTGAGCCTCTGGTCAGGTCGTTGCCCAGACTTGGAGACCTCCTAGTTTAGCCGCGACAGGACCTCCTGGGTCCTATTGCAGCTAGGCCTAGAGACCTCCCAGGTCGGGGTGTTACATGCAGGTGCAGCTGGTGCTTGAGATGCAGGTGCAACAGGAACTATCTGAGTAAAGGGTGCTGGATTTAAAGGTGCCTTGGATGTAACTGGAGCTGCACTCAATGAGCCCTTACTCTTGCTAAGCATTATTACAAACATGTTGTTTTCAAGAACTTTGTTTTCCTCCAATGTAGTATTGTCCTTGAGCACCTTCCCCTGATGTATGAGCATTTGTTGGTCAGCCAGTTAGACGTACTGCCCTTGTGTATTCTCAATAAGCTTCTTCACCTCACCACACTTCTATTCTTCTTCTAAATGAATGTAGAGCTCTTCAGAAAATTCCTTCTTGGCAGCCTTATACTCAAGCACTATCTTTCCATGTAGTTTCACAACTTCTATTACTATGTTTTTGTGATCTGAGTTAGACCAAGAAGCTAACCTTAGCATCATCAGGACATCAACCATTAACTCATCCTCAATGAAATTGTCCATAAGATCTGTGGATATCATAGGGATATGCTCATGATCTTAGGATGATGATATAATTGGCAGTGACGTTGAAGGTTTGTCGAATCACGCGTTTTCAGTGAAGTTCAAACTCTTTGTCGAGGCAAGTGGCGGTCTCGACGGCCAGTGTGGCGGCTCGGCCCGCCAGAAGGCGGTCGAGACCACTTTGGGAAATCGGTTAGACCGGCCTTTATGAGATGTTGGATTTTGGAGCTGGGCCAAAAATAGAGGGTGTAGGCAAGAGAGTAGATTCTACCCCACTTGGTCTCATAATTTTTGGAGCTTTCAGGCAAAAGTTCTATTGGTTTGAAAATTCCAGTAGGTTTCGGATTTCTAGGAATGAAATTTGGCTAAGTCGGTGGGCGGTCGGGCCAAACCAGCAGTGTGATCGAGCCAGACCCGAGGCGGTCAAACCGACCAAAGTGGCGGTCTGACTGGTTTTTGGTTCGTTCATCGGCCAACTCGGTGGCGATGATTGTTTGGTTAGGTCATATTCATGGGTTTCAGTGCATATGTGTTGCATGATACATATTTTGACTAACGTGGGTCAAGTTGTGAAGAACTTGTTCCCGGAATCGATTTCTTTATCTATTGATGTGCAGGTTGCTTGGAGGTCAATGACGGTCAACGGCGAGGATGATCGGAACTAAGCTTGGAGAGCTGAGGTCCAGAATGATCGGAGATGCTAGGTGAGGTCAATGGAGTCAAGCATGACGCAAAAGGGACAAAGGTGACCGAACAGGCAGTTCGATGCGACGGGTTGGATCAAGCGGCGCGGGGGTCGGTGCAAGTGCCATGGTGGTTTCGGTGGGAGCCGGATAGGAGAGACTTGACGACATGATGAAAGGCACTGGATCAACCTACACGTGGCGAAGCATGGGTGGTGCTTCACAAAGATAGGACTCGGTCTTCGAAAAAGATCGAGAAGGGGTATTTTGGTAATTTTACCAAATACCGCCTTGGTGACCCTTTGTCGACCCTCGGCGCAAGACGGTGCGTGAAGAAGTGGATTAGGTCAAGAGGAGATGAAGATGGCGCTTTAAAATATGTGCGTATGTAACCCGTTTGTTGTGGGCTTTAACGGGAGCCCATTAGGGTTAACTCTTCTAGAAGGTTTAGCCTCCACTATAAATAGAGGAGGGAGGTGGCTGCACCCCCTTTTAACCTCAATTTCTTCTAAGGTTCCGATGATATTCAGATCATCTTCATACTCTGAGATTATACAAAATCCATTTTGAGATTGTTGTATAAATAAACAGGGACAATCCTCATTGTTCGTGTAGCCTTTCTTGCATAGAAAATCGCTCAAGCGATTATACCATATCCTACCTGATTGCTTAAGTCCGTACAGTGACTTTCTGAATTTCACACTGTACATATTTCTATTTGTTCTGTCTTGGTTCAGAACAGGGATACATTCAGGTACCTTCATATAAATATCCGAATACAAATTTTCACAAAGGTATGAAGTTACCACATCCATCAATTTCATTTCTAAATTCAAGTTTACTGCCATTGAGATTAAATATCTACAGGTAGTTCCGCCTATGACCGGAGAATGGGTTTCTTCATAATCAACCCCTGGACATTGAGTGAAACCTTGTGCAACGAGCCTTGCTTACAACTTCATAACTTTCATTTCTCTTTCAAACAAATACCCACTTATGCCCTACGGGGTGCACATGGAGAGACGTACGGCTTACAGGCTCAAACACATCTCTTTTATTCAGAGATAATAATTTAGTTTCTATTGCCTTCTTCCAATCTTCTCAATCTGATATTTTCTTACATTAAGCGAGCGATGCAGGCTCTGAATCAAAATCGATGATTATTGCAATTTTCTTTGCAAAATAAATGTTGACATTGGCTCTTGTCATATTCAAATATTCTCCCATGGTCACATAGTTTATAGCTATTTTTTATGAGGCGATTCTTCTAATGCTTCTACTTGCTCGCCGCTGCTTCCAATTACGGGGACAAGTCTCTTTAGTTTTTTAGCTCCGATGTGTGCGCACACATCCATACTGGTTTCTCCCTCCATGGGGATGTTCAAATCTAGTATGCCTTTTCTAAA
Organism: Phyllostachys edulis; assembly: GCA_036346405.1. Lineage (NCBI taxonomy): Eukaryota > Viridiplantae > Streptophyta > Magnoliopsida > Poales > Poaceae > Phyllostachys > Phyllostachys edulis. The sequence goes on from CM070564.1 coordinate 35,306,629, forward strand.
GGTTTCATACTGGTGCTAGGTCTCAACTGGCTCCCCTTCTAGTTCTAGGGAACTTCGGTGATTGGCTGTGTCAAGTCCTTCTTATCCTTTTTCACTAGGCGTTTGTTACTTTGGATTCGAGGGGCCGGAGTTCTCGTCCTTTTCTGAGGCCTCTGGATAGGATTAGGGATACCTTTTTCTTTCTTCGGTATTTCAACCCTCTCCGGTGCATTGCATGCAGGCACATGTGACTTAGTCACGCTTTTCAAATCACTGAAGTGGTCAGGCAGTTGATTATCTAATGCTTACAAATCAATTATCTTATAGACTTCAATTATCTTCTGGATTTCAAGTATTTTCTAGACTTTTCTATTTGCTTCACTAGTGCGCGGGTCATATGCATGAATTCTCGTGGCTTGCCATGTTATTTTTCGATATTTTTCATCAAGGGGTTGATTTCCTCCCCTTAATGACAAGAAACTATCCTCATCAAGCGAGCGGTATGCAAATCTCCAGTCATAGAGGTCCAAATACCTGATTATGGATGTTGTCTCATAACCAACATATATCCCAGACTTTTGGAGAGGGTCCTTTGCAGTTTGCTGCGGTGATGGTATAGGTACATAAACCTTGCAACCAAATCTGTGAAGCTGAGAAATTTTCGATGCTTACCCTTGCACTAGTTGCATAGGTGAATGGATGTTATATGCCGATGGTCTAAAGTTGATGAGAGTTGCTGCGTGCAGGACTACGTTTCCCCAACATGTAGTTGATAAATTACAATTCTGCAAAAATCTGCTAGTCCATTCTGGGTGTGGACATGCGGTACGGAATGCTCAATGTTAATTCCCATTGTCATGCAATAATCATCAAATTCCTTCGAAGTAAATTCTCCGGTGTTGCCCATTCTGATGGACTTTATGTTATGATCAGGGAAATTATTCTTAATTTTAATTATCTATGAGCTTAGTTTTGCAAAAGCATGGTTTCTCGTAGACAATAAACATATGTGCGACTATTTCGAGAAAGCATCGATGAGCACCATAAAATACCTAAATGGCCCTGACAAGGGCTATATAGGACCACAAATATCTCCCTGGATGCGTTCCGAGAATGCAAGCGTTTCATCATTCACTTTCAGAGCAGAATGTCTAGTAATTAATTTCCCGGTGGCACATGCGGGGCACACAAAAATCATCCTGATTCGGGAAATTCTTTACATTGATATGATGTCCCTGTGAATTGTTAATTATATTTCTCATTATTCTAAAACCTGGGCGGCCTAATCTATCATGCCAGAGACAGAAAAGCTCAGAGCTTCTAAATACAGTTTTCAGGGCAGTATAGGTTGTGAGTGCCTTAATATTAGTGCAGTATAGCTCAGTTTCATATGAAGGAAGTTGTTCTAATACCCCTTTTCCACTTTTTTCACGCTTTGTAATGAGCAGGTATTCTTTACCATACCCTTCTTCACTCTCTTCATGGAAACCATTAGTGCGAATATCCTTGAGAGTGCTAGTTGATTTTGGGTACAACAACGCTTTTTTTTTAATGACCAAAGTTGTGCCCATCGAGAGTATAATTGTGGTCCTTACTGAGCCTATTATACAAGCATCACTGTCCACAATTGTCGTAAGACTAGAAGCATTATTGTTGATCGACTGAAAGAAATTTCGTCTCTCTTAAGATGGTATTCGTTGTGCCGCTATCCGCTAAGCACACTTCCTCCATAGGGCGCCACACTCGTTCTAATATAAGGCACTTTATTAATATGCAGTAGGAAGCAAGCAACACATAAATAAAATACTTCAGATATCAGAACATAACTTGCTATTATAAATACGAGAAAATTAAGCCTTGTAGGACTCACCATAAGAATTTAATGCTTTACTCTTCTAGTGCTTACAACCATTATTCAAAGCGTAAAATAATTCAGTGTTCCATCACAACCACAAACTGCAAGTTACTATAAAAAGATCCAAGTGCAATGCTTGCACTAGATCGAATCAGCGAAGTACTTAGAAACTTCTACCTTAATTTGCTCTATGGCAATCTTCTCCTTTTGGGCAACTACAGCTACGGCCGCTGCGATGTCCAAAGGAGGGGTGATGGGGGCTGCTATTGGGTTATCCACATCCATAAGTGCAATTAATGGCTGTGGATCCTCTGTGACTACAATGGCGAGGTATGTCTCATGCTGTCCTTTGCCCTTCTTCTTAGACAGGAAAGCATCAATAACGTGCGATCCACGACCTTACCCTTCTTGCCCCTCTCCTTTGTGAGAGGCTTCCTCACCTTGTAGCTGCTAGCATTGGCTTCATGGCCAACATTGCTACTAGACGGCTGTGAGATGTGGTTCTTTCTTATAACATTATCTTGAGCTTCCGCAACTTGCATGATGTCAATCAATTCGGCATACTCCTTGTAGCCGTCTTGACGATAGTTGCGTGCGGATTGCACTGCATTTGGGTGAAAAGCTAGAGAGAGTCTTCTCAATCTTCTGCTCATCCGTGATTACCTTACCATAGAGTTGAAGACTAGTACAAATTATGGCCATGATGGGCCAGCTCTTCGAACTCCTGGTTCGTGATGCCAGTCATCTACATATTCATACAAAAAGTTCATAAGATTACTACTGGTAATTTGCGTAAAATGGTTGCAAAATTCTCATAATATTCCTGTATTTTTCTATGTATTTTTCATGATTTACTTCTATTTTCAGTGATTAAACGTAATATAAACAATCACATATAATCAAAATAGCAAATACAATATATAAATTGCATAGAAATAATAATAACAAAGTTAAACATGCTTCAAATGCTCAAAATGATTCAAAAACTGAATTCCCGAGGCTCTTTTCTGCTGGAATATGAACTTTCAGTGCATTTTGCAATTTCCGAAGGTTAAACCGCTAATTTTCAGCTCTGAGAAAATTTTTCGCGTAATTTTCAATTTCCGAGGGGTCATTTAGCAAGAATGTATAAAATCCGGAATCCGTCGTAATTTTCAATTTTGGCGGCGCATGGTGCGGCGGCGTGATGGGGCCGTCGGCGAGGCGGCGGCGGCAGTTAAGAGGCGCGGTCTTGAGCCACGCCGGATGGTGGCGCTTCAAGCGGTCTTGGCGTAGCCTGATTCGGTGTCTTGGCTTCGGTTGCGTCTTGGCGACAGAGCCAGCGGATGTAGACCGGCGGCCGTGTGAGGGTCGCGTGTAGGCTGCGGGTGAACGCAGCGAGGTCGTCTGGGAGTCTGCGTGGCGATCTTGGGGCCGACGGCAGCGCTGCATGGCCACGTGTAGGTGGTAGCGTACACATGCGGTGGAGGTCTGCGGGATAGAGTCGCGGCGGCGACCGCGTTGGGCGCGCGACAACACGGTGGCACGGCGCGACGGCCGAGCTAGTGGCGCTCACGGGCGCGCGATTGCGTTCGGCCGGGCGGCGAGCGAATCTGGCGGCTTGGCCGCCTTGATGGTGGCGTCGGGCGAGCGTGTGGCGGCGGCGTCGGGCGAGCGTGGCGGTGCGGCCGTGTAGTGGCCGTCGCGACATAAGCGGCCATACTGGTAGCAAAGGGTTGGCGGCGGCCGGGCGATGGTGCGGCGGCGCGCGCGTCGCGATTTTTCTTTGTGCATCAATGAACAGTGCTATCAGCAGTCCCTCCTTTCAACTAATCATCCCTTTGGCATTGTGCCGGCAACTACAAATCACCTCGTGGAGATTAGAGGAAATTTGCAATCTACAATCCACAGTGCAATCGACATCTACTCCTTCATGCAACGTACCGATCGGCATTATGCCTGCGACTTCAAATCGGCTCGCGGTAGATTAGAGCGGATTTGCACCGTAGGAAATAATCTAGAAAGCCAAATTTGCGGAATTAAAAGCGATCTAGAAAAAGCGATTCGTTGTACGTGCGTCGTGCTACGACGGTTACCTTTCGATCCGAGTAGAGTAGGCCTAGAGGTAGGCTGGAGTCGATCGTGCTGATAATGTGTTGAGGAACCGTCGCTGGCAAGTCTAGTCTGAGCGATCACCTCGTAGACAACGTAGAATCGCATAGAACAATGCAAGCACAAATAATAGATTAAACACAGATATATGACGGACTTCTTTCTTCTCTTTATTTCTCTTCTCATGATCAGCCTTTTATAATGACTAGCACTTCATATTTATAGACTAGATACTCTATTAGAGTTTTGGATAGAACGTCCACCTATGAACCGGCTGCTAGGTCAAACCCATAGTTTTCAACGGTCAGTATTCATAACGGTGCATGTGGCATCGTGGTGGTAGTATTATCTCATCTTGGTTCTAACTATGCCCGCATTAATACTTGGTTTATGAAGAACTAGTTAATGGCCAGATCAGATGGAGTTGATTAGTTACTAGAGGAGTACAGGGGCCTTGATGTGCAATTCTGACAAATGTAGTGGGGACTAAAGCGAAAATTTTGCAGAAGGGTAGGGTACATATGTGCAGCTTTGCTGCAATATTGTGTTGAATTATTATTACAGTGTACTGCAAGCTGCTATTAATAAAGAATCTGTTCGGTGGTCAACTAACAGTACGAGAAATGGCAATGGCAGTAGAGTATAAAAATTGTTATAAAAAACATGTTTTATTAAGCAAATATCACAACATTAATTACTTCAGGGAAGCACTATGTAATATGTATCCCAAATTCGGCTTCCACGATGACCGTGCATATATACTCCTCGAAAACAACTAGAATTTTCTATTAAATGTAATATCCACGCATCATTTTTGAAAGAGGAATAGACATCCGAATCCACGACAACACCTATCATGACCTAGAACTTTTTTTATTAATTAACTTTTAAAAAAAATTTATTTTAAAGTTAACCTCCGGCGCATTTTATATTCAAATATAACCCTTTTGGTCACGCCACCACCCATGGTGTGACAAAACAACGCTGTCACGCCACAGGATAAATCCGCAAAATAGCATTTTTAATGACGTCACTGGTCGTGGCGTGACCAAACAACACTGTCATGCCACCACCCATGACCTGACAAGAGCATGCCCCAGCGTGTCAGTGTTGTTTTATCACACCATGAGTGGTAGCGTGACCAAAAAGATCAGATTTGGAAATAAAGTGCGCCGAGGATTAACTTTAAAATAAAATTTTTAAAAAGGTTATTTAATAAAAAAAATTCCATGACCTACTGCTGAGGCCCCATCGGCACATTTTCTTGGATCTTCGGTCTTTCCAGCATGAAAGAATGGGCTAAAAAACCGAAAATAAGAGCCGAGCAGTTTTGGTATATTCTCCTACTCCAGCATCCATGTCTTTTCCGAGTAACCTTAACTCATTAATTAATAAATAAAGTAATACTCTCTCTGTTCAGAAACATACGACGTTGTAAAAAACGTGCAGTCAAACTTTGACCACTAATATATATATATATAAAACTATTTGTATTGGGCACATAAAAATTAGATAAGTCATGAAAAATATTTTCGTAATATAATATATTTTTATTTTATAAATATATTCATATAAAAAAAGTAATAGTCAAAGTTGTATATCGGAGACCATGTCGATATCCAAAAAACCATATATTCTTGAATTTCTGAATTCTATGATTATGCGATGAGTCCAAATTATTCAAAAAGGACTATGCCTGTTTGCCCAGCCGTCTGGATTCGATCCCAGGGATCACAATCCGCTTGCCTCACCCTAATAATTCCCTTGGGATTGGTTCCCAAGCAGGAATAGTACACACATACTTGGGAATAGTACACGCATACTTGGTACTTTCAGTGGTCAAAGCTTGTGTCCGTGTTCCGTGAGATCTAGACCTCCGATCTAAATTAGACGTGTGCTAAGGACACATCTATATGCGTGTAGGTGTGCGTGAGTGCGTGTGCATCCTCTACTTTTTTAAAAAAAAAATTAAAAAAAACAGTCCCAGCTGCAGCAATGCACTAAATGCATGCCCACCAACACCCACCCGCCATCTTCAACGCAATGGAGGCCCTTGCTTGGGCTGCATTTGTGTTTGCATGGGAGATCCTGCTCCTCTGGTTCACACATTAAAACTACAGCCCCCACAACAGGGGGCACCGAAGACCGCTACGCGTACCAACTATAGTTTACCAAATGCATTTGTGAAATCCCCGTGCCGACAGATGGGCCCCACGGGGAGGCATGGCTACCATGATTATTGGTATCTTCGTGGGAGCAGTATATTGTTAGAGAAGCATGCATTTCCGAGTTGGAATCGACCAGCTCGAGGAGTTAGTTACTCATTCTGCGATGCATGTTTAGCTGGGTATCATGCAGAAGATCTACTATACTCGTATTAGGAAACGGTCTTTACCGCTCGATCGAAAAAACCAAAGTCCACTACAATCACAACAATACTTGCTACAGTGTTTTATGACATCTTAAATATCTCACTGTTGCTATAATATTTGATACACTGACACATGCTGTTCGCACAGCGATCCTGTTTGGCCTTGCTCCAACATCTCACATGCTTTAATTTCACAATAGAAAAATGGGATCTTAGTTTTAAGCGGGAGTTAATTTCAATATAGGGTTTATCCAAGATTTCGATTAATGATAAGAGGTCCAACTTCTCTCTTTTGATCAGAGATGCGAATTTGCCGTGGGATGAGTACGAAATGTGCCAAGCGGTTTAAATGTCTTACTTTTGTACAGAACTCTGCTAAAGATCATCCGTTTGTTTGGGAAGAATATGCAACTTTTTATTATTTAATCTATTTTTAAAAAATATTTTAACGATAACATCTCCCTAACTTTATTTTTAATTCCGATCTCTTTGGCCACGCCACAACGCGTGGCGTGGCAAAAGCAAGTTATCATGGATCTTGGTATGGCAAATGAGTGTTGTCACGTCACTCCTATTGGTGTGACAGGACTTAACCCAAAAACAGACGCGTGTTAGCTCGGAGGGTTATCGTGACAGGTTTGGTCACACTGCCGTTGGTGGTATAACAACACAGTTTGATCACGTTATGAGTTATGGCGTGACCAAAATGGTTAGAATTGGAAATAAAGTTAAAAAGATGTTATCTTTAAAATATTTTTTAAAAATAGATTTAAAATAAAAAAAATCTCAAAAATATGCAATCCTGTTGCCATTTAAGTAGTACCACCACTTTTCATATCCCCCAACTTTTTTTTATTAATTAACCCCTTTTCAAATTTTATTTTAAAGTTAACCCCGCGAACTATATTTCCAATTCCGACATCTTTGGTCATGCCACCACCCGTATCACGTCATAGGATAAGTCTGTGAAAATAGCACTTTTTGTCACGCCACTGGTAATAGTGTGACTAAACAACATTGTCATGCCACAGGTGATGGCGTGACCAAAAGGGTCAGAATTGGAAATAAAGCTCACGGGTGGTTAGCTTTAAAATAAAATTAAAAAAGGTTAATTAATAGGGAATTGCTATACATCTTCTAACAGTTTTTTTGATTTCAAAACTGTCATTTTCTGATCATTGGATGTGCTTTTTGATTCGTGCAACGTGTTTCAATGCTTTTGAAGCAAGGATTTGCAAGCATTAGGGTGTTTGCTTCAGTCGGCGGCTTGCTTGTGCCATTGAGATCGACAAATGAATGTCACAAATCATTTGTGGACTCGTAGCGATCGAGATCACGACCCAAGAGTCCAAGGCTCGAGCACGATGTACGTATGCTCCTTCTAGACATGTCACGTAGCATCTTCTTTGCCTCGATCGATTTTCGTACTTCCAATCGTTTTTTGAAGTCAAAACTATCACTTTTCTATTCGTTAGATGTGCTATAAGATTCGTGTTGTTACCTACATACATGATGATACTCTATGCCGAATTTATTATGATTTTTTATTCAGAACATAACGAGTTCATCACATTACCGTATTTTATTGGTATATAATTTTTTTGTCTTTGTTTTTACTCAATCTCTCAAAGTACATGTGAAGAATATAACAAGTTCACCACATTGTCGTATTTTGTTGGTATATAATTTTTTTGTCTTTGTTTTTGCTTAACCTCTCAAAGTACATATGAAAAACATAACGAGTTCACCACATTGCTGTATTTTATTGGTATATAATTTTTTTTTGTCTTTGTTTTTGAATCATGTGATGGAAATATAAGTTATTTAGACTTTCAAGAATAATTACAGTGATCAAGAACTAAAATTACAAAAATAATTTATTGTAATTTATGTACAATAGAGTTGTAAATAAATTTTCAAAATGTGGCAATTTTTTACAGAGAAAACTGTCATATTCTGTTTAGACAGTCCCTAATTAATAATAAAAAATTCCCGTTGGTTTCACTTTACACATATCATTTTTTTTTCCTTTCTAAAAAACCTATACCTTTTCCTAGTGCATCAATCCGACCTGAAACTTCCGTGCTTATGTTTCGAAGAGCTTCCTTCCAAAAGCTGGCTTCTCAGGTAACCTGAACCCACCTGCCTACTTTTGTAACAGAATCATAAACCCTCTCAAACAGGGGCTTAAACGTGCTACAGAATTGAATCTATTTTTCTACAAGGTTATCACATTGGTACTTCCTGGAAGAAGAAAAAATCACATTCTTACTAGAAACTCCCTGCTACTCAAACTATGAGTTTTTGGCTAAAATAGTATTGTTGATATGCGCAATAGCAAAACTAGCCCCCCGCGTACATCAAAAGCAAAAATGACACATTATCCGTGGCCCAGAGAACCGGATTTGCTGAGGATGCGACACATCGCGAATTCGGCCCCAGCAACGCGGAAATGCCTCGTTCAGTCCCAGGGGTGCGGAAATATCCCATCCAGCCTCAGGGGAAGGGAATACCCTCGTCTGCCCCGAAGGGCGTGGATTCTCTAGGTAAAATGTAGTGTGTAGCGTAGAAAGGTACTATAAACCGTATGTGCACATACAGTGGCAAAGCCTCTAAGGTAAAAGCTAATACAAGACAAACTTATCGATCATACATCGAACGGTTTTGTGCAATTTAAATTTATATATAACTAAAAAAATACAAAATACAATAAAGACAGTATATTCCCTACTAGATAGTGTTGCTTAAATAATCATAATTATGCACGAGTAATAGTGAACGTATTATAGGTACCAACACTCTCGGTACGAAAGCTTCATCCCTGTGCGCATGCATGATACGGCGGCTTGGCACCCTAGCTGCATTGCGTTCATGCTATTGCTGCCCCTTCTTCTTGCTTGACCCTAGGTCGAACCCTGCGTCCTTCATAACTTCCTCTCCTCCTCTCTCTAAGAGCATCTACAACAATCCACCTCAGCTGTTACTAAGAGGTTGCCACATCAGCTTTTAGATGATGTGGAGGAGAGAAGATGAGGAGAGAAGGTAAAGCTGTTTCTACATGAAGAAACTATCAGATTGTTAATACCAAGACGTAAGAAACAACAAAAAACTCTATTAAAGACTTAGTTGTTACCTAAACACTCATTTTGTGGGTCCCAATGCCTATCAACAACCAACAAGCTTGTAGCAATTAAAGTCTTATATACAAGCTTAAGAAACAATCTATTAGAATAATTATTTCTTTTTATTAGATTAAGTACTCTCGTTTCTTTTAATAACTAGCTAAAAAACAAACTATCGTAGATGCTCTAACTATTCCTACATTAACTCCCTCGCATCCACCTCCCCTCCCCTTCTCGCTTCATAAAATTCGCCACCCCGAACACACACAACACCGCGACCAAAGCAAGCAAGAACCCAAGAAACAGCACACTTCTCGCATGGTGCGTGCGAGCGTACGCACGTAGCTGATCAAGCGGGAGGCGAGGCATACTTGTTCGCAAGAAAGGCGAAACCTCCTGCCTTGCACGGCCTGCTCTGCTGAGTTCTGGCGAGATGAAGAAGCAGGGAAGGGCGGCGGCGGGGGCGGGGGCGGAGGGGAAGGTGAAGGCGGAGCTGGAGGACGGGGGGAAGGCGGCGGGGCGGTGGCAGCGCTGAGCCCGCTGAGCGAGACGCTGTGGCGGGAGAAGGCGGCGGCGGAGTTCCTCGGGGATGTGTCGGCGCGGCTGGCGTGGCGGGACCTCACGGTCACCGTGGCGCTCGGCAGCGGCGACACGCAGACCGTGCTCGAGGGGCTCACGGGCCACGCCGAGCCGGGCACCATCACCGCGCTCATGGGCCCCTCCGGCTCCGGCAAGTCCACGCTGCTCGACGCCCTCGCCGGACGCCTCGCTTCCAACGCCTTCCTCTCCGGGACCATCCTCCTCAACGGCCGCAAGGCCAACCTCTCCTTCGGCGCCGCGGTACGTACCTTCCTGGGCTCGTCGCCGTCCTTGTCACTGCATGTGTTAATCTTATCGTTAGCCCCTTCTCTTAACTCTAATTAATAAACTTTGCTATTTAGAACAACAAGAGGATTGTATATATGCTCTAGGCTTTTAGTTTTAAAAAGATATGTGTGCGTTAATTTCACACTTTCGAATTGAACATTTTGAAATATTTCTGCAGATAGAGCTAACTCTAGTATATATCTCGATGAAAATTGTGTTTGGATCATTCTGCATCACCTGAGCAACCGTACTCATAAGGAGAAACAAAGGGGTAATTTGTCACGTGCCAGGTTTTGGAGCCTTGCTGCCTTTTGGCCTCTGCTTGCATAGTTGCATCTGGCCATTTAAGCAGATGCCAAGCCATTTTGGAGGTTTCTCTCCTTAACTGCACTTAATCTACTCCTGTTGGAGATGGATTAGCAGTTTCTGTTCAAGATTGGGAGATCTGCCTGAATTACTTCCTGCCTGTTTTTAGATTGGTCATATTCTTTTGGGTATGTGTTTGGTGGTGGATTTAACACCCATTTGTTGGTAAGGAAACAAGGAACTTTTTTTCTCCCTGAAAAGGGGATTTGGAAGCAGCTAGTTGGGTTGTGGTTCACCAGTTTTCTCAGGACACGCTCATAAAAAACTCAGGATCTCTTGAGAACCTAGATTCTTTCCTCTCTTTTTTTGTAAAATTAGTGTGTGTTTCCATGTTATCTGAAATCATCTGTTTTACATGCGCTCTTGTTTATTTTTTAGTCCAAAAGAAGGTTGTTGCCGATATTTTGATGACTTGTGCTTCATTGGTTTCAGTTGGAACTGCCACTGTGTCTTATAGTATGTAGGTTAGCTTCTGCATTAACCACTAACTAGCTAGTATTAAGGAAAATCATGTCAACAAATTCTCCATTGTATAAAGAAATAGTGTCGGACCGGATTTGCATCCCGACCTTCTGTGTATACCGAGCTAGTCCTATGATCAGTAGCTAGCTCACACAATACAATGTCGACGAGTATCACATCTATACACGCGTTTAAGTAAAAGAGTACTTGATATTACATAAATAGACGGACTCACCTGGAAACCGAGTGAGGAAGGAGATCGAGTGCGGTAGGGAGGTTTGCATGCTCTAGGTTGGCGATGAGAATGAAGACGTTCTGGCAGCTCTGGTGCACAACAAGGAAGAAGAATCCGTGCATTAGAGAGAGGAGGTCAAGGCGACCAGAAAAGACAAGGGCTTCGAGGCCAAAGCTCACCGCAAAAGGCGGAATGAGACGGTGACGGTGCTTGGCCCTTCCTGTGAGGAAACAAGTAGGGCAAGGTGAGCACAAGGAAGAGGCGGTCGAGACGACCATAATGCACAAGACAATAGAGGCCAAAGCTCACCTCAATGGCGGAAATCGACGGACAAACATCGGCGGCTGGAGTTGAGGAAGATGGCTCACGTGGCGAAGGGGGGAGGGGGATGTATAGGAAGGCGTAGCGCGGAAGATGATGCGCTCAGACGCGGCTTAAATAGAGAGGAGACGAGCGCGACAACAAGGCTCGTCTCAGGCGCGAGATCTCGCAAGCGGAACTACGACAACAGACTCTAGAGCATGGATGGGACGAGGTCGCAGCGGTGCGAGAGAGGGCGAGAAGCTCGATGCATTGCTACAGAGCTCGAGGTTAGGGCTGTAAAAAAAGCTCGAGGCGAACTGCTCGAGCTCCAAACGAAGCCGAACTCGAATAGCTCCATTGGGCTCATTATTTTGTGATATGTGTACTATTAAAAGATACTGTCGTATTTGTTCCTATTAATACATGCATGTTATTATGTTGTGAGTTAATTTTTTCTATTCGTATTGTTGAAAATTGTTGCATGTTAACGGGTACCGAGCTTCCCTTGAGCTCGAGCCTACTCGAGCTTTTCTATTTGTTGAAAATTGAAGCATGTTGTTGACTGTTACCGAGCTTACTCGAACTGAGCTCGCGCCTACTCGAGCTTGGGCCGAGCCGAGCTCAAGCCCAGATCCAAGCTCGGATCCCATCTCAGGTTCGCTCGAGCTCAGCTTGAGCTTGTACCGAGCTCGAGCCTCGGAAGCGAGGCTCGCTCAAGCTCGACTCGTTTACATCCCTACTCGAGGTGGAGGTTGACGCGGCTTTGGCTCGTGTGGTGCATGTGTACGGTGCAACAGGCGAGAGAGAGGCGAGTTGGCGTGAGAGAGAGAGAGCGGATGTTGGGCTGGCAAACGTGGTTGCGGCCTGGTGGGCTCGGCCTACTTGCCGCGAGGGATGGGAAAGGAGAGGAGAAGCGGTGGGCTGGCTAGGCTGGGCCGCAGGGAGGAGAGGGAAATAGGGAAGGTGGGCTGGCGACGGGATGCGGCCCGAGGAGGAGAGAGAGGGAAAGAAAGATTTTGTAATTTTAGTTTGAAATTTCAGGAATTGATTTGAATTTGAGTTCAAATGCTGAGGTGGTTTTGCACACAATTACACTATTAGATATTTGCAAATCCAATTTTTTGTGACAAGGAAATTGTTTTAAACTTCTAAATTGCAAGGCAAGGCTTTTGGAAATTCTTGAAATGCAACCGAAGTTTTTAAAATTCATGCGAATTTTAAATGGGTTCAAAATTGGGCTGTTACAAATAGATGATCCCGGAGGAGTGGATTTCAATTTGGTTATCCGCGATTTGTTCCGGACGCATTTATCCGCTCATTTCATCAATTATCATAATATCATGATCACGCAACAAATTCCCGTCTTGATAGTTGATACTGAAAGGGACAATCACAATTTGTAATTCCAGGCCTATGTGACGCAAGATGACAACTTGATCGGCACACTGACGGTGAGGGAGACCATCTCATACTCGGCGCGCCTTCGCCTCCCTGACAACATGCCAAGGGAGGAGAAGCGTGCCCTGGTCGAGGGCACGATCGTCGAGATGGGGCTGCAGGACTGCGCCGACACGGTCATCGGCAACTGGCACCTGAGGGGGGTAAGTGGTGGTGAGAAGAGGAGGGTCAGCATTGCCCTGGAGATACTGATGAGGCCTAGGCTGCTCTTCCTGGATGAGCCCACCAGTGGTCTTGATAGGTATGTATTGTGTATCATGTGTCTTTCACCATTTAGTTTTAGTTTTTTTTTTAGTTTGGTCGTTCTCAATTCATTTCTTGCATTAGTAGATCAAGGGATAAGTTAGCTCACCTACCTTACTCATGTAAGTATTAGAGTAATCTAGCTGAAATCTGAATATCTGATGTGTACAGCTTGTACTTCGCTTGATACAGCATGTAGTATTCAAGTCATTACATGAACTATCAGAAGAAGTTGACCTGCCTATGTTATGTTACTGTAAGAGTTCCAGTAGCTATCATGTGTTTAAGTAACTGATGCGCCACAAAACTGTGCAGTGCTTCAGCATTCTTCGTGACGCAGACACTGCGCGGGCTGGCAAGGGATGGTCGGACCGTCATCGCTTCGATCCATCAGCCGAGCAGCGAGGTCTTCGAGCTTTTCGATCGTCTGTATCTTCTTTCTGGGGGCAAAACAGTTTACTTTGGGCAGGCCTCTGAGGCTTGTGAGGTAGTATATCTGAGTTTGGACATCTCTTTATCTCTGTTTCTGCAATGCCAATGGGATCTCTGAACCCACTACCGTCCTGTGCATTTTGCAGTTCTTTGCCCAAGCTGGCTTCCCATGCCCGGCGTTGCGCAATCCATCGGATCATTTCCTCAGATGCATAAACGCAGACTTCGACAAGGTGAAGGCCACTCTGAAAGGATCAATGAAGACGAGAGTAAGTTTCAGAACTCAGTCAATCCGCTGGTACTTACTGTAGCTTATTGGTACATGTCTTGACTGAAATTTTGCTCTCCTTTTGCGTACATAGTTTGAAAGGTCTGACGATCCGCTCGAGCGAATCACAACTTCGGAGGCAATTAGAAGGCTGATCAGCTACTACCAGCAGTCGCAGTACTACTTCACTGCGCGGCAGAAAGTAGACGAGATGGCACGAGTTGTAAGTACTTGATTTCTTGAGCGATTTCTGACAATTCAACATTACCTAGACCATTGCAATGGAACTAAGAGGATTCATGTGGTTTGCCATTGCAGAAAGGAACAGTACTGGATTCAGGAGGGAGCCAAGCTAGCTTTGGAATGCAAGCTTTCACGCTTACTAAGCGATCATTCATTAACATGTCGAGGGACTTTGGGTACTACTGGCTGAGGCTTGTCATTTACATTGTTGTGACCATCTGCATTGGGACTATCTACCTGAATGTTGGCACTGGATACAGCTCCATTCTGGTAAAATTTCTTTTGTTCAGTTGATACTGACACTTCTTTTAAGATAAAATTTAGGCTCTGAAATTATATAGTTATCCTGAACTGAATACTTCATGTTAAGCTTGATGATCTGACAAAGCTGTGAAAGCTATTAGGCAAGGGGCGCGTGCGCTTCTTTCATCTTTGGCTTCGTCACATTCATGTCGATTGGAGGATTCCCATCTTTTGTGGAAGACATGAAGGTCTGTGGAACCACCGAAGCATCAAATTAGATTAAAGAAGTTCTTCAGATTCTAACTTTGCTCAGTGATTTTTTCCAGGTGTTCCAAAGGGAAAGGCTCAACGGGCACTACGGTGTGCTGGCATTTGTCATCAGCAACACGCTCTCGGCGATGCCGTTCTTGATCTTGATAACCTTCATATCAGGGACGCTGTGCTACTTCATGGTGCGCCTCCACCCGGGCTTCACGCACTACCTCTTCTTCGTCCTGTGCCTCTATGCCAGCGTCACCGTCGTCGAGAGCTTGATGATGGCCATTGCCAGTGTCATCCCAAACTTCCTAATGGGTATCATCATCGGGGCAGGGCTTCAGGTAACGTCCCAACCATTTGATCCCGTCCATCATCTGTCAGATACTGTTTGAAACATACAATACATCCAAACTGCTGGGATTAGTGTTGACACTGTACATGGAACCGCACGTCATAATGCCGATGTTTATATTCTCTTCTGCTGATGACACACCACATTAATTGAGAAACAATTGTTGGAAATGGACAGGGGATATTCATGCTGGTATCAGGATACTTCAGGCTTCCACATGACATCCCAAAGCCATTCTGGAGGTACCCCATGTCATACGTCAGTTTCCACTACTGGGCATTGCAGGTAAAACTTTCTAAAGAAAGCAATCACTGAACTCAAATCACACCAAATTCTCTACAAGAAAGAACAAAACTAACGCCCCGCGGCGCGTCGACGATTCCTTGATCTTGCAGGGGCAGTACCAGAATGACCTGAAGGGACTGATCTTCGACAACCAGGACGACATGCTCCCGAAGATCCCCGGAGAGTACATCCTCGAGAACGTGTTCCAGATCGACGTGAACCGGTCCAAGTGGCTGGACCTGGCCGTGCTCTTCAGCATGATCATCATCTACCGCCTGCTCTTCTTCGCCATGATCAAGGTCAGCGATGACGTGACGCCGTGGGTGCGCGGCTACATCGCGAGGAGGAGGGTGCAGCACAAACGGCAGCGCAGGGCGGAGCTCGCGACCCTGACGCCGTCGTTCCGCGGGTACGTCATCGACTCAGCAAACCTACCGGCTGATCATCCATGAAAACATGGCCTGAACTGAAGAATGGAGGGGGAGACAGAAAAAGGCTAAAACTAAACTAAAAACAGTCTGGATGAATGAATGTGTGTTATAGTACTAGCACTGCTTAAGCTGTCTTGTTGTATTCTTTTGATATACTAAGGTGTATATCAGCAGCTGAATGCAAGTTTTATTCTCCTTTGTTTCAATTTTTTTCTTTTTTACAGTAGTAGAATCCAAATTGGCACTTGTCGGTAGGATCAGAACATGGCCAGGAATATATTATCTATAATCTGTGCTCCTTTTGTGGTGAACAATCTGATTGGTGGTGCCAAGAGAGAGGTAGGCCTTCCTTCAGCTATTAAGATGGGCATCTTGCAGCAGTGGGTTGTCAAGATGGTGCTATGAATGGCAACAATGCATATGACAGCTAGGCACTGATGATCTCTCCCAGGGATCTTGTCAGGGCAGCACACTGTATGTAAGAAAGGACATAGGATATTTATGGCAATTAAAGAGCAAACTATTTGCTATCGTGATTAGTCTGAATCTTACAAGTGGCAGGCCTATTAAGAAGAACTCAAGCAGTGTTTATCACTAACAGTAACAAGCTGTTTTTAAGGTTTGTGTAGCTGGGAGCCTGGGACAAGGGAGGAATAGGAAAGATACTGGTGTAGCTTAAGAGTGGGGTGATGGGCTGATCCTGATCTGATGTCTCCTTAATGCAAGGGTAGGTAAGTTGGCAGGAGCATGAACTGATGCTTGCTGTGGATCACATGTAGAAGTTAATGCAGTGAGCAGTAACTTGATGTAAGCTAGCCTTTGTTCTCCGGTTGCTGCAGCCATTGTAGTGCAACACTGCAGCTGACACAGGAAATCAGGCTCAGACAGTTTAATGGAAGAAGCGTGGAAATCTATGACATCTTTTGTGAACAGTGTGCCAGAAATATCGTGCAAGTAGATCTTTCCAGAACTGTCTAAATGGTCATGCCGTGCCGGTCTATGGATCGGGGTGCCGATCCAGACACGGCACGTCTATCTCTCGGATCATGCCAGGCTGGCTCGGACACGTTAAGCCTAACGGGCCCATGTTGGCCCAATGAGGCCATCTTGGCCCGAAATTTTAAAAAGTTCTAAAAATCTTGAAAAATATATGGAATTCAAAAATACATATTTAAATATATAAAAAATAGTTATATACCCATTAAAAAGAGATAAATATATTTAAAATATAATAAAGAGATTTATTAATGTTTACATAGCTAACTCGTTAAAACATTTGCCAAGTAAAAACTTAACATGAAAAAACATTGATAAAGGAAAAAGAGTACAACATATAGCTCTACATACATACATGTTCTAAGTGTCATTGTCTAGGTGCAAATTTTTTAACACGCCCGCCAACTCTGGATTTTGTACAGAGTGTTACGCTCGTGCATCAATTTGTTCCCCATCTTTTATAATTAGAAGTATCTCTACCATCTCACTCATGAGACTTGTTCTCCTCTCCTCTTATATTCTTCCAGAAAGACTGAAAGGAGACTCCGAGGAAACCGTGGAGATAGGAACAAATAACGTGCTAATATGGATAGCCCTGGATATGTTACCTTATGTCATGCCACCATTGCAAAATTTCAAAGCTATTTGCGTGGTAATTCACCATATCGCTGTCTAGATGGGTGGATAGTTCCTCACTCCTTGGGTAGGTGATTGGTCTTTCTTCAAAAGATGCTATTGTATAATCTGAACCTCTAGACCTAGAGGAAGAACTTGAACCCTAGATTTTACCCCACACATTTGTCTTCTTACCTATGGTGGGTGGTAATGGAGGTCGTTGCAAGCGAACTATCTGAAACTTATGTTCGTACCTATGATAAATCTTGGAAAATTTAGCACGAACATATGCAAAATAGTTAGAATAGTCTAGGTCTGTAGCATCACTGAGAAGTCGGAGAACATTAGCAGATCCTTGAATTTTAGTTCTAGGATCTAAAATAAATGCAAATACATATAGGAATGGGATTTCTTTCCAATATTTCAAGTATTTAGTTTTTATAGCAACAATAGCCTCTCGTAAGACTATTTCATTTTCATATGCCTCCAAGTGACTAGCAATTTATAGAATACTGTGCACAATTATAGGAGATGTTGGATAATGCACAGCGGGTAAAGCAACAGTGGAATCATAAAAACCAATGCTGCTCAATCAATAGTGCATTACCGTTAGTACTACGATAGTGTGTTTGAATAAAAATAGAAAAGTGCTCTTATACGGTAAACGGTTCTTAAGCATCAAGTAAATAGAGTTCCATCTTACCGGCATGTCCAAACCAAAATTTCTTGGACGTACATCCATTGCCCTGTAGAAGTTCTTATACGTTGCTATTCGCTGGTTAGAATGATTTAAGAAAGATATCGCGTCGTAGAAAGCTTTAATATACGGCTCCAACCTCTTCGAACGTATTTTACTGTAGGAATTACTAAGGATTTACCACTACAAATAGGTGCATTTGAGGATTTACCCCTCGATGACTCACTGACATGTGGATCCTGGGGCCCACATATCAGTAAGATATCTAGGGATAAATCCTCAAATGCATTTATCTCATAAGGGTAAATCCTCAAATCCCCCTTTACTATAAGATTAATAATATGGCAAGCACATCACTGATGTAGCAAGAAGGATTCAGTGTATGTACTAAACAATGGAATGAGAATATTCATTGTCCTAGAGTTTGCGGCGACATTTTCTAAAGTTACTTAAAAAAATTGTTTGTAATACCAAAGTCCTCCACGACTTTGATAATATAGTCCACAATATTTTCACTAGTGTGTGCTACATCAATTAGTTTGAACCCTATAAATCTTTTTTCCACTTCCCAGTTGTCATTAATATAATTAGCAATTGCACTAAGATAATCCCCCATAACCCGACCACTCCATATGTTCGAGGTCAATGCCAACGAAAATGTGCAGGTACTAAATAGTTCTTTTAATTTGTCACGACATTCATTATAGTACTCCTAATGTTATTTTCAAAAGATTTAGACTCCCCAAAGTTTAAAGGTAAATCCTCCGTAGCAATTAAACAACAAAGAGATTGACAAGCTACCTCGGGACTGTAGTCTCAGCTACGTATTCTACCGTCGAGGTTGTACTACAGCTGTGTCTACCTCTTTGGCAATCCTTGCCTTGCTTTACATCTTACAGCATGTCTAAGTAAGTGCCTCGTTCCATCTGAAGACTTTGCATACAATTCGTGTATACAAATTTTACAAACAACATATCTTACATGAACTCCTTATGTGTCCGGCTTGGTTGTCTTATCGAAATCATCCTAGACTTCGGATGTACTCAACATGAATCTCTTTGTGCCGGTGGTTGCAGACGTAGATGCTGCTATAGAGCCTGATGATGGTATTCCTGCTTACTCTTGTGGTTGGTTTGAGGCCTTGAGATTCTCGAAGAATGCAAGATCCTGGTGAAATTCTGTAATCACCAATAGCAAAACTATCGTAATTTTTCATTACGAAACACAACAAACATAAAATTACACTATTATTTATTTCAACTTAGTATAACAAATAATAACAATAGAAATATGAAGAAAAAATTATACCACTTTCCATGACTTGTTGCTGGATTTTGAATTTTCGAATATTTCGCTCAAATTTTTCGAATTTTGCCAAATTATCGCACAAGGAATCTAAATTTGCACAACAAGATTCGTAGAAGAGATTAAGGAATGGATGGATATTGAATGACGGGGGGAGGCATGTTGGTTATTTATAGAAAATATTTTGGGATTTTTTGGTTTTTTCGTATTTTTAAACCTTCCAACGGCTCAAAAACAGTAAAAAAAAAAGTTTAAATTTCCGACCGTTACCAATGCCTAAATGGACCAGCGTGCCATGCGGTGCCATGCCGGGCATGCCTAAACAGGCCTAACAGCCATAAACGGCCCCCGACCAGACCGGGGTGCCGACCCAAGCACGGCATGCCCAGTCGAACCAACAGTCCCGTGCTTCGGACCGATCCAGCCGGCACGACCCATTTGGACAACTCTAGATCTTTCCACCATGGCCGATCAAATCCAAGAAGCTAAGTGAAGGCCAAAGATTAGGTGCAGGAACTTGGATCTTGTAGTTTTTTTTTCAAGAATCTTGTAGTACCTGAAGGAGGGCAGGTGAGGCCCCCTTTCCTGCACGATATTCTGGAATCAGTCTTGCTATTTTTAAGTCAACTGAAATTTTCTTAAGTTTAAGTCACTTGTTGTGACCATTAGATTTGTGTAGAGATTGTTGTGTCATATGATTGGATATTGATTTAATGGATTAAAATGATGATTTATACTTAAAAACAATTCAGTCACCTTATGAATAGACAGTCCCTTCTGGAATTCAATTTGCAGCCGTGCTTTTGTGCTTGCGCACGACATAGTTTGCGGATTCAATGGACATGAAGCATCTATAGTTGGTGTGCAATTACACACCTTACTGGCAGAGAGTAAATAATGTCAACTTAGTTAACTGAATTGCAAATCAAGTGTCTGTGAATTGTCAGGAACGTACCATAAAAGTGAGAAAATGCATTTTGTACTTATTCTTTCTTTTAGGTTGCCTGTTTGTTCATATAGACTAACTAACGTTCTTGCAGAAAGTTACATAAAAAAAACGTTCTTGCACAAACTTCTTGCATGAGTTTTACCAAGATCAGTCTAGAACCCAGAGTTCAGACAGTGGAAACTACTGTACCAAGATGGCACTGAAAAATAAGTGTCTACAGACTACCGGGAGAAAAAGGAAGAAGGCGAAGGTTGAGCAGACATCATCAACTTGTTGGAGACTGGGAGGTATCCAGTATCCATCCATGGAATTGCCTATGTGATTATGAACTGACGATTTCTACTTTGTTAGTTTAACGTTTTATATTTTGGGTTGTCTATGCGTCAGTCACATTATTTCTGTTTGTGATAAGTCATAATTTCGTATATTGGATCAACATAAAAAAGACATCTCCAAGCACATCTAATGCTAGAAAATTAAACTTATTTTTTTAAATACAAGTCGATTGATAATTAGTGAGTACATTTCAGTAGGAACTTTGTAAGGTTGTGGATTAACTCCGATCTTAGTATATCTAGTCACATGCTAAGAGGTGCACTCGTGCGAGTAGGTGCGTCTGCACTGTAATAAAAAAAAAGCATAGTAGTATCATGTGCTACTCGCCTGTATATATATTTTTAACTTCAATTGTAATTTAGTTGACTCCACATCAACACGAAGAGGGGGAAAACGGTTTTTTAACTTCCATTTCGAGAACTTTTTTTATTAATTAACTTTTTTTGAATTTTATTTTAAAGTTAATCTCTGGCGCACTTTATTTTCAATTCTGACCTCTTTGGGGCGTGATAAAATAACAATGTCACGTGTCAGGATAAATCTCCAAAATAACACTTTTTGTCACGCCACTGGTTGTGGCGTGACCAAATAACACTGTCACACCACTTCCAGTGGCATGACAAGAGTTTGACTAAAATGGTCTGACGTGACAGTGTTATTTTGTCACGCCACGAGTAGTGGCGTGACCAAAAGGGTCAGAATTGGAAATAGAGTGCGCCAAAGATTAACTTTAAAATAAAATTCAAAAAAAGTTTAATTAATAAAAAAATTTCCCATTCCGACTGTCCAAGCGAACCAAACTGCAAGTCCGCAACTCGAAAACCAAAACTGCTACCCGGCCCAAACACGCCCAAGTCGACATCGAAACGAGCAAAGCAAATAAACCCACCAAAAAAAACCCAACCCGAGAAAAACAAGAAACCCTAGCGATGCTTCAGATCCGCCTGAGCAAGATCGGCTCGTCGGACTCCAGCGCCGCCGCCTCCGGAGCGGCGGCCGGAGCAGGCGCCGGCGCCCCGGCGAAGTCCGCGGCGGTGGCGGCGGGCGGCGCCCCGGAGTCGGTTACGGTGGCGTGCCCCGACCACCTGGTGATCGCGGACCTCGCCGTGGCGAAGAGCATCGGCGCCGTCACGACCTCCGCCATAGCCGCTACCCGTACCATCGGCCTTCGCTCCCGCCGCCCCCTCGGCGAGCGCGTCCACATCTGCTCCCGCTGCGAGTTCCCCATCGCCATCTACGGCCGCCTCGTATGGAGCCCTAAACCCTAGCACCTTCACATGCTTGTGTGCTCTCTCAAGTTGCGACTCTTGCTGTTCGTGCTGTGGTTGATACAAATTAGAGGTTTAGTTAATAGCCTGGTGATGCTATGTACCCTTCAGGAGGAACCAATTACTGTAATCAGCCTCTTTTGCTTGTAATGGTTAGTAGCACTAGCGCCTACGGGAATGACTACTGGCTTGTTATGTTAGCAACGAAATTTGTTCATGGCAGTCAAGGGGGACTTACAGCCTACTTTAAAGCCATATTGGATGAAAGCAATATTGTTGTTCTGTTACAATATTAGTGTTTCTAGTGGTTTAGGGGATTGCAGGTAGTTTGCCTGTAGCATGGATATTTACTGGATACTGTTTAATGCTGAACCTACTATTCACCCATTTGCCTCATGAGATGAGCTTTTGGTACCAGGTGGTAGTGAGATTTTCTTCTTTTTATGCTTGAAGTAGTCTGTAGTCGTACCAAGTTGGTTTTTTTTGGTTTGAAGTAGTGCATAAGCAAGTGTAACAGACTTATTGTGTTAAAATAGGTCAGAGTCGTCTATTTTGTTGTGATATTTCAATATTGAATATTTATGTCTCGGAATATATGTGTTTTTACCTGTTGCCCAGATGACCGACCCGCATGTGGTCATTCACTTTATAGTTATTTTGCTAATATATACGGTTGAGCCCTAAAATAGTGTGATGACTTCCTTTTGTTTCAGATTCCATGCGAACATGCTTTCTGTTTAACCTGTGCAAGAAGTGATTCCAGCTGCTATCTGTAAGCATTCTATTCCCCAAACTTTTCTTAACTTGCTTTTGTCTCATCCTCATCTTCTTGGTATGTTGATTGACTTACACATTAGTTCATGCTAGGGTAGCATGCAGCAACTCAGTGATTTATCAGCACAGCATGATAGAGCTGGCGAAAGTGAATTAACTCCGAGCTTCCGTTGATTCATATGTGTTGCTTTTCTTATGATGTTATTTTTTTCTTACTGAAGGAGTTTCACCTAAGTAGCTCATGCGGTATATTAACATGCATATGTTTAAAATGGTGCGGTACTATTAGTAACCTCTGCGTACTTTGCATTTTGTTGTCAACTCATTTTCTGCTATCTCGGTGTATTGCTGTATATATCCATGTGATGTGCTGATCATTAGCATCAATAGGTACGAACTTTGGTTAAACAGTTATATGTCTTGTACTTTTACTTTAGTATCATGTTGATGTTGGTGCACCCCTTGAACACATAATCAAATGTATTATACCCCCCCCCCCTCTCTAGAAATATTGTACTGAGAATGACAAATCCTAATTAACATCGACGATAACTGCATTTTGGTTAAGATCAGCTTGGTCTGAGACTGTCATGTTGAGACTTTTGTTTACTTATTTCTGCAGTTGTGATGAGCGCATTCAGAAGATTCAGAGTGTGAAAATGATGGAAGGGATTTTTATCTGTGCTGCGCCTATGTGTCTCAAGTCTTTCCTGAAGAAAGCAGATTTCGAGTCTCATGTACCTGAAGCCCATGCCAACCTCCTCCAAACTAATCCTGAGAAGGAAGAATGTAACGAGTCAGATGCTCCTAACATCTCCCGTGCTTCTGCGGGGGATACTCAAAGACAATCTCAAATGCCTGAAATGTCTACTGCACGTGCTCCTCCAAGGCGAGGTGTTTCACCCACTTCAAGTTCTCACATGCAAGATCGTGAAGACCGGTCTCGCTACCACCAGTCCAGGGAACAAACCCCAATGAGGCCCCCTATGCTGGCAAAACCGCCATCGTTCCATGGTCGCCACCCATACCCACCAGGGGATACTCAGCCTGAAAACAACCCACCTCAAGGATTTGACCGGCCCTATAACTGGGCTCCTGAGAATGCACCTGGGGCAACTCCACTTCGCCATGAATCTGACCATGGTACTCAAGACAACCAGCAAGTGATGCCTAATGCACCATTCATGTTCCCTCCAATTCCTCAGCAAAACTTTGTGATGCCCATGAATATGAATCAAGCTTTGATCCCCAACACATCATTCAATTACCCTCCTCTCCAACAAGATGGAAATCCGCAGTACTTTAGTGCTCCTTTCCAGACGCAATTACCAGATGCCAGATTGGATCAAGGTTCAGTGTCAGGGGTCCAACCTCCTCCACCTGGTCCTTTAAGCTTTCCTGAGGGGCTTCAGCGCCCATGGGCCACGGGATTGATGGGAAATCATCCATTTCAGTCAATGCCCCTTGGGCAGGGAATGGCTGAAGGTGCAGGTGATCCTCAGGGAGGTGGTGGGATGGCCTTCCTGCATGCTGGTTTTGGGGCCATTTCTGACAACTCGATGAACCCAGGAGTGCCAGGTAGAGATCTCTCAGGTCAAGCTGATCACGGTGATGGAAGGGGTGTTCTAGCACAGATGCCTATGCCGATGCAAATGCAGATGTCACTTCCCCCACCTCCCCCTACGCAACCCCCATCAGCCGGACAACAACCTTTTAACAGAACTTGATAAGTTTTGTGCGTAATTTATGGTGGTTGCCAAAATTACATTTTACTGCATTGAGAAAATTGTAATTTTGCCTTTGGGCGTCTAGCTGGTGAGAATTCGATGGCTCAATTCCACCCCATGGGTTTCCCTGCTGTTGGTGGATAGGATCATAGGAGCATGCCATTGTGCTATGAGTGATTCTATTTTAATGAAACTTTCCTTCAGCTTCCATGTTTTCATGCAATTTGTGAAATGTCTGCTCTGGACGATTTAATGCCACTGTCCAATTGATGACATAAAGTATGCTTCAGCGTTGTACGAGTTGCCAACATATCATTGTAAATTTGCAAACTTTTTTTGGGGTTGATCGGTCCATTTTCTGTATTTTGTTTTTGTTGCATTTTGCAAATCTAAGCTAGGTTCAAATAGCCTAGTTACTGTGGGTTCTTAAGAGACCTGATTGCGTATTGGATGGTGGACCAGTAACAAAAGAAAAGGCTACGGGGACTTGTCAGGACACAAAAATGCAGCACACGAATGCAATTACGCAGATGTCGTAGCAGTAGAAAGAACAACGAACCTCTTACCTCTATTGGTCAATGGGATTGGGAAGGACCTAAACGCAACAAAAGAGTGGACGCAAGGGGCGGAAAGAGAAGATAAAACGCCCCTTAGGGATCTATATGCAAATAAGAAGGGAACGTGGAGTTTACGGTGAGAAATAACGGGCCTCGAAGGACCTAACTGCATGGAAAATGCAAACAGAAAGGGGCAAAATGAAACGCTGCAGGGGCATATCTGAAAGAGAAAAGGGTCGAAGCGCAAAAACTCGAAAAAATTTGGACCATTTCTCGATTTGTGCGTGTCATCCTTGCGCAGGGGCCATGCTAATCTTCTCTGTATCGTTCCAATTTTATCGGATGTCTCCGAAGAGACAACGGGGTTCTCACGCCCTGACTTATAAAAATGTATTCGCTCCGCTCGCTAGGCAGTGTGGTACTAAACAATGGCCCAGTTTCCTCCCGCTAGCTTCCGTGGATCGTCCGATTCACACCCAACGGATCGGATCGCACGCTGGCGCCCACCTCGTCATGCTAGGGGATCTTCTGCGGCTGTCGATCATGCTTTAGGCTTGTACGTGACACACACGGTCATGAAACAAATGCTTTTTAGGCCCCTTCCCAACCGTCCGATTACATATTCGGGCTACCTGGACTCATCGTCACCGTCCGATCAGACACAGGCATCAGCAACCTTGACCGCATCTTTGAAAAGCGTTCTCGGGTGGGGTCGCGTCTCCAGACAGGCTAATCCCCAGAAGAATCCTCTGCGCTGTCCTCTTTCTCGACGACGACGACGACGACGACGACGACGAGGCCTCGCGCGGTGAACCCAACCCATCAGGTGACCACTTCTGCCCCCTTCCAGACCAGAACCTTCTGGAAGCCTGCGCCCGTAGCTCGGTCATCCTAGTTGCGTGCCCCTCGCGCGTGTGGGTTCTCAGCTGTTCCTTTGGGTGTTGTCTTGGGGGATTATTTGGTGGGGATTAGAGTCTGGAACCTGTTCTTGATTTTCGTGGGGGCGCCGCCGCCGGGGGGGTAGGGATCGCTTAGGGTCTGTAGAATGTAGAATTGGGCGTCCGTGGCACCGGAATGCTAGCTTCCTCTCTTGATTCGTCGTTCCCGCATGTTTTCTTGGGGTTGGGGTTGAGGTGGGGGTGAAGTTGGGGTGTTAATTGTGCGTTCTAATTGTCCTTGTAAGATCAAAATCACAGCTTTATGGGTTGCGCATATGGATTTGTAGGCTCTGCATGAAATTTGTGAGAAAAATGTTCCCTGTGATGGAAGCCCTGAACGGAGTAGGTTAGGCGCATGATTTGTAGGTGTATCTAGGTTAGATGGCTCGTGGCTCGATAGCCGGCGGGTATGGTCTGATAAAGTTTATTGGCTTGAGAGATTGAGGATTGAATTGCGAGGCAAAATAAAGACTGCTGCTTCTGTTTGATGTCTTAGATGGATGCGGGTGAAGCTGTTGCAGGTAGAAGTTCTGTGCTGATGCCTTTGTGTAAGTGGACTTGTGTGGTCAATTTGGCACCTTTGGCGTGCTATTCTCTGAATGTAGGTCGAGATTGATGAATTTTGCCCAATTAAAATTTAAGCTTGAATGTTATAGTGAGCTGATATGCGAGGTCATACTGCATCTTTGGCATGTTACTGTGAGCTATGTACGTGGAGTTGCTTCAAATAATTTGCTACCGTGCTCTAATAATTGCCCCCTTGTCCCCTTGTGCGGTTAAATTGGAGTGATGGATTGCTTTCTTTGGTTACATGTTAGTAGAGCTGAAGCAAGTTGTACGGTTGGCAATTCAGCATGTCACTTTAGGTGGTGGCTTGATGAGACGTAATTATCACATCATTTGTTGCCATTTATGGATGCAAATTCAAGCTACTGTAGAGGTCACTTTACACGGAGCTGCTGCAAGTCGCTTATGCTAGGATGCCTTTCGCTTCTATGCAATGTTAGGGATAATTGTCCTTGTTGAGCTGAGGATTGTAGCTTCCACATTTTACTTATGACTTTATGGCTTTATGCTGATCATGTTATTATAAGGGTTAATTCCTTATTTGTCATTAGAAGTTGGTCGGATCCTTAAAATGCCATCGCGAAATTGCTCGTCCCTTTATTGCCATCAGATCTCAAATTTCATTACTTTTTTGCCACTCCCGTTAGCCTTGTTAGATCCGGTCACCGTTAAGCACGGAAAAATTATCAAAATGTCCATTTTACCCAGCTTCATCCTTCTCTTCTTCCTCCTCATTCCTCCTCCTCTTCTTCACTCATGACCTCCTCACACAACCACCACCTCCCTCACTCGCTTCGCTTCCCCCGCCTTTGCCTCGCCCTCACTTGGCCGCATGCCGACGTCGGTCGCTCCTTCCCCTCCCCATGCTTCTTCTCAACCGCGACAGAGAGAGAGAGAGACACGGAGAAGGGGAGGGGAGAAGGAGAGGCGGCAGCCTTGCAATGGGGAAACGACGACGTGTTTTAGGAGGCGGCGAACTCAAGGGTGGTGGTTTGCGGCGCGGGAGAGGACGGAGGCGGTCAGAACAGGGCGACGATAGGGTGGCAGGTCACAGAGGAGGCAGACATGGCGGCAAAGGATTTCGGCGACGAGGGGGCAGAGGTGCGCATGCATGGCACGTTCCCGAGCACGAGAATTACGTTTTGGTGGTCGAGATGAGCGGTGGGGGTACTGAGGACGCGGGCATCGGCGGCGTCCATGGCAGCAAGGAGAAGGATGACGACGACGCTACACAGCGAAGGTGGTGGCCGGCGGTGGTGGTGGATGGAATCAACTCGACGAGGAACACCTCATGAAGTGAGCAGTTTGGCAAGGGGATGTCCGAAGCGGCAAATCAGCAAGGACGGTGCGGGGGTGGCGACGTAGTCCCGGCGCGGTGTGGCTCCGGCGGCGCTCGGTGAGGAAGGGGGGCTCCAGTGGCGCTCCGGCGGCGGCAGCGTAGTCCTGACTGCGGCATGGTGGTGGACCAACGGCAGTCCTGGCTGCGCTCCGGTGGTGAAGGCGACGTGTGGGCTGATGAGGGATGAAGAAGATGGAAGAGCATAAGGGTAAACAAGTCTTTTCGCGCACAATTTGATAGTCAACTCATGGTGGACTGACGGGAGTGGCAAAAAAAGAATGAAAGTTGAGATCTAATAGCAATGAAGGGACGAGCAATTTCGCGATGGCATTTTAGGGATCCGTTAACTTCTAATGGTAAATAAGGAACTAACCCTTATTATAAATTCTAGCCTTAGCTGTCCAGTTGCCTAGCAGCCTTTCTACCCTGGTACAACTAGGATATCTTCGTATGTAGAAACTGACAAAACTATAATTGCTACATGTTTTGCTCATTTATATCTCTATTGGAGGATGATTGGTTAATTTTCATGCTGTGTTACTTATTCCTTTTATTCTTTTTTTTTGTGAAAAACATTAGCGAAACAATCTTATGCTAAGTTATTTATCGCCTCTATGTCCTCTACGTTTCTCGCTTGTCAATGCTTTCTTCTATTTGTTTAAAATTATGTGCAGTACCTTACTAGGACATTCCTTTTTGGGGGCATGCTTGCATGATATATTGATATCTGTGTTTCTGGAAATTTGGGCTTTAAATACCTTCTGTGACTAATTCTTATGCCAGATTTGCACCGCCAAAGTACTTCCGAAATTATTGATACTTGTGATGGATGTGCATAGTTAAATTCACTATCTTTTCGGGGACAATTAAGATGCTGTCATATGGGAACCAAATTACATTGCGCTGATGTTTTATTTAAAGGAAGTACAGTAGGGGAGAGCTCTGAGTGAATAACTGAATATATGATAAGAAAATAGCGGGTAAGGCCGTAAGGGTATCTTTTTAATTAGTTGACGTATGCTCGCCAAGGTGACTTGATCTGTCTACATCCAATACCTGTTGTTATTCTTGTAAACAAACCGTACTAGTATCCCATAGGCCAAAATAGTGACATAAACATTTAATGGAAATGTCTCACTTTTGAGGTACGCACAAACTACAAGGTTGTTTATGTGTCATTGTCAGACATCTCCTAGATTCGTAGTGTGTGTGACGTCCTTTATTTCTGCACTGCCTGCTTCCTTTATCAATATACCTGTACGGTTTGTTTGTATTGATGCACATTTCTTTATGCAGTCAAAGGGGAATTATACAGTTGGTGCTGATGAGTTATGATAAATCTAGAATACATCATTCAAGTACTCCCAAAAAAAGGACACATTCCAATTCAGAGGATGGAAAGAGGAAACGGCTAAACTTCAGGCATGACGATGGATCTATGTCCTCTGAGCCAATAGAAACCATTTACAGGATATTGTGCCCGGTAAAAAAGATTGGCAGTGTCTTGGGGAGAGGTGGTAACATTGTTAAGGCCCTTAGAGAGGAAACTAAAGCAAAGATAAGGGTTGCTGATTCCATTCCTGGTGCTGATGAGAGAGTAATTATTATCTTCAATTACCAAAATCAGTCTGAACAAGTTGATGAAGCTGCTGAAAATATTTCTAATGATGGCTTAGAGAACTCGAAGCCCCATTGTTTTGCCCAAGATGCCTTGTTGAAGATACATGATAAGGTTGCGGCAGATGAAGATCTCCATGATGGAGTTGTCCATGAAAGGTCTGGAACTGTCGATGATGTGACTGCTCGAATTTTGGTTCCAGGCAATCAAGTTGGCTGCCTGCTAGGAAAAGGTGGCTCTATTATACAACAACTGCGAAATGATACTGGCGCAGGGATCCGTGTCTTACCATCCGAAAACCTTCCCCAGTGTGCACTTAAAAGTGATGAATTGGTTCAGGTAACTTTGTTTTAGTAATTCCTTTTGCTTCCATTGATCTCCATGGCCTTATGTAATGGTGTCTGTTAACTTGGATTCGTATTCATGCATTACACTTACGAAAACAAATCACTCACTGTGGGCACATTGATCTGTCCTACTAGGCAAGTTTCTTGCGCTGTTGGTATGCCCTGTTAAGTTCTTCAATTAACTAAATAGTGAAGTTTTGCATCTGGCGTGGTGTTTGCCTCTTAGCGAAATTTTGTCTTAATCATGTACAGTTTCATTTTGCAATTAAAATTTACCAAGGTGTGTGTCAATTAAAGCATGAACGCTTTGTTATTTTTGGACATGAATAGCATTAATGCTTATATTATTTCAGATATCTGGAGCACCTTCTCTTGTAAGAAAAGCTCTCTACAAAATATCTACTCGTCTCCATCAACATCCTCGTAAAGAAAATCCACCACTTGAACAAATTATAGGTGCAAGCACACAAAGGAAGCATGAGTCCCCACCACCATTACCTCATGGGAAACCAATGCTGCCACACCTGAATGTTGATCATCCACCTCCAATACCTTTGCTCGATCCATATAGAAACGGGCCATTGCTGTATCCTGTTGCTGAAGCAGAAGAATTTTCTATTAAAATTTTGTGCGATTCTGAGCAAATTGGTCCAGTTATTGGGAAAAGTGGGGCCAATGTTCGGCAGGTAGAGCAGCAGACTGGTGCTCGCATTCAGGTGCAAGAAGTTGACAAAGATGCTTCTGGAGACAGGTTGATTGTTGTTTCATCTAAGGAGGTAACATGCAGATGATATTTCCAATTGCCATCCCCTTCTCATACCAATCTTCATTACGAGTCCTCACATTTTTTGTCTCCTCCTATTTATTTATCCAGATTCCGACTGATCCAATATCCTCAACAATTGAGGCACTCATTTTGCTCCATAGTAAAGTAAGCGCACCTTCTGAGAAACGCCATTCGACTACTAGGCTTGTTGTACCATCAAGCAAGGTTGGTTGTATTCTTGGGGAAGGTGGGAAAGTAATTACTGAAATGAGAAGGCGAACTGGGGCTGAAATCCGAGTTTACTCAAAGGCAGATAAACCAAAGTACTTATCTTTTGATGAGGAGCTTGTGCAGGTGATTTATATTCAATCATAGCTGCACCAAGATGTCTATATTGTTTCTATATCTGCACCTTTTCGTTGTTAACTTGCTATTGTGCATTTACATTTGTTCCAAGCTTTCAGGTTGCTGGGCCTCCAGCTATTGCAAGAGGAGCCCTCACAGAGATTGCTTCGAGGCTTAGATCTAGGACTTTCAGAGATGGAATTGTTGCCAATAATCCTCCTGTTACCCCTTTTGATGGTCCTCCTGTTGATATCTTGCCCAGCAGGGAATTCACACTATACGGAATACCTGCCAATCCCCCATATGGAAGGCCTGCTAATGGTCCACCATATGGAAGGCCTGCCAATGATCCCCCATATGGAAGACCTGCCGATAATCCCCCATATGGAAGACCTGCCTATGATCCCCCATATGGAAGACCTGCCAATGATCCACCATATGGAAGACCTGCCAATAACATACCGTATGGGAGACTAAAAAATAATACACCTCATGATCCTTCCCCTGCATATCCTGTAGATTACTTTTCTAAAAGAGAGTATCCTAGTGGAAGTCGTCCTTTTGTTAGCAACCCTCCGCCGTCTGCTTTGTATGACAGATATGCAGCACCTGCTCGCTTGCCTACTAGAGAACTGCCCTCATCTGTTAGTCCTGGTGCGGATTATATGTCCCATCATTCTTATCGTGGCCATGTGCCTACTGATAGCTACTTTAGTAGGGGTACACAACAATTAGGCCACTTGAGAGCTGGGAATAGTCACGCGCAACAATTAGGCATCACCAGAGCTGGAAATTCCAATGCTTATGATTATATTGAGGTACATTTTCAATGCGTTAGCATCCCTCTTTTACAAACGGCCCTCACCTAATATGTTTTCTTTAGAAACTTGAAACTGTATACAAGACTGTTGCATTATGCCTATTTTGTTGGATAATTGGTTGGGATTCCTGGAAAGGAAAAAAATCCATATTTTATTGTATGTTATGGTGATCCATATTCATCCTTCCAGACATCACTTCTGTGGCACTTTTGTTCATTCTATAATGTGGACAAGATGGTGCAACACTGATCATTTATTATCATTTGCTTGCATTACCTGTTGAGCTATTCACTGTTCTCTGCTGCTGTTGATGTTGACCAATATTCTTGATTGGGTGTTGGTCTTTTCTCATTTATCCTTTTTAGGAAAACTTACATTGCCCTGTTGCCTGGTTCTGCTTATGCCTATCAGAAAATCTTAAGTTCTGAATAGATCTAAATTTCATTCTCTTCAGGCTGCTGGACAGATGCATAGACATGATGATTATCGACGGCTGACAGGTGTTACTGGGTATGGCTTTCACGGACTGGCTTTCTTCCAAAACATAAATGCGATTTTTATCTGGACAGATTTCATTGAAAGATGATCCTTTGGCAGGTACTCAAGTAGCTCTGTCGAACTGAGGATTCCAAATAGTTCTTTGGAATCAGTTATTGGTATTGGTGGTGTCAATCTAGCGGAGATCCGCCAGGTATAACAGCTATTCTTTTTGTTCCATTTGATCCGGTCTTTATTAGATTCTTGTGATAGTCCGGTAGTTTTAGTTTTCCTCATGCAAGCTCTCCTGCTTGATCCCAGATCTCCGGTGCAAGAGTGAAGTTATTTGAATCTCATCCTGGTTCTTCTGAATCCATTGTGGAGATCCAGGGTATGCCGGACCAAGTGAAAGCTGCACAGAGCCTTGTGCAAGGCTTCATTGGCGCTAACAACCAGGGCATGCAGCCATCCCAGTCGTCTCGCATGGTCCATTATCCAAGCCGGAACTAAATTCTACTAGTCTTGTGGCAGAGGACAGCAGAACAGGCGTCACTGCGTGGCTGGAGTTATCTCTTTTAACTGCAGATTGATTGTCATGTTTATGTTCTCGGAACGCTAAATAGTTGCCACATTAACTAGAGTGGGCGAGATAACTTAGATTATATTTATTGACAAATAATCTAGGGGATTTTATCGGCCAAGGCTGTACCGCTCAATGTTCTTTCTTTCTCCATCCCCCCCCCCCTTCTGAATGAAAATACCTAATGACAAGAGTTGCCTTTGCTCTGTAGTAGTATATGGAACCTAGATGCTTGAACTGTTGTTCTAAGGGCTTGTAATGAATGGCACATCTGATTCTCTCTGACTGACCTGGCTCTTGCTATTTTTTGAGATGAGATGTGTTGTTATTTTACTTATGGGTCAATAGGAGCCCAGGCTGTTTCAGCTACAGCAGAATGCAGGCTGTAGAGAACATTTTGTCCCGCTCTGATAACTTAACTGTGGATTCAACAGTAAGCACATACGTAACGAGACCCACCACTGCCGTTCGTCAATTCGTCTGCAGTATATTCCAAGGTCTGGAAATCCAGATGCGTGACTATTTTGCATTTATTTATACCAAAAGTGAGCAAGAACAAGACTGCAGAGAGCAACTGCAGTAACCACACAAAAATACGAGTTTTTTTATATTAATTAATCCTTTTTTAAGTTTTTATTTTAAAGTTAACTTCTAGCGAACTTTATTTTCAATTCTGATCTATTTGGTCATGCCACCATCTGTACCGTGACAAAATAATATTATCATACCATATAGTAAGTTCGCTAAAATAGCCTTTTTTGTCACGTCACTGGTCAAACGTGACCAAACAACACTGTCACGATGGTAGCGTGATAATAGTTTGCCCAGATACGGATTAACGTGACAGTGTTGTTTTATCACATCACAGACGGTAGCGTGACCAAAGGGGTCAAAATCGGAAATAAAGTTCGTCTGGGGTTAACTTTAAAATAAAATCAAAAAAAGAATTAATTAATAATTTAAAAAATCCAAAAATACATGCTGGTCGAATCAATATTTTTCTCAAGCACACGTACACAACTGGACAAAAGCTACGCAATCTCCACTATTGGAATTTTTTTTATTTAATCTTTTTTTATTAATATTTTAAAATTAATCCCTCACAAACTTTATTTCCAACTATGACCCTTTGATCACGCCACCTCTCGTGGCGTGACCAAACAATACTATCACGCCACGAGAAGTGGCGTGACCAAAGGTGCTACGCAAGCCCTCGGCCGCGCGCCGTGCCAGCGTGAAGCTTGCGTGGCGTGACAAGGCATATGGTCACGCCATGAGTCGAGGCGTGACAGTGGAGACTTATAGTCGGGTAGCCGGCCCGTTCCTCATTTTTCCTATCTTCTCACCTCCTTCTCTCATCCACCACCGCCGAGGACCCTAGCAGCACCACTCCACGCCGCCGGTGGACACCATTGCCCTTTCATGCCCGCGGTGGCCGCCGCCCGCTCACGCCAGCCGCCGCCGCCTCTCTTCCTCCCCGGCTGGCTCCTCCGCGCTCTCCTCCACGCGTGCCCCGTGCCGCCGATCCTCCTCCTCGACGCTGCCTCCCCCGCCGGTCCTCCTACCCCGGCGCCGCCTCCCCCGCCGCCGGTCCTCTGCTCCCCCGCCGGCTTCTTCTCCTAGATCGAGGTATACCTTGTGAGATAGATAATGTGTTAAAATGGGCAGACAGTGTAGCATATAGATTCATGCTTGATGTGTGATTGAGTAGTTGTTGCAATATGTGCGAATGCTTGATGATGGGTACACTGCATATCATTGTTGCAATATCGGTTACCGTAGTTGTTGCAATATGTGCGAATGCTTGATCATGGGTACATTGTATACCCATGAATCACATTCTCATTATATACCCATGAATCACATACAAGAGCAAGTGGCATATCAGTTCTGAGAAAATTTAGACAATGCAGATGCGCAAAGTTCAGACAATGCTAATCTGATACATTCATTGTTCATACAAGCTGAAGGATGGTGGGTGAGTTTCTACAGAGCAACGAGTTGCTACGATTTAGACACGATGCACCCATATGATTATTTGTTATCCTCATTTAGCACTTCTTATCCATCAGTTTCATTGGTCTTGTTCAGTGTCGCTCAGCCGGCCAACCATTGTTTGAAACAGAAGATCAAAGTGCAAGCACAGGTGGGAAAAGGGAGCTTACATTCTTGACGTGTAGCCAGAAGCTATACAATAATCATGCAGAGTTATATAACTAACCTTGTTAATTAACACATAAAAGCTGAGTCATAAGTGACTATAATGATCCCCATGGGTACGGCGATTCCTCGCTAATTCCCTTTGTATATATTTCGGTGAAAGCTCAATCTATTTTTTAGAGCAAAGCGAAACCCCAATCTATTACTCATTCCTTTCTGCAACTGTTTTATGTTTATGTCAGTTTCTGAATTATCATTGTACCCAGCACTGCAAGATACTTCCTCGTGTCTTTTGTGTCTTTTGCAAGTGCCTTTTGATAGTTTCTGATTATGTTTATGTAATATGTTTACAAGTGCCTTTTGCAACTTTCAGCAAATAATTCAGAAAAAGAGATTCTGCTAAGCATTAGGTAGCATAAAGCATTGTATCACATAAACATATTACATTATGAGAAAATTATATTGGTAAATCATAATCAGAGCGCAAAGGTTTCATGCAGATTAATTACTATCAAGTTTGTGAGCTCTATCGTAGCACTATCATAAGGATATTATACCACTTATTTGTTTGCAATTTGACAATTTGTATGCGTGTTTGATTTTTTTTTTGGTTGAAGTTGAATTACATGCTGTTATATTTACAATTGGTTAATAATATATTATGAAGCCTAAAATGGATGTAAGTCATATGTATGATATTCCTCTGATTTTAAAGACGCTTCATCACCTTTAATGCTAGTTATTTCATGTGTTGTCAAATTGCAAGTTATTTACATAAATATTGCCGTGTAAAACTATGTGCAATTTTATATATGTGTAGGACTACAACTTTTTCTACTTGAAAAATGTTTGATTCTAGTAAACCGTACATATTTTTGTGGTTGTACAAGTCTCCGTGATTCCTGAGTTCCCACTTATCTACATGCATGTGTGTACTATGTAGTCATTTTAGGATTAGTACACTTGTTTTAATTTTGCTTAGTATGAAATAGTAACAATACTACTATCAGATTTTGCTTAGTGTAGATAAAAAAATTAAAATCCTACAGTTATTTTTACTGGTGTATAATTTGAGTTGAAAACTGAAAACAAATAGGGTGTTGGTTAACTATTTACAAGGTAGGACAACAATCTTGGTTAACCTTCAATACGATGTCGTGCAGAATTAGTTAACCGAAAAAATTTATGAAAGGACATGTATAAAAGAAGTGAAATAAAGGTTGACTTACCTCCTTTCTGCATATAAGATTTCCTGAACGAGTGGTTCGTGGCATGCAGTACTGACTTTGCAATATTTTGTTGGATGTAGATGGTCGTGGTTGTACGTGTATTTACTGGTGGTGCCATTAGTCAAACTGGGAGTTCTGTCGACTTCGGCGGCATGGAAGCGACCGTCCTTTTATTTCGTGAATCACCGAACTTGACAACTCTTGTGACTAGGATTAAGTCGACATTTGGATGGGATGACCCCGGGGTCGTTGTCGGAATGCAAGGACGATATGACGCAGGGCTGGGTTCTAAGATGCACGTCTTTTTGGTGCCAATTCTATCCGCCGATGATTGGAACATATACAAGGAAATTGTGCTCGTATCTCAGGTCCGGGTGTTGGAGGTGGTGGTGGAAAGGACAATCGTTGTTGAGGATTTGCCAGATAATTTGGATGTGGTGAATGGCAACACGGAGGAACAAGACCCTGCTGTCCATCATTCGCGAGCCCCCCTCCCCCCCAATGGAAGAGCGTCCTTCCGAAGAGTTCGTTAGCGTGAGTCGTACCAACTCAAGTCTCGTTCCGTAAGAAATACGACTGATATATATCTCCATGCAGGCATAGCCATGGCCCATCGAAGACGAGGCCTCATGTCCCACAGTAGCCTACCTCTGGAGCTCTATCATGGCACCTACTGGGCGTCCGAGGTCGCGGTTGTAGGATCAAGGATAACCGACTAGAGGGGGGTGAATAGGAGGTTTTTAAACTTTTTAGCGATTTAACAATTTAGGCCAATAACAACTTAGTCTAAACAAGTTATTCTTCTAGCTAGGCAAATTAATCACAATAAACAAGCTAGAAAAATAAATATGAAAGTAAAGACTAGAGATAACCACAAAAACACGACGATGTTTTTCCCGTGGTATCGAAGACTTGCCGGTCTTCACTAGTCCACGTTGAGGGAGCTTGACGTCTCAAGCCGGCTCCACGAATTAAGCCTTTCCTCAAGTCACTATGGTTGTTCTTCCTCCGCTCCGGAGATGGTGAACACCGAACCACTCACAAGCTTGCACCGAGCCTCTTCACAATCTTCTTCGAAGAGATCACCGTGCTCCACCGCCAACCGTCTAGGAGTGCGGCAACACTCCAAGAGTAATAGATCAAAGTCTTCACTTGACGGTACTCAAGTGCACATGGATCAACTAGGAGAATGAATGCACTTGAATTAATCTCAACAAGCTCACAATGAATGCACAAGAGTGTTTTGAGTGTTGAGTGAATGCAAGGGCTCTCAAGGCTCTATGAATGTCAAATGGGCACTAGCAGCCTTGACATGAGCAGGTGGGGGTGTATTTATAACCCCCACCAACAATTATGACCGTTGGAGACGAAATCCAAGTTTTTTCAGGCGAAATCGGAACGACCGCAGTACAAAGTGCGGTACGACCGCACTTCTGACTTTGCACAGTCAACGGCTAGAACAGATACTAAAAAAGGAAAAAAATAGCCGTTGAATTCCCGGTCGAACGATCATGAGAAAAGCGCAGATGCGTCCGATTTGCCCGATCGTCTGGATTTATGCGGCGATACGACCGTTCGTAGGGTTTCGTGATTTGTTGAAGATTTGCAAAGGTTCTGGAATTTTTGTACCGCCATATAAAAATCGGAATGACCGCAGGCCGGTACGACCGTTCCCAAAAACGGAACGTCCGATTTTCAAATAAGTTTCTGAGCAGATTTTACACTTGTTCTGTTTTTATTGAACCGCCTCACAAAATTCGGAACGACCGCCCAACGGTACGACCGTTGCCCATGAGCGGTACGACCGATTTTCAAGAAAGATTCTGAGGCGATTTGCAACGCTTCTGGTTTTATAGAACCGCCAACTAAAATGCGGAATGACCGCGATGCGGTACGACCGTTCAAGGAGCCATCGTTCGCGAAAATTTATTTGGTCGTTCCTTCAAAATCTTGATACTACCGCCAAGTAAAATCGGTCATATCGCACCAGCGATACGACCGCAAGTATAATCTTCTTGGTACTCTTGATTTTGGATGAAACACTTAGAACTTTTCAATTTTATTTCAAGTTTAAATTCAAATGCATGCATGATCCTAAATTGATCCATATTGCACAAAACCATGCTATCAAGCTACTAGCCATAATCCCTCTTAATAGTACGGTGTTTATCCTATAATCCGGTCTTTCATCCAAAACTCCTAGACCGGTAAAATAAAAAAGAGATCCTAGACTATTTGTACCTTGTCTTTGAGCCAAAAGATCCTCGTGTAGTCCATTTCGCATGTCACTTTGTATCAACACATTCACCAATGGGATTTAACCTTGTAAATACTCAATAAACATGTTAATCTCATATTCACATATTGTCATTAATTATCAAAACAATTTTTAGGGGCCTAGATGCTTTTCAATCTCCCTCTTTTTGGTAATTGATGACAACACTAATAATATGTGAGAAAGATTGGTTTGAATATACCATAATTGCATATTCTATTTAAGACTTAACAATAAAACAATTCTTATAATGAGCACAAATGAGAATTATTTTCTTGTTAAATCAATTTTAAAGAAAGCTCCCCCTAAACATGTGCAAATAAAGATAGAACATTTTGAAGAAATTTTGAGAATTTTGGGCAGAGTTTCTTTAGCATATTTGAACTTGAGGAAATGCAATAGTAAGATGTGACAACAAGATTGCATTTAATATAATAACATAAGCATCCAACAAGTTCAACAAGTTAAACGACGCATAATTAAACTATTACAAGCACATATAAGTTCAACATTACATAATAAGTCCATATATAGTAGCAAAAGCTTGCGCTTGCTCCCCCTTAAGCTATGTCTTCTATATCTTTTCACTTCTCTCCCCCTTTGGCATCAAGGTACCCAAAAAAAAAACTCAGACAATGGGATCCTGAAGCGGAGGGACGACATCCTGGGAAACTGAGTCCTTTGTTGGAGTAGGAGTCGGGTCCTAAGGAGGAGGGATGACGTCCTGAGAGTCTAGGGCCGGAGGAGCGGAGTCCTGAGGAGCGGTGACCTGCTCTGGAGGAGGAGCAGAAGGAGTAGGCACCGGATCCGAAGATGCTGACTCTGTGGTGGGCCGGATCTGGCGTCTCGATGGTAGTCTTTGGAGGAGGGAGATCGAGCCGAGCGTAATGGCGGGAGGAGGGAGAGCTGGAGGAGGTACAGATACATCAGAGGCTGTCCTAGAAGAAGGAGGACGACGAGTGTAAGCGAATCGCGAAGGAGCCTTCAATAAATTTTCTAAGTCATTGATGCTATCCATCATGGCAGCCATCCTGTTATGAACCTCATTGTGAAAGTCATTTCGTACTAACTCCATATCTGCTAGCTTATTAGAGACCTCATTTTGAAATTCTATTTGAGCATGCTCCATGTTTTGCAGTTTATCAAGAATTAGCTGCTGATTGTCAAGAAGTTGAGCAATGGAGCCTTCACCGACAACTGGATCAGCAGTAGGCACCGCCTCAGTAATGGGATCATCCTCAGTAGCTTGTCGAGGAGGAACGCTGTCTCGTGGTCTATAGGATTTATGAACTGAGCCAAGACCACCATGATATGCTATCTTCTCAGAAATCAGAGCCATAATATAAGGTGCATAGTAAATCCTCTTGACTCTATCATTCTTGGATGAGACTATGCCCTGAAGGATAATATCCACAACATCAAATTTTATGCCTCGCATAATATGATCTATAATGTTCCAAGCGTGACCCCTGATAGCATCAAAACTTCCGCTCTTAGGATAAAAGGTGTGATTGATAATCCTGTTGATTATGCTCGGCAAAGGCTTAAGTCCGGTGATGGTTCCTAGCTTGCATTTGACATTGGAGTCATAATAATCAGACCAAGCAGGAGCTAGTAAAGCTGGACTATCAAAGATTTTCTCCCAAGAACTGGACCTTACTCTTAAGACTTGCTCAAATTCTTCCTTTGTACTTTGCAAATCTCTAGCCACAGAAATCCACCTAAAAGATTTTAAATCAGCTGATACATGAACTGTGACGTAAAACTGTCGAATAAGCTCATCATCATAGTTTTGCTTTAAAGCCACAAGGTCGTGAAGACCTACATCATAGAACAACTGATATACTCCACTGTATTTATCCAAGTCATTTAAGTGAGTCCACTTAATACATTTATGATCAGCAAATTTTCTGTTTCTTCCATAAAGTTGCTCATAAACTTGCTCTTGAAAAACAGTATGAAATCTTGGATTTACAGAGTCAGATTTGAGAAGATATTGATTGACATGCCTTTTTATTGCGTAGTCATCCGCTGAAAGAAGTCGCAAATCCTGTGGAGGCGATGGAGAATCTCCTAGATTATCAAAAGTGCCTTCTTCTTGAGAGTCGTGCTCAGAATGAGTCTCATCATCGGAGACATAATCTTCACTTGCTTCTGTTTCAGATTCTGATGCTAGCCCTTTTCCTTTTCCGTGCACGATCTTCTGACGAACTGAACGGGATTGCCTCACTGGAGCTGACCGACGTCGACGACGAGGTGACTGAGCGGCAGAGGATTGAGGAGAAGATTGTCCTCGAGGAGGTCCAACTGGTTTCCTTGTTGCAACCCTCATCCTAGGCATCTTTATGAACAGATAGAAAGTTACAAGATATTCAAAGGAATGATTGGAATTGAATTTAGTTGAAAAAGAAATAATATTTCTGTTTTCAGTCAGGACAATCGGTCGTCTGCATTGTTCATTGGCGATGCGACCGCCTTCTGATCGTTCGCGCTCAAGAACCGGACGTTCCGATTATCCTGACCGAGTTCTAAGGCTATCGAATTTTGCATATTTTGGTGATTTTTCATGGATTGAATCCATGGATCTAATGCGCAATCATCATAATACACCAAAACACACATTTTTACCCAATTAGAACTACAGAAATTCATCACATTTCAACAAACCCTAAGCGGGATATCCTAGGGTTCCACAGAGATAAAACATAAATCAAACAACGTTTTACCTTGAGATCTGGAGGAGATGAACCTGGAGAGGCTTTCAACACGAAGGAATCAAGAGATTTAGAAATTTTCGAGTGGATTTGAGGAGGGCTTGGAGGCGCCTGGAGAGAGAGAGAGAGAGAGAGAGAGAGAGAGAGAGAGAGAGAGAAAAAGTCGAACTGCGAGTTAAAAAAGAGAGAGGCAAGGAGTAGCGCAAAGAAGTTATTTTCTCTCCCAAACCGACGCGGTTGTACCGACAGAATGCCGTCGGTCGTTCCGCACCAAGGTCATACCATAGTTATAACTCCGGTCGTACCGCACTGAGCGGCGCATCGCTGTTATAATGTTGCCAGTTGTACCGCAGAGCGGTCGTCTTGAGTAAAACACCGGTTGTTCCGATTATCACGGAATTTCGGATTTTCTAGGAACTTAGATTATTTTGCAAATGATCCTAGTTTTCCACTCAAATAAATATCATTAAGGATCATTATGCATAGAATAGACTATTGTCTATTAAGAAACATAATTTTTATGATCATAGCCCCCCCCTTTTTTATATATAAAGATTTGAGAAATATTTTCATAAAATACTCAAATAATATCAAATGAAGCACATAACATGAGGCAAGAGTTCAAACAACATTTGAATGGTCTATGATATTTAACTCATTCCTCAATTTGCAAAAGCGACTTTCATCTAATGGCTTGGTGAAAATATCCGCTAATTGGTCCTCGGTTCTTATGTGGCTAATCTCAATATCTCCCTTGCTCACATGATCTCTCAAGAAATGGTGGCGAATATCTATATGCTTGGTTCTTGAGTGTTGAACAGGGTTATTAGCAATTTTCACCGTACTATCATTGTCACATAAAAGAGGCATTTTATCAAATTTAATTCCATAGTCCATCAATGTTTGCCTCATCCATAGCAATTGAGCACAACAACTTCTCGCGGAAACATATTCGGCTTCGGCGGTGGATAATGCTACGGAGTTTTGTTTCTTGGATGACCATGATACTAAAGATCTTCCTAAGAATTGACAACTACCTGAGGTGCTTTTTCTACCCACTTTGCAACCCGCATAATCGGAATCCGAATATTCAATTAAATCAAATTTAGCATCTTTAGGATACCAAAGGCCAATGCTAGAGGAATGCTTTAAATATCTTAGTATTCTTTTTAACGGCCATTAAATGACACTCTTTTGGAGTTGCTTGAAAACGTGCACACATGCAAACACTAAACATGATATCGGGCCTAGATGCGGTAAGATAAAGTAAACTACCAATCATGGATCTATAAAGCTTTAAATCTACCGGTTTAGCTCCCTCATTTAGATCAAGATGACCATTTGTAGCCATAGGAGTCTTGATGGGCTTTGCGTCTTCCATGCCAAACATTTTAAGTAAATCCTTCACGTACTTGGCTTGACTTATGCAAGTCCCATCTTTGAGTTGCTTGATTTGAATTCCAAGGAAATAGCTCAATTCTCCAATCATGGACATTTCAAATTCCCTAGACATCATATCACCAAACTCTTTGCAAAAGTCTTGATTAGTAGACCCAAAAATGATATCATCAACATAAATTTAACATACAAAGAATTCATCATCTAAAACTTTAGTAAATAGAGTTGAATCAATTTTTCCAATTTTGAATCCTTTTGAGACTAGAAAATCTCTAAGGCGTTCATACCATGCTCTAGGAGCTTGTTTAAGACCGTAGAGCGCCTTGGAGAGTTTATAGACATGATTTGGGTTCTTTGGATCTTCAAAACCAGGAGGTTGTTCAACAAATACAAGTTCGGATATTTTACTATTTAAGAATGCACTTTTAACATCCATTTGAAATAATTTAATATCAAAGCATGATGCAAAAGCAAGTAATATTCGAATTGATTCAAGCCTAGCTACGGGAGCAAAAGTTTCACCAAAATCCAAACCTTCGACTTGTGAATACCCATGAGCGACCAACCTTGTCTTATTCCGAACAACTAATCCATTTTCATCTTGTTTGTTCCTAAAAACCCATTTTGTGCCAATGACATTGTATTCTTCGGGTCGTTCTACCAATGTCCAAACTTCATTCCGGTGAAGTTGTTGAGTTCTTCATGCATAGCATTCACCCAATCGGGATCTTCAAGTGCTTCTTCTACATTCTTTGGCTCAATAGAAGAGACAAAAGAGTAATATTCACAAAAAGAAGCAACACGAGAGCGAGTTTGGACACCCTTACTTACGTCACCCAATATTTGATCTATTGGATGATCTTTTGCAATTGCATTGTGGATCCTTGGTGGTTGGTTGGATGGTTGATCATCTTCTTTGTTGCTCTCTTCACTAACTTGTATTTGATTTGTGGAAGAGGTGGGTGGTTCAATTTGAGTGGAAGATGTTGGATCAACTTCGGGCTTGACGTCACCTATTTGCATATGTTCCATTGCTTTTCTTAAGGCTTCATTACCTACATCATCCAAGTTCTCATGCTCTTCTTGAGAGCCGTTAGTCTCATCAAATTGCACATCGTGTCCTTCTACAACCAAACCGGAGTTTTTGTTGAAGACACGATAAGCCTTGCTATTTGAGGAGTAACCAAGCAAGAAACCAACGTCACAACGACTATCAAATTTTGAAAGACGAACGTCCTTCTTTAAAATATAACACTTGCAACCAAAAACTCGAAAATAAGAGATGTTCGGTTTTCTTCCTACAAGAAGCTCATAGGAAGTCTTTTTCAAAAGACGATTTATGGCATGACAAGCGGTATTAATAGCTTCCGCCCAAAAGATATCGGAAGTATTATATTCATTAAGCATTGTCCTAGCCATTTCAATTAATGTACGATTTTTCCTTTCTACTACT
Organism: Phyllostachys edulis; assembly: GCA_036346405.1. Classification (NCBI taxonomy): domain Eukaryota; kingdom Viridiplantae; phylum Streptophyta; class Magnoliopsida; order Poales; family Poaceae; genus Phyllostachys; species Phyllostachys edulis. Next base: position 35,350,744 of record CM070564.1, read on the forward strand.
CCATTTTGCTCCGGAGTGTAGGTTGTGGAAAGTTCATGCTTTATTCCAAGTTCATCACAAAAGTCTTCAACTTTAGTATTCTTGAACTCGGAACCATTATCACTACGGATTTTCTTTATTTTGAAATCAAATTCATTTTGGGCCCTTTTTGCAAATCTTTTGAAAATCCCGGAGGTTTCACTTTTGTCATCTAGGAAGAATACCCATGTGCACCTAGAGTAATCATCCACAATAACTAAACAATAGCTATTACCTCCAATACTCTTATAGGTTGTTGGCCCAAACAAGTCCATGTGTAAGAGTTCCAATGGTCTAGAAGTTGACATGATACTCTTGGAAGGTTGAGAATTTGCGACTTGTTTACCGGCTTGACAAGCACTACAAAGTCTATTTTTCTCAAACTTCACATCTTTCAAGCCAACAACTAAATCATGTTTGAAAAGCTTTTTGAGTTGAATCATTCCAACATGAGCTAGCCTTCTATGCCAAAGCCAACCCAATGAGGTTTTAGCCATTAAACAAGTTTTTAAACAAGATTCACTTGAGCTAAAATCAACTAGGTAAAGATTTCCAAATCTAAAGCCTTTGAAAGCTAAAGAGCTATCTTTTGCATTAGAAATGATTACACCTTCACTAGAGAATGAACAAATTAGTCCAAGATCACATATTTGAGCAATGGATAGCAAGTTGAAATTTAATGATTCTACTAAAGAAACATTAGAAATGGAAAGGTAATTTGAGATAGCAATTTTACCCAATCCTAATACCTTTCCTTTGTTATTGTCTCCAAAAGTGATCTTTTCCATTCCTTGGCCATTCTCGAATGTGGTGAACATTTTTCTATCACCGGTCATATGTTGTGTGCATCCACTATCAAGCACCCAATGTTTTCCACCAGTTTTATAATTCACCTTATCTCCTTTTGCCATGAGGCAAGTAGGAGTGGAGAATAGCGATGGTGCTTCCTTGATGGCGATGCCGACTAGTCCCTTCTTCTTGGGGGACTCTTCCTCATCGGAATCGGAGTCGCTTGACTCATCATTTGAATCCCACTCTCCAATATGGGCTTCATGCTTGCCATCCTTGTGAAGCTTCTTGAAGAGCTTCTTCTTGCCATGTCGATCTTTTAGAACCGAACTTACGTAAAGATTGTTTGATTCGGGGGGTCTCCTAGAATAGAATCACGCAGAGAGACTGACACGGGGATTTTTATACAGGTTCAGGCCTTCTCCGGAGAGAATAACAACCCTACTCCTGTGTGTGTATGGTATTGAGTGTATTCTGAACAATCAGGGGAAAAACTAAGACTATTACAGATAGTGCTTGTATTCCTGATGGCCCGATTGATCTTGTTCTTCCTTTCTCTGATTGCCGCCTTTTATAGTACGTGAAGGAGCGGCAGTTACTCCAGATAAAGCGGCGCCTCATCACCTCCCGTGAACAGCGACGTTAGTAATAATCACCGTGTATTAACTCCTCCACGTCGCTCAATGACTATATACCGTAGATAATGGAGTATTAAGTGTCATTACTCATGAGAATAACAGCGTATGATGACTGTTTGAATCCCTTAATCAATAAGACCCACTTGTCTGTAGGTTTATTTGATCATAAGGTGGTCGTAGCTGACCTAGTCGTAGAAGAACTTACGACCATGAGGTAGTCGTAGCAAGACTTACGACTATTGGGGTAGTCGTAGCATAACTTACGACTATGGGGGTGGTCGTAGAAGAACTTACGACCACCCATTAGGCTCTTCCCTCATAATATTAAGGGGTACACTTAGGGTCCACATAACGTCATATTTACCTATAATAAGAATTATAGATAAAAGATAAAATGAGGATTATTATATCCTCGTCATGCCATTGTACTCCTTCTTCTTGAATGACTTGTTCTTGTCATCCTTCTTTTCGGGACAATGAGAAGCAATATGCCCCTTTTCTTCACAATTATAGCACCGAATGTTGCTATAGCGCTTCTTGTCACTTGAGGATTGCCCCTTCTTGTATTTGTCGAAGTTGTAGCTTCTATTGGGGCGTCTCTTCATGACCCTCTTCATCCTTCTCACAAGGAGTGCATACTCCTCATCGGAATCTCCTTCTTCATCTTCATCATCGCTTGATGCCGCCTTGGCCTTGAAAGCGGTGATCTTCTTCTTAGAGGAGGATGTCTCCAAAAGCTCTTCCTTGTCCTTTTTGAACAACTCATTTGTAATGAGGTTGCCCAAGAGCCCCGTTGGTGTCATCCTTGGCAACTCGGGTGAGTTGAGAAATAGAGTCACCAACGTCTCATATTTGTCCGGGAGAGCCCTAAGCATCTTGCGCACAACATCAACATCAAGAAGGTTAGTCCCAAGACCTTTGAGCTCATTCACAATGTTGTTGAGTCGTGAATACGTCTCATTTATGTTTTCATGAGGCAACATCATGAATGTCTCATATTTGATCCGAAGCCTATGCAATTTGGCTTCTTTGACCGTGGATGTACCCTCATGGATTTCCGAGAGGGTGATCCAAATAGCATGAGCATTTTCCAAGTTACTCACTCTATTGAACTCATCCGCGTTCAAAGCGCCAAAGAGAGCATTCATAGCTTGGGCATCTAAATGAGAGTTACGTGTATCTTGATCCGTGGGTTCTAGTGGATTAAGAGGCATAGCGTAACCATCATTTATGATTTTCCAAATGCTTGGACTCATGGCCTTTAAATAAATTGACATTCTAATTTTCCAATAAGCATAATTTGAGCTATCAAATAAAGGAGCCTTTCCTATAGCAATTCCCTCACTAGCCATCCTTTTCTCTCTTAGACGGTTAAGTCTAAATCAATGAGAGACCAAGCTCTGATACCACTTGTAGGATCAAGGATAACCGACTAGAGGGGGGTGAATAGGAGGTTTTTAAACTTTTTAGCGATTTAACAATTTAGGCCAATAACAACTTAGTCTAAACAAGTTATTCTTCTAGCTAGGCAAATTAATCACAATAAACAAGCTAGAAAAATAAATATGAAAGTAAATACTAGAGATAACCACAAAAACATGACGATGTTTTTCCCGTGGTATCGAAGACTTGCCGGTCTTCACTAGTCCACGTTGAGGGAGCTTGACGTCTCAAGCCGGCTCCACGAATTAAGCCTTTCCTCAAGCCACTATGGTTGTTCTTCCTCCGCTCCGGAGATGGTTAACACCGAACCACTCACAAGCTTGCACCGGGCCTCTTCACAATCTTCTTCGAAGAGATCACCGTGCTCCACCGCCAACCGTCTAGGAGTGTGGCAACACTCCAAGAGTAATAGATCAAAGTCTTCACTTGACGGTACTCAAGTGCACATGGATCAACTAGGAGAATGAATGCACTTGAATTAATCTCAACAAGCTCACAATGAATGCACAAGAGTGTTTTGAGTGTTGAGTGAATGCAAGGGCTCTCAAGGCTCTATGAATGTCAAATGGGCACTAGCAGCCTTGACATGAGCAGGTGGGGGTGTATTTATAGCCCCACCAACAATTATGACCGTTGGAGACGAAATCCAAGTTTTTCAGGAAATCGAACGATCATGATACAAAGTGCATCGACCGCCTCCGACTTTGCATATCAACGGCTAGAACAGATACTAAAAAAGGAAAAAAATAGCCGTTGAATTCCCGATCGAACGATCGCAGAAAAAGCGCCATCGTCCGACGGTTGCCCGATCGTCTGCGTTTATGCGAATGATACGACCGTTCGTAGGGTTTCGTGATTTGTTGAAGATTTGCAAAGGTTCTGGAATTTTTGTACCGCCATATAAAATCGGAATGACCGCGAGCGATGACGACCGTTCCCAAAAGCGAACGTCCGATTTTCAAATAAGTTTCGAGCGATTTTACACTTGTTCTGCTTTTTATTGAACCGCCTCACAAAATTGAACGACCGCCAACGATGCGACCGCTGCCCATGAGCTGATACGACCGATTTTCAAGAAAGATTCGAGGCGATTTGTAACGCTTCGGTTTTATAGAACCGCCAACTAAAATGCGGAATGATCGCGATGCGATCGACCGCTCAAGGAGCCGGTCGTTAAAAATTTATTTGGTCGTTCCTTCAAAATGCGGTACTACCGCCGAGTAAAGTCCGGTCATACCGCACCAAGCGGTACGACCGCAAGTATAACTACGGTACTACCGATTTTGGATAGAAACACTTAGAACTTTTCAATTTTATTTCAAGTTTAAATTCAAATGCATGCATGATCCTAAATTGATCCATATTACACAAGACCATGCTATCAAGTTACTAGCCATGATCCCTCTTAATAGTACGGTGTTTATCCTATAATCCGGTTTTTCATCCAAAACTCCTAGACCGGTAAAATGAAAAAGAGATCCTAGACTATTTGTACCTTGTCTTTGAGCCAAAAGATCCTCGTGTAGTCCATTTCGCATGTCACTTTGTATCAACACATTCACCAATGGGATTTAACCTTGTAAATACTCAATAAACATGTTAATCCCATATTCGCATATTGTCATTAATTATCAAAACAATTTTTAGGGGCCTAGATGCTTTTCAGCGGTACCTCGCGTATATGAACGAGCTCGACGTCATCACACAGGACCAGGTACTGTTTCATAAGTTATTTTACTTGCTGCATTGACCTATTGAGCTAAACCATTTCTTTGCGCAGTCACGTGGGTCGCCATACGTCCGAGGCGAGGTCGATGACCTTGCGCTAAACCCGATGTGCGAGCAGGGCCAGGACTCGTGGTTGACCCTCTCGCCATTGATCTACTTCCATGCAGTGGAGTACCATTTGCCCTATCGAGTCATGAGGCAGTTTGGGAAGTTTCAGGCATGGCCACTAGTGGTGTTCTCGACAGATATAAACCTTCATGGGTAAGTCCTCCTCGTCGTGTATGTCCAGCTTCGGTAGCGGTTTTCGTGCTAACTTTTAGATTGTCGCCATCGCAGGATGAACCGAAAGCGGAGGTACCGGCACACGGACTGGTCACATTATCACCGAACCTATGTGTTGGAGTGGCAGGACCGAACAAATCGGTCCAGGGACGTGACGCAGATCCATCAGAGGCATAACTTCGTCAGATACCTACAGTGGCTACACGGCGTCGCGCGTCTCCAGCTTCGACCGGCGATGACCGATGCGGATGTAGATGATGGTGATGACGACGAGAAGGACATCGTGGACGACTACGATGAGTTCACACGACGGGCACTTTCGGTAGAGGGCCCCCATCAACGCTTACTACGTGAGTACATTGTATCACACCACTAATTAGCAATGTCACCATCGTAAGCTAATTGAATGTGTTTTCCGTTAGTGAAAAGCAACTCGCCCGCATAAGCAACGAGGCCGGAAGGTTCTCATGCTACAGGAGGGTTCGGAGGGGAGCTTCCAACGCTTCCGGGACTTCGCTGAGATAACACATACTACGTTAAATTAACATGTTATCCCTTGTTATTTATTTTGTTGCATTAAACTTCACTACCTTTTTGTTGTTCAACCTTGTAGTTGGTTCGCCGCCAATGCCGGCGACTGGCCGCAAAGATGAGCTGTGTGGCGGCATCGGGAGAGGTCATGCTACCTGGCCCGGCTCGGAGTGGCTCAGACGAGGCCGAGGAGGATGAGGAGGAGGCCGAGGAGGAGGCCGGGGAGGCTGAGGAGGCCGGGGAGGACGAGGAGGACGTCGCTGCTAGGATTCCCGACGAGATGCTCCTCAAGGACCTGGTTGATGCACCGCCCCGACCACGTAGGACTCAGACACCCTGCCACGCCGCCAGAACGGCGTGATCGCGCGGACATTAGTTCCGTAAACGTCGTCGAGGGCACGCGAGGCCAACACCCAGTAGCGAGGTTCACGCCGGGGTTGGGTGCGCGCCGAAAGCGCAACTGATGGGATGAATGACTGTGTGCTTGCATTTTGTACAATTCATATCTTATGGAACTTTGTATGGCCATTTTGAAAGTTGAATGAAATGAGATGGATGATGGTTGCATGTTATTCTTTGTTTGAATGAAATCATTGTAATGAACTTTGGATGCTTCTTATTCTTTGTTATATTCTTATTCTTTGTTTGAATGAAATCGGTGTTTGGTTGATTCATTGCGGTGGTAATCTTATCACGCCGTTATTAGTGGCGTGACAAGTCGGTCTGCCACGCCACTTACATCGGCGTGTGAGGACTTAGCCCCGGCAGCGATGGACCAAAATGCAAGCCCTCTAGCACATGAAGCATATTGGCGTGGCAGCACGTTTTTACCACGCCGTTCAGGGTGGCGTGACAATACAGTCTTGTCACGCCAGTGTAAGTGGCGTGGCAGGCCTTAACCCCGGCAGCGACGGTCCAAAATGCAAGCCCTCTGGCACATGAAGCATATTGGCGTGGCACCACGTTTTTGCCACGCCGTTAAGGGTGGCGTGACAATACAGTCCTGTCACGCCAGTGGAAGTGGCGTGGCAGGACTTAGCCCCGGCAGCGATGGCCCTTTTTGGCAAGCTCTTTGGCACACGAAGCATTTTGGCGTGGCACAATGCTTCGGCCACGCCGTGCATGGTGGCGTGACAAGGGTTAGGGATAGGGTTTTAGGTTTTTAGGGTTAGGGTTCTAGGTGTTTAGGTTGAGATTCAGGGTTAGGGTTTTAGATTGAGGGTCAGGGTTAGGTCAAGAGTCAAGTTAGGGCTTTAGGTTTTTAGGGTTAGGGTTAGGACTTTAGGTTTTTAGGTTCAGGGTTAGGGTTAGGGTTTCAGGTTCATAGGTCAAGGGTCAGGGTTACGGTTTTAGGTTAAGCGTCAAGATTAGGGTTTCAGATTGAGGGTTAGGGTTAGGGTTAAAGTCTTAGGTTTCATTCAGGGTTAGGGTTAGGTTTGGGGTTAGGGCTTTAGGTTTTTAGGGTTATGGTTTTAGGTGTTTAGGTTCAGATTCAGGGTTAGGGTTTTAGATTGAGGGTCAGGGTTAGGTCAAGGGTCAGGTTAGGGCTTTAGGTTTTTAGGATTACGGTTAGGGTGGTTTTTAGGTTTAGGGTTAGGGTTAGGGTTTCAGGTTTATAGGTCAAGGGTCAGGGTTAGGGTTTCAGATTGAGGGTTAGGGTTAGGGTTAGGGTTAAAGTCTTAGGTTTTACATTGGTTCAGGGTTAGGGTTAGGGTCAAAGTCTTAGGTTTAGGTCTAAGTTTAGGGTTTAGGTTTAGGGTTACACTTTTCATACCGATAAGACATCACTCTGCAAAGCAAGACAGGACTCTGCATGAAATTAACCACACCATGCGCAGTGACAAGACCAAATGAGTCAGCTTTGTGCAGTGACAAGCCCACACAGGGCAGCTTTTCGCAGAGATAAGACCAAAGGAGACAGCCTTGTGCACTGACAATCATCCTTTCTCTCATCGACGTGATAACACTCTACGTCTTTCCTTGCAGAGTAATGTCTTTTCGTTCTGAAAAGCTGGTGAGGCGATCAGAGTTGTCACTGAGCAAAGCTGTCTCGTCTTGTCTTGTCACTCTCCAAGGCTGTGTCCTTTGGCCTTATTCTTTGCAATCTTTGCACCGTGTGGTCTTGTCATCGCAAAAAAACTGCCCGTCCGGTCTTGTCCTTTGCAAAAGGTCTCTTTTCGTATTGTCCTTTGCACAAAGCCCCTGCTTGGTCTTATCTCTGCGCCAGCGCATGGCCCGATAAGTCTTGTCATCTACAACCTAACACATTACCCGTCGGTCTTGGCCTCCCATGGGCTATAAATTGTGTACCCCATGCTCGGAAGGACCACTAGATCCTTCAAACCGTAGAAAGAAGAACCTTCTCCGTCATACACTAACATACCATGGCGGATGCCCGAGGACCATCCAGCAAATTCGCCAAGCAAGACCTTCGCATGGAAAGGAGGGAGGACTTCGGCCCTAACTACCGGTTGGTGCCGAACAAGCGTGCCCAACCTAAGTGGCCGAAATGCGGACACGGGGAGGACGCTATCGTGCAGGTCATAGACGGCCCTTTCGATGGCGGACGACGTTTCTTCCGATGCCCATACTCTGGGGTAAATAGTTTTGTTCAGGTTACTTACGGCTAATACATCCTCCATACTAACCGTCCCTTACAGCAGATGACGAAATGTAACTTTACCCGCTGGATCGATCCTCCCCACGCTTACTATGTTGTGAGGTACGTGGAGGTATTGTGGAATCGAATCTTTGATTTGGAGACGCAAATTGAAGATCTCAAGGAGCAAAATGATGACCTCCGCCAACAGATGCAGCGCGAGAGGGGCAACAAGGAGGTCGTGAACATAGGAAGTTCCTATGATCCCACATGCTGCTGCACCAACCCTAGCTGCATATGTGCGTGTCACTACAACGACGGCCAGCCACGTCCGAGGCGCCCAGCTGGAGAACACTCCATGTGGGTTGTACGAGGCACCTTTCCGTACTAGTTCCCGGAAGGTCTAATTTATTTCCATTCAAAAAAGACGCATATGTATCGTAGGAGAACTTTGGTTTATTGCATCGTGCATGATGTTGTTTCTTATGTATGTAACCAAACCCTGTGCGCCATGTTATTCCAAGCTTTGTTATGAAGTCTATTTTAATTCGCAACTTTACATCTCATCGTCTTTTCGCTTTCAATTCTTCGCGTAGTAAGGCATCCAACAACATGGCAAAAACAAGTTCCGAAAGTTTACAGTTTGGTCTACGACCACAAACCTATGATTCCAGTAGGATGTCTGCGCACAACCTATCATTCCACCAGGATGTCTACACATCTTTCATCAGCGGTACTGTCTAGCATACTGTCTACGTATCTTTCCACTAGGATGTAAACTTATTTTTTTCCAGGATGCATTATGTATCACTTCTAGGACACGCTCTAAAAATATTGTAAAGTGTCTAAGGTTTTCAAAGCACAAAAAGATTACAGGTCTATATATTCTATTTACTCTCAGCTAAAAAAGGATGGTGTTATATTTACTTATGTAGAGAGGTCTATATATTCTATTTTCAAGTTGTGAATAGAGACATGTTATATGTACATAGCATTATGTACCACCGTATCTTCAACTGTTTTTCATACAAATAGAATCCAAACAAATTGGACAGCCCCTGTCACGCCAACAAATATGGCGTGACAATCGGTCTCTGTCACGCCAAGAAAGAAGGCGTGACAGCTGCCACGCAAGCCCTCCACTGTTGGCCTTGCGCGGCGAGGCTTACTCGCACCTTTTACGCCGCCACCGGTGGCGTGATGATTCATTTGGTCACGCCACGGGAGGTGGCGTAACCAAAAGGGTTAGATTTAGAAATAAAGTTCGTCAGGAGTTAATTTTAAAATATAATTAAATAAAGGATTAAATAAAAAAAATTCCCACTATTGCATTGAACGGCTTCAGAGGTACAATACAAGGCTGGAAGCTCCTCCTAAAAGAAAAAGGGAGGACAGAGAGCAGAGCTATTCAATGCTTTGCTGAAGAGTCTATTCTGTAGGTGGCACTGCACTTGCTGTTGAAATGTATTCGACGAACCAACGGCAGGAGCTCGTTCTGCACCACATCATAAACAAAACACCCACACTCAGGTCGCAATGGCAGCACGGCACTGTTCAATCCCAAGATTTTCTCACATGGCAAGCTAGGGTCATTCCAAGCCCGAAATCTTTTCAGAAGATCCGCTGCTACATCCTTCTCATTGATTTGCCTGACCTGCTCCAATCCAATATGTGCAACCAAAGAGTGGAGTAAACCCTTCAACATCTCTGTTGGACTTGCCCTTTTGTTTAGACTTGCTGGAATTATGTTTGCCCTCAGCATTGGCCTCTAACCTCGACTCATCAAGCTGTCTCGCATCTGCAAATCACGATCCAGCAACCCTTTTTTATAGAGATTATAATCCTGTCAACATGGGCCATTTGGATAACAAGGAATAGCACAATCTTCAATCAGGTGCAGATTGGCGCGGCACCTTCACCCAAGAGTTTTTGCCCTGGTTATCTGTAGGTCAAAGAAAAGTTATGAACCTGCCATTTCATCTTGGTTTAGCAGCCTAGCTTAAGTTAGTTGGGTCCTTTCTGCTGTTTTTTCCCTCTTTCTTCTTTTTTTATTGCTTTTTTCGGTTTCTTGTAATCCTATCGCTTTGTGCTTTGTGCTTTCTGTTATATTTATATATATAGTAGGCAGGGGTGGAGCTGGGCCTCGGGCCACTCGGGCCATGGCCTGAGGCCCAGTGAAAAACACAAGCCAAAGAAAAAAAATAAAACGTGAAAACTCAGTGTAAATTAATATTTGGGCTGAAATCCTACTGGGCCGGCCCGAGACGTTAGGCTGGGCTGGCTCCGCCCTGATAGTAGGAGCCTTTTCTACTGTTTTCTCTCAAAAAAAAATGTGAGAATAGTAACAAAACAGGCCAGACTACATGGTTGCCAACAGCAATGTTGTTGCAAGGGCTTCCACCAACAACCAGATCAAAGCCAACTCTCCTCACCAAGGTCGTCTCTGGTAACCTTCTGCACGTCGCCAATCTCGATCAACTGTCCCGTTTGCCCTGATTGCTCCCACCAGCTCCTCTGCTATGTATATGAATTATCTCTTTTAACTGCAGATATTTACACTTTTCTTACGGAGAATATGTTCTACTTTCCTGATTGCCAACAGCCATGCGTTATGTACATATCAATGAAGAAGGGGAAATCCGCTATGTTTATGAATGTTCTCGGTTACTCTTAGACAACATAAGAAAATAAGTTGTAACATAATGATAGCTCCTCTGCAATTCGAACGCGATATTACCGCAAGAAATTATAACCAAGCATACAAAAAAAGGACAAGTATATTTACACTTTTCTTACGGAGAATATGCCCAGAACTTAATTAAGTAGCACTCTTTTCTTAAGGAGTCACTGCGTGGCTGGAGTTATCTCTTTTAACTGCAGATTGGTTGTCATGTTTATGTTCTCGGAACGCTAAATAGTTGCCACATTAGTTAGTGAGCGAGATGACTTAGATTATGTTTATTGACAAATAATCTAGGGGATTTTATCGGCGAAGGTTGTACCGCTCAATGTTCTTCTTTCTCTCTTTCTCGATTTCCCCCCTTCTGAATGAAATATCTCATGACAAGAGTTGCCATTGCTCTGTAATTGTATATGGAACCTAGATGCTTGAACCTGCTGTATATGGGCTGCTTTTGAAGGTCAGAGACCAAATGAATAACACATCTGATTCTTTCTGAGACCAAATGAATGGCACATCTTGTTATTCTTTACTTATAGGTCAATAGGAACTCAGGCTGTTTCAGCTACAGCAGAATGCAGGCTGTAGAGATAAAAATTTGCATCGCTCTGATAACATAATAGTCTGGATGTTAATCTAATGAATGCAGCTAGAAAACAAAAGTATAGATATAGCTCCATAATATTCAGGTTTAATCTTTCTCATGGGCATGTTCAGAATTCAGCTGAAATATGTTGAACTAGAGAAAAGGTGCCAAATGACTAAATGGTTTAAGTGAACAACTCAACATCAAATGGAACACACATGCAGCGCGAAGGCTCTAGGCGCTAGTCGGGCGGAGGCGAGGGGGGAGCGGGGGAGGCGAGGGGGGAGAAGAGCAAGAGCCAGGAGACGGCGGAGGCGAGAGGGAGCAGAGCAGGTCGAGGGGGAAGAAGGAGGTGGTGGCTCGCTCGCTTGATTGTCATCGTTTGCTCTCCATTGGATCGTCATCTAATTTTACCAAGGCCAGGAAGAGTTCATATCAAAAGGCAGTGCCAGCATTGCCGAATATTAAAGCTAACTGAGCATGATCAAATGCTCTAGAACGTTTCTCTAGAAAAATTACATAAGAGATTGAGATTAGGCTCAAATTGTTTATCGCGGAAAAAGGATATACAATCTATATATAAAATGGCAATATGCAGCTAAGTCTGAAAAGCACAAAAGGTTGGTTTTGTCACCATTCGACATGAGGTAGGACTGTAGGAGACTATGCCTTCAACTGTAAGCAGTATCCAAATGCTAAACAATTGAGCATTAAAATGGTGAGCAAGGCAGCATAAGTGCATAACACACACCGATAGCAAAAAATCCGTGAACGATTCAGAAGTAGTACAAGAGGAAAGATACCCTCAGAGGGTGCATTCGACAAAATTTTCCGTCCAGAACTAATTTACTAACATTAACAACAAGCCATATTAGAGTCAACGTGAACATCGTTGCAGCAACTTTTTGAATATGATTAAATTTTACATAGGGCTGGAATTGAAATCAATTCAACTCAACAGCTCAAACCAGACAAAGAGCCTCAGCCCGACACCAATTTTACAACAATGATAATAACATTAAGTGCTATCAGGGGCATCCTCAGAAACTGCGTGGCGTAGATGAGCCCCACGATCTGGCCCTTCAATGACTTTGTTTGCCCGTTTCCTGAAACTTCAGACATGCTCCATCCCCTGGGCGCAAGAAAGCGGTCTTCATTCAGTATTGCCAATGCATTTGCAAGAAGCAAAAAACCCTCCAGCAATGTCCACAAGCCCATCCCTGCATATCATAGTTCTGTTAGTTCAAAATTTTGCTTCTTACGTTCCACCAGTCACCAGACCATCAAAGCTAAAGTAATAGGTTACTCCATATTCATGGAGTGAACATAGCAAAAGGCAACATCATCCTGAAATATGAACATAATGGGACAAGAAGATATACCGAAACATACAGTATGGCTTCCACCAGGACCAGATGTGACATTGCAAATGAAGTGGTATACCATAAAACTTCCAACTAAACTACATGGTTCCCACAGAGCAAGAACTCTCTGATACTGGACTCCTTATGAGCAAAGCATCACAATGCAGGTAAAGCGACCAATACCGAAAATTTGCATATTAGATAGTATGCCACTATACCACAGCTAACATACTGGCTAATTAGGGAATTTCTATAAAATTCCCTAATTAAACAACAAAGCAATGATCCAATGGCTGAACAGCTAGGGTCCTCTACTCACTCAACCCAACAGATCATCTTATACACCGAAAGCTCACAGATACCCCAGATCACATCATAAAAGGCAGGCCTATAAACTTCCAGAAACGGGATCTAGATCGGTTTGTGCAAGGTCAGGGGCAAATCTAGCAGGGAGGAGAGAAGCGGGCGAGAGGCAGGTGTAGGATGGTACCTTGCGGCGGGAACGGAGCTGGATCTCACGAGGGAGTCGGGATCACTCTAGCTATGTCCCTTTCTAACATAGGACCATAGGTGATCACAGGTGGGGACTCTCTAGCTCTAGCTCTAGCTCTCCTAATTATGGCAAGAATGTAAGCACACATGACAGCAACTAGACCAGCACCCCCTCACAATTAGGAGTGCCGATTCATCCATCTATGAACCAAACACAATGCCAATTTATCAGTATTACATGATGGTGCTGTCACAATATCATTGCAATCACAATTATATGCATGTATGCCGCGGCTACCACATCCTAGGGATGCTCCTCCAGTGGCATACCATCATCGACCAAGGATGCTATGCTCAGCTAAAAATGGCATATGCAAATCAATTGCTTAGAATAAAATGAACAGCGTCAGGTGCAGAACTACAGGCAAACTGAACAGGTATCAACACATAAGACATACCAACACATGACGGTCAGACAATGCATAATGGAGTGCATCACGAGAAATTATTAATACAGTTCACCAACCATGTGCCCAAGATCTAGTTGAAAAAAAAAGAACTAGAGAGTAGAAGGTTCCACTACAAAGATCGTGCACTTTGTCTTTGTGATTCATCCCTAACAGCAAGCAAATGTCCATGTGAATGAGATGAACATATGAAAAGCATTGAACCACAGTACGAGATTTCCAAAGACAGTGATGAAGCAATCCACTAGATCAGGTTGATTTCTAATTAGAACATACCATTCAATCATTCATGTTTCATACCAAACATGGCGCAATATCAAGGTTATTTACAGCCATGCTCGAATTAAAATTTCACGGGTGTGCCAGCTCTACATGATTTACAGGTCATATATCCCTACAATTCCAGAGACGGGCAGATCAAACGATTCCAAGCCTAGCAAGTCACAAGTTAACATAAACAGAGCAGATGTATGCGAAAACATGGCACTGAGTACTACCAGCAAAATCACAGAAAATGAAATCGCCAACAAAAAACGAACGACAAGGGGGCAGGGGGAGGAACAGAGACTAGGGGAAAAGGGAGAAATTGCACCGTCGGGTAACCCGCCGGAGCCACCGCCTTCCGGTCTTGCCTCCGATGCTCGGTGGAAGAGGGACGCCGAGCGGATCCGGCGCACGAGGAAGGTGGAGGGAGAGGAGTGCGGCGCCGGCGAGTGAACGGGAGGAGACGCTTCGCCGCGTCGGGGACGTGGGTGCTTTGAGAGTCGTGCGCGTGCGCGCGTAAAATCACAGAAAATGAAATCGCCAACAAAAAACGAACGACAAGGGGGCAGGGGGAGGAACAGAGACTAGGGGAAAAGGGAGAAATTGCACCGTCGGGTAACCCGCCGGGCCACCGCCTTCCGGTCTTGCCTCCGATGCTCGGTGGAAGAGGGACGCCGAGCGGATCCGGCGCACGAGGAAGGTGGAGGGAGAGGAGTGCGGCGCCGGCGAGTGAACGGGAGGAGACGCTTCGCCGCGTCGGGGACGTGGGTGCTTTGAGAGTCGTGCGCGTGCGCGCGTGCGGCTGACTGGGCCGGGCCGCAATCGGGGTCGGATAGTGGTGTCCAAATCGGGCGGCCGGTGGGGCCTTGCTGGCACAGGCTCGATTAGGCACAACGCGGTTGGCCCATGGCTAGAGCGCCAACCTAAACACGGCACGATAACCTCTTGAGCTAACCCGGGCATGGTTAGCCTGTCAGGCCAATATTAGCCTATATGACACTTGTTTCGTACTCTTTAGAGTATGTACCTCCACTTCCAATATACCACTTAAACACACATATTATACTTCTTTATCATTCTCAGTATACTTAAATACGAATTATAAGATACTCTAATACGACTTAATTGAAAAAAAATTCATTGGAGCCCTTTGTTTTTTTGCTATATACCCTTTTTCATATATAAAATAAGTATATACACAAATTTTGCTATAAAAAGTGAACTTTAATGAAATTTTTCACAGAAATCACTTTGGAGTATCTTATAACTATTATTGGAGTATGCTCAAATAGATAAAGAGATATCGTCATTCGATTTAAGTGGTATATAAGAGGTGGAATACGTACTCTGTGAGTACCATACCATTTTCCTATATATATATATATATATATATATATATATATATATATATATATATATATATATATATATATATATATATATATGTGTGTGTGTGTGTGTGTGTGTGTGTGTGTGTGTGTGTGTGTGTGTGTGTGTGTGTGTGTGTGTGTGTGTGTGTGTGATGGCCGTCTTGGTTTTAGCTCATCGGCACAAAGGTTGTGCGACATCAGTTACGTGTCAGCTCATCCCGTGCGGTGCCGCCTCCACCGCCTGATGGTCGTGCGATTTTGGCTTATTGGCACAGCGGCCGTGCAACATCGGTTACATGTCAGCTCATCGGCCGTCCCACACGGTGATTGTGCGGTGGAGACACTATTTTTGCAAATTACACGCGACAAGTGCCATTTTTGCTAATCGGACGTCAAAAACCACCAATTTGGCCAAAAACTCGTTCTGGTTCTTCGTAATGTAGACAATGCAAAGGCTCACACACACATTACACCTTTTAGAAAGGAGTGCAAAGGAACAAAATATTTGAAGAACTAAAGTTTAATTGCCGTTTCAAATTCTCCCGTTGTAGAAAATATGGTTCCTTCTTGCGTAGAGGGCTTCATTTCGAACTTTTTTTTTTATTAATTAACCATTTCTTAATTTTTATTTTAAAGTTAACTCCTGGCGCATTTTATTTTTAATTCTGACCCCTTTGATCACACCATTACCCGTGGCGTGATGAAACAACGATATCACGCCGTAGAATGAGTTTGCTAAATAGTATTTTTTGTCACGCCATTGATCGTTGCGTGACTAAACAACACTGTCACGCCACTGGTGGTGGCGTGACAAGAGCTTGTTCAGATACAGACTAGCATGACAACATCGTTTTGTCACACCACGGATGGTAGTGTGACCAAAGAGATCAGTATTAAAAATAAAGTGCGCCAAAGGTTTACTTTAAAATAACATTAATAAAAGGATTAATTAATAAAAAAAAATCCTTCATTTCTATCAATAACTGCATGTTTTCTGCATTTTTCTCCATTATTTTGGTGAACTATGCTACCAACTTATATTTTACACTTTGTACTCCTATCTGACAAACTTAAACTAGAATACAGGCATGCTACGTACTGAAGCCAAATACTAGATGCAGCAAAAGATTGAAATACTGAAGCAAGTGAAGGCAGGCCTTGCAATGTGGCGATTGCAGGAGAACGAGTGTATACAATATCGAATACATTATTATACGTAAATCATATAGGTTACTGTCCGACCAACCTGACCACAATTGATATTACACCACCACCCTAACTTGCAAGCCGTATGCCAGTATACCAGAGAGTGTAATTCACAAGGACTGCATCCACGAGAAAAAGAAGCAAACAAATAATTGCTGCAAAAACAAGATGATCTCTCATTGAGGCCTGTAGTAGTTGCTCTGGTGAGGAGGGTAAGCCCCCGGGGCATTGTACGGTGGCTGAGGATATGGCCCTGGTTGCTGAGGCGGCTGCGGCTGGTTGTAGTATGGCCCACGCCATCCAGGATATACTGGTTGACCATAGTCATGACTGGGAGGTGGCTGATGCGGCGGCTGATGGTATTGACCGGGGTGTGGTGCGCCGTAGGGAGGCTGTTGTGGTGGCGCGCCATAGGAGGGGTATGGCTGTGAGTATACAGGTTTTGGCTCTGGTTGAGAGTACCCAGGCCTTGAATCTCCTCCAGGTGGAGCAGCATAGGGGGGCTGAGCATGAGGAACATGTGGTGGTGGTGATGGACTGTTCTGATCTGGTGGAACAGAAGTGTTCCTCGGCATGGTCGTGCGGCTGGAAGGTGAGAAGTTGAAACCCGCTAGCTTTCTCTGTACATCTTCGATCATTTCACGGCATTGGATGCTTCGGGTCATTATAAAGTCACTGCACTGCTGTTTTATTTTGCCTATTGCTTCCTGCACAAAAGAATCATTCAAGAATATAGTCGGTAGTCCTACCAAGAGATGTCACCAGCATTTATAGTTTCACTACAGTAGAACCAAAATGCAATGGAGATGCAGGCATACAGCATACCTGTAAAGTCACATAAAAATTTAGGCCCTCGTTTATGTTCTTCTTAGTATCCCGGTATTTAGCAACAGCGGCAGCAATTTGCTTGTAACATTTCTCACGAGCAGCTGAAAAATAAGTTTCACAAATCAGCACTACATAATACATTTTTTACAGGTCTAAACAAAAGATGCACATAATAACACCCGGACTGTGATATCATTTCCATGAAATGATTTAAAAGTTACGTATTAAGAACCTTTGCAGCTCAAACTATAAAGCAGTGCCAGCATAAGTGATTCTTTACATCTTATGTCAAACTTGAGAATAGGAGTAAACAGAAGCATATTCATTGAAGGAACTTTACTGAAAACGATGTCCAGAAGGGAAAAGCATGCATATAAGCAACTGATATTTGAAGTATATATGGTGAAAGGCAGCAGAACGCCGCATGGATAACTAAAGCAGATAAATTGCTAAAATCGGTACAGATATGTCCGAAGCAATATCTGTCCAACCCCAACCCCATCGGTACAAGGTAACAGAAATAGTTACATCATAACCAAATCGCTTGCTGGTACACCGCTCTCTAAATTAGGGGAAGTCTAGGATGTCATTGTAATTGTTGGATTCAAGAATGGCTACAAAACCAGCTTCACTAAGTGCATGATATCTACCATCCATTTGATGAACAAATCTAAAGGGGTACCTTTGCAATCCTCCAGGTTGAATACAGCAGCAAATTGCTCATTTTGTGCCTGTGAAAGGGTCCAAAATATAAGTAGTGTTAGACACAGGAAGAAAGAACATGGAAATATAGCATAGTTGACTCTTCCAAATAATTGTCTTTGTTTCTTTGCTATTATCCACTCATTTTAATTGAAACCCATTGAAGCTACTAGTTACTTATTTTCAATATGCATACATTATTAATGGGATATTTAAGTCTAAATTTTAGCAGAAATGATGTTTACCACAGACCTCTAGAAGAAAGGAAATCCCAAAGTGGACTGCACCAATATTAATCAGGAATGGTGGCTTACCTGTATTTGTAGCAATAATTGTTCCTGCGCCACAATGTTATCAGCAATTTCAGCACAGATTGGATCGTATTTTGCAATCTCCTTCTTAAAAAGGTCATCATGTGATCCAACACCAGCCATCAACTTGGGCAGTATATCATCCTGGTACAAATGAATCTATGTATGAATGCACAAAATCAATGTATGTGGCGACGCCATGGAGAGTATGTACCACTGTTTTTATAAGTAATGAAAGATAGAGATTGAATTCAACCATTGCAAGGACCAACAAACTTGAAAAACTAAGTAGCAGGACCTCCCTGAAATCTTGAAAGTGGAAGTTGAAAGGGCAGCGTATTGCAGAAAATCACTCATTGCAACAACAGTAGCACATTAGCAAAGGCTCATAGCAGCATACCACAAATTAGTATTGGTGCAGCACTATCATAAATAAGCACGATTTTTCCACTGAGAAGATAACCAGGTACATTGCTTGTAAATTAATTTTATTACCGGGCTTATAGCAATCTATGTACACATTTATCAAAATAAGTTTTACAATAGGAAACGACTGTACCTTTCTCTTCATTTCTTTAAGCATGTCTTCAAGACCTGCCCTTTGAGCTCCTAGAGATTCCAGTTTCCTCTGTGTCGACACATCAAAATCAGTTTCAGTAAGTTCCAAACTAGTGAGGCCTGCTAAATGTTCATCAGCTAAGACAAAATAATGTACATACCAAGCTTTGTTTAAGGGCTCCAACAATAGCATCTTCATTCCCATCCAAGGACATGATAGGCCTTGAAATACTTGGAAGTGCAGACTCTATCTGCAACATATAACAGCAATGTATAACTATCCAGAGATACTGATAAAAGAACATGTTTGGGGTTCAATGTGAAGCAGATAAAAAGGGCAATCTTCTTAAATCTTAAGAATATATTTTAGTTTAATGTAATGTTAAACTCTCACGGGTCTTCTGTCAAGAATAGACATCAAGGGATAGTTCTCCTTAAGACCTCGTTCAATCAGAGAATCACTATCAGCAGCTTGCTTAAGATTAGCAGCAAACAGATTCAATTTATCTTGAATATTTTTTGTTAGGGTGCTTGATTGAGGCCTAGTCCAACGACTCCCAAATTGTGTCCGAAATTGGGCATCTTCATTCGCCTCCTTCTGCAGCAGCTCTTCAGTCTGAATGAGTAGTTCCTGATTGACCCTCCTCAAATCCCTAAGCTGCTGCAACTCAGCTTCCAAGCCAATGGGGCCACCACTTATCTGCACAGCCTCAACGTCCTCCTTCAGATCTAAAGGTAAGCTGATATTACCTTCCAATGAAAGAATAGAATCAGGCAAGTCCATTTCTTTCAGCCTGACTCTAGTGATCTCACTTGCTTGCTGCAATTTCTCCGCCTGCATCCGAATGATGTCATCTACCATCTCCGTGTACTTAGAAAGCGCTTTCATGCTGCCATCGGGCACAAGTGATGAAAAAAGCCTCTCCTTGGTAGCATCTAGAGCTTCAGCCAAAGAAGTAGGCTTTACAAGGGATGCTGCAGGGAGCGCTCCCAAAGAACTAGCATCTGGAACCCGCATCAGATAAACACGATCATTCTCCTTCATAGCCCTCTCCAAGTTAGTCTTCATGTTACTCTCCAGTTTATTGACAGAATCCAGAAGTGGGGCAGCAACCCCCTTGGCCACCTTCTTGGCATCTGCCAAAGCGCTCATTCCAATCTTTAGACGTGCAATTTCCTGAGCAATTTCTTCTTTCTCGTGAAGATCCAGTGAATATCTAAAGCAAGCATCAGCATAGAATTGAGCTGTCTTCAGCTGGACATGAGACACCCATGTCTTATCAAAGTGCTGACTAAGAGGATGTGCACTCAAAGCTGCATAGGCTTCTTCATAGAATATGCCCACCTGAAAATATACATGTAAATGTAATTAATAGAATTTGGCAGATAGCGCATTGACAGCAAAGTTACACACAAGCGAAGAAATGTTATATCATGAGTAAGGATGTGTGTTGAATTCGCACTAATAAAACATCAATCATGCAAATTGTGCCTAATTAATCAAATTAATAGCACGAACTAATCTCACTGCCACTGGGAGACACACATGAACGCCAGCAAATCAATCATACTGAAATTTACACTCAATGAACGCCCCCAACAGTCACTACCAATTGTCTCTGAAATTTGTTTTCAACCAAAAAATTAATCACCGCATGGGATATCAGGTTTATCATGATGTCAGGATAAACAGACTTCCTTAAATTGGTGTTCAGTATGTCAAAACTCACTTATTGTCAACACTACGACAAATTCCCAAAACTAGAACATGCCATCTCAAATTCACTAATGGTTGATGATCAATTTGTCGATGTTCAAACAACAACCAAACCATTCCGAGCTCCCTACCATATCAATCTAAATAAGATGACTTAACACATTGCCATCATCACAAGTTCGTTGCAACAAAACAACCCGAGCAATAGGCAGTAAGCACGCACCTGCCGCGCCACCTTGGAGCATAGCGCGGGTGGCTTCCCGTCAGCTATCACCTTCTCGAAGAAGCACTCCTGCGCCTGGGCGAGCATGAGCTTCTCCAGCATCCCGGCGCACTCGGGCGTGACGTCGACCGTGGTGGCCCCCGCGGCGACGGCCTTGGCGGCGACCCCACTCTCCCTGAGCCACGCGAACGCGCCCGCGGCGCTCTGGAACGCGCCGCACGCCGTCCTGATCCCGACGTCGGCGGTGCGGTTCGCGGCGAGCGCGATCTGCGAGTAGACAGCGCCGAGGTTGAAGAGCACGGCGGCCTTCTCGAGGTGGATGGAGGCCAGGCTGACCTTCTTGTTGGTCTTGAAGGCGTCGTGCCAGGTGAAGGAGAGGGAGTGGACGTGGCCGCGGTCGGGGGAGATGGGGAAGCGGGGCTCGACGAGGCCGAGCGCGCGGGCGTATGCGAGGAGCGCGTCGCGGCGCTGCTCGAGGGAGGAGGGGTCGGGGAGAGAGGGCTGCTCGAGCGCGGCGACGCGGAGGTCGCGCACGGCGCAGAGGTCATCGTCGGCCGCGGCCGCCTCGCGCTCCGAGTAGGCGGAGGAGATGTAGAGGCGCAGCGGGCGGTAGAGGTCGACGGCCGTCGTCTTCTTCTCGTGGATCGCCAGCATCACGTTCGCCGCCGCCGCCGCCGCCGCCATCGGGACGCAGTGGCCGGACGAGAGGAGGAGATCGTGGTGGGATGGCGGGTGCTTCGAGGGGAAGGAAATTTGGGGGAGTTGGAAGATGTCGCGTTGGATAGAGAGAGTATTAGTCCGGGGAGGAGAGATATTTTGAGTTTTTTACTCGTTTAGTACGTTTTTAAATGAAATAGTTCAAATAACTTTTTCTAAATAAAAAGATGAAAATAGCACTCCTACCTCATAAAAACGTCATGGCAGGACCTAGAAGAACACATGGTGATGTGTCACTCGGCGGCCCGTCGCACATTCAAATTAAGATAGGTCACATGCCGCTAACTCAGAGCACGATAGGTCGCTTGCGCACAACACCTGCCGCAGATTGGGAATCTAGGTGCGTGGCTGGTTCTCTGTCGTGGCGTTTTCGTGATAGAGGGTGTTATTTTTTTTATTTCGTTTTTTATATGGTTACTTTTGCTATTGTGGTTTTAAAAACGTGTTAAATAACAAAAAAAAACTTCAGATACTTCGTCGTCGGGAACGCTGGATGCTTTGAGATCCGTGCGTGAGCGTTTGACTGAGGCGGGTCGCGGTCTGGGTCGGAAGTCGGAACGGAGCTAAGTTCCGACTTCTGTCTTACTAGCCACGTAGGGTCGGTGGAAAACTTGTAGTGATAGGAGTCGTGTTGCAAAAAAGAAACACAAAATTCCAAGGAGTTTACTATTTGGTGAACAACCTACCCACAAAACGGCTAGACATCTCTATGCCCATCCGATTTGTCTCGAGATTATGCATATTCTGGTGTTTTTTATTCTCGAGAACACAAGAAGTGATGCATTGTAAACAGGGTATGTACGAAATATCCCAATGCAAAGTAAGGTATACGAATGGAAATAGAGGATAGAAAAACTGTAGAAAGGTAGTTAGAGATGCCCTTGCAGTGATGGCCAAAGGAATCAGACGGTACGAGAAATGCTAACCCAACCATGTATGCATCACATCTATGTAACAGTAAAACGGTTGCTTTTTCATGATTTTTTAAAAAAAATACGTCATTTTATTAAAATGATGAAAATAAAAGCCCGTTTTAAAAAATTACATAAATAATACCTTGTCTAAATCTCCTGTCTCAAATTCATTTGGTGACAGAAACCCTCGTGTCGCCAAATGAATTGGCAACGGATCACCTGATGCTAATTCATATGCCTGCAAATGACGGGAGCATCTGTCTCCAAATGAATTAGCGACAGCGTATTATTCGTATAATTTTTCTAAATGGGTTTTTTTTTGTTATTTTAATAAAATGATGTATTGTTTTTTTTTAAAAAAAAAGTCGCTTTTGCCGTTGCAGTATAGCCGAGCATAAAATCGCAGGAATTAAGCTGAAAATCTTCACTTGTCGTGAATGGAGGATTGGGTGTGCTATGGCGAACTCTAATTTCCGCCGGCCAATCTTGTCACAAACCTCAAGTATCAAGTACAAAAACAACTCTAATTTCGTGGTCAAGGAAATTTTGGGGTTGGAAGTTGTCGTGATGACTAGTAGCCGGGGGAGGAGAGATACTTCGCTGCGTTGGGGGCGCTGGGTGCTTTGAGATTCGCGCGCAAGTGGCTGACCCGGTCGGGTCACGGTCTGGGTCGAAAGTCGGAAACGCGGTCCTTGTTGAGTAAGGCATTGCTGTGGAGCCAAGGAAGTCAGCGCATGCGGATTTCAACGAATATGCTCCGCCCGGGGTGAGCTAAAGTAACCTAGGATGGCAAGAGAAATAATAATTGAACTAGGCATCACATCTCTACAAAACCACAGTTGCAGCTATGGAGCCGATCGAGCATGAATTCATAGGAGCTACACTGAAAATTTCCATGGAACAAAAGTAGTCATTAATCAGTACAGTAGTTTTTTTAGATTAGTCAGTAGTCAGTACAGTAGTTAGTTTGAAATACACAGTTATTGCTTACTCCTTTCGTTTTTAAATACATGACGTTTGACCAAACGTGCAGTCAAACTTATCTAATTTTGACTAATAATATATGAAAAACTATTTAGATTGATCATGAGTGAATAGTATCATTAGATTTGTCATGGTAAATATTTTCATAATATAATAATTTTGTAATTTTTTACTAACAAACTTATATGAAAAGTAATGGTTACAGTTATATAAATTTGACTGCACGTTTGATCAAACGTCATGTATTTATAAACGAAGAGGGTATTATGCATAGCGATATTTTATTGCCATAACTAAGTTCATGAAGGGCGTCGCTTTTGAGGTCTAATCAGAGAATTATTACATAACCTGCCACTCACGTACTTTCAGAAAGATCACGCATGCGGTGATTCTGATGCCAAGAAAGAGCATGCGAACGCCGAATATCACTAGATAATTGGGGAAGTACCACGTCGGTCCAGGGTCACAATTTCCGCGAAAATTCGATGAAATTTTGGAATTTTCGTTACCCTCCGAAAGAAAATCATTTTTTCCAATTTTATTGGTTGGATTTGAAGGGTTAAAGAGAGTAAAAATCAGTAAAGAAACAACAAACCAAAGACAGCCCAGTGGAAAGTCCCGGTTTCTGTTTTCCTTGAGTTAAGTTTTGTAAATATTTTAAATTTTAAATTTTAAATTTAAATTTGATCCAAACCGTTTGAACGAAATTCTTCCAAAATTATTGAAATTTCAGTCATTTCGTTGCCCATCAAAAAGAAAATCTCAATGAAATATTTTTTTCTGTGTCGGTCACGTCCATAACTGGCCGATGAGGGGCCATCAACGTTGCTTGTTCATCTGCTCACTGGGAAGACTAGTGCCACCGGCCTTTGCCGTTGCTGCTATCGTCGTCGTGTCCTCGAGTTACTTCTGTGCCCCCAATGCTGCCTCCGCTTCTCCTTGTCCTTCCTGTTAGTGTATTCCAAGAGTTCGACGACAGCAGCGGGATCGGGAAAAATCTTCCAGGGCTGGATAATTGGCTTGTTGTAGTCCCAGTCTGCAGATCCATCGATCGTACAACCGCCATGAGCAAGAAACAAGAAAGGAAAAATGTGGCACGCCGTGTTATTACCTTAGGGGTAATCACACTTAGGCATACGGATTACCATTCGTTTGCTCAGTAGAACACTGCTCCAACGAATAGTAAGTCTTTATCAGAGTTAGCACAGGAATACAATAAGATAGAAACTATTTTTTATTACAACAGTAGCCACACAATGCAACAGTACAATAAGATAGAAAATATTCTTTATTACAACAATAGCCACAAAATGCTAAAGTTATCGATACAATTATTCAATTACAAAAGGGTAATACATTCCCCACACTTGCCTGCTAGGTTCCTCCACTAGTCTACTCGTCCCATGAAACGAGAAACCTTTTCTGTCCGTTAAAATAGGAAAATGGTTGGCACTTAAATACGACCCTTTATCCGAGTAAGAGTTTTGTTTGTCTTTATATTATAATCATATGTAAAAAGATCCCGCCTCTGTTGGGTGCACACTAAGGTCTATGTTACTGATATGGCCCAACTAAAGAACAGATATATACACAAAATTTAATTTTTTGGACGTGCCCAGGCATACCGGGCACCCTGCTGGTTGCACCCGCCGCCCGGAAACCACGTAGCATCTGTCTATTATGGTCGTTCAATTTTTCTTGCAGTTTCTCAATCACAAATCATGGCTTCTTAAAAACCAATCAATTTACCAATGAACAAGCACACAAGAACACATAAATCTCAACGTTCATAGCCTCCATCACAGCGCCAATTAACGCCAATGATCCTAGCTCGCTGAGTCGCTTACTCCGCTACCTCTTCGTCGCTGCCGCGGAGTAGTCGACGTCCGCTCCCTGGAAGAGGATCTTGTCCACGGGGGTGGGCCGCACGAGCGGCTGCGGCAGCGCAAGCGACTCGGTGAGCACGCAGCGGCCGGCACGCGCATGTAGTAGATCCTGCAGTTGTCCTTCTTGAGCAGCCTCTTGGCATTCTCCAGGGACACCAGCCCAAGCCTCAGCCGCGCGATCGCCTCGCCGACGTCGCCCTGCTCGCGCAACGCCTGCGCGTACTGGAGGCACGCCTCCGTGTGGAAGTAGGCGGCCTTCACCTGCATGTGCGGCGCCCACGACTTGCCGATCTGTTGCTTCTGTAGGTACGGGCTCTCCAGCGCGATGTACACTTGGTCATTTGTTGGCTCAGCCGGTCGGAATAAGCAACTCGCGACGCTCGGCAGAAACGTTCGGCAGGAAACCGATCAGAGGAAGGACGCGCTCGGCAGATGCAAACGCTGGAAGTCGATCGAGGATGCCCACGCTCAGCAGAAGGACACGCACACGCACTGGAAGCCGGTAGATGAAACGTACACGCAAACGTACGCTGCAAAAACTCACGCTCTAGAACTCACGATCACGTAAAGCAAGAAGGGATGATCACGCTAGTTTTTTTTGTTGTTGTATGCACCGCATGCAACGTTTTTCTTCTTCTATTGTTTACTTAAAACTGATTACAGAGATGCTCTTTTATTGAATATAAACAACTATTCATATTCAAAAAAGATTCTACGTATCCTGAAGGATACCACATAAATTCTAGTATCTATAATGAATACTGTCTAAATACGAAACAAAAACTCCCCCTAAAATCTAAATATGTCATATACACAAAGATTACCTAACAATCACTCCCTAATATTTGTGCACTTATTTATTGAGGTAGCCGGTCTCAACTACATATCTTGTTTGCAGCGTTGGATCCTCACCAAAAAGGTGGAGAGAGTGCTACTGGACGGCTTCCTAGCAAATTTTGAAATCTGGAGAGCTTCAGTTCTTACATAGTGTAATTGTTTGTGTAATTTTTTCAGAATTTTATATGCTATGAAATTATCTCTAAAATTCTGAATTTCGGTTTCCGATACAGTGTACTTAATTGTGTACCCTTAATTGTTGAGATAATTTCATAGCATATAAAATTCTGAAAAAATTACACAAACAAGTTCACTATGTAAGAAGCGTTCACAAAAAATTTCATAATTTTTGGACCTCATTTGGTATATTTACAAATTCTACAAATAGTATACTTAAATGAATTTTAGAGACAAATTCATAATAGATAAAATTATGAAAAAATTACACAAGCAAGAACACTCTATCTGGATACTCCACAAAAAAAATTGTAATTTTTTGAGTTTATTTGCTATATTTAAAAATTCATATATTCCTGTCGCCAATTGAAATGGCGACAGGAACCTGCCCACAGTGTACAGGGTTCCTGTCGCCATTTCAAATGACGATAGGTTCCTGTCGCCATTTGAAATAGCGACAGCAACCTATTTTTGTAATTTTTTGAGATGATAACCTAGTTTTGTAAATTTTTTTAAAAAAAATGTATGATTTAAAAAAAAATTCTCAGTTCAGGCGCCCAATTAGTTGTCTAGCTATCCCGTTTTGGTTGTATTAACTAGTTGGTTTCTTGCTCTTAGCTCTCTGTTTTCAGTTCTGGATGTATGGATATTTTGTAGTTATCGGTAGCTGGTATCCCCGGACGAGTTGGTGTGTGTTTCTGGGTTGTAAGTGTTGGGTCACGGGTAGGCTACGATAGCTACAAACAAAAATTCTACCACGCAAACCAGGAAGCCATGCAAGTAGATGATCATAGATCGATACCACCAGACGCACAGAACAGCGGAAGAAGGGTTGGAGCAGCCTGGTCCAACGAATGGCGCGTCGATGTAGTGGTCGTAGTCGATCGTCCAATGTCCAGCAAGTCGATGCCGTGGTCGTAGTCGATCGTCTCCTCCAGCAACGTCTGTGGTTCCTTGTGAAGATCGCGGATCGTCCTCAAGCGCAACAATCGTAGTAGCGCCTCTACGGTATCCACACGTCCAGCGAAGGAACAACCGAACGTCGGTGTGCCAGCACCAAGTCGCACGGTGGAGCTCTCAGGAAGATGGCGGCTAGGGTTTTGGTGGTGTTTCACGCTTTCATCCCAACAGCCTCATGCACCTCCTTATATAGCGCTTGTGGCGGATCCTATCCGAACACGTTTATGAATCGTATTCGTACTGGTTTGTTCCAACCCGTTAAGTGTGTGACCACAGAGGTTCATGTGTAGTTCGGTTGTGACTCGAAACCGTTTCCGATCACGAGTCGAAGCGGTTCCTAGCGAACATATCGATTCCGAATACACACAAATTATATCGGACGAACCTTAATGCAATATGATCTACGACTAGGTCCTATCTTTATACGACCATTCAAGATTTGGTCACGACCAGTTCGTGAGTTGCTTACGACGAGTTACGACCACTCTGTGACTACGTTCGACCGATCTCGACCAACTTATATCAGATCGACCACAAATCAGAATCGAACTAAGCGACCTACCGTGTATACTCCTTTGCCTCACGATGTCCGGTCGAACTCCGGTGAGATGTTGTGTCATCCATGGATATTCAATACTTTCTCGATCGAGTGTCGATAACTTTACGTGGTCGAACACTTGACTACTAGTGGCATGGCCATGCACTTTCTTTATCCGATCACAACGAGGGCCCAGACATCTCTCTGTTATGTTAGGAGGGCAAAATCCCATATCCGATCAACACATTCCTCTCCATGTTTGAGCATATCCAAAGCTACCTTTATAACTACCCGATTCACGGTGTAGCGTTTGGCAACCCCTAAGAGTGCTCTTACACATGTAGGAAACCATCTTGATCTCGTGTCTAAGGATTATACATCATCATTGCTTGAGACCAACTAACGACACATAGATTCATAACAATCTCAATAGTGTCTCAAGGTGGGTCTTATCCAACATCATGTTCTCTAACATGTGTCCATATTATTGGTTTGATATCTCCATATCTATGACTCGTGAAACATAGTCATCAACCAATACATATGCTAGTCTATTCATATGTGTCCTCATATGTTTACGACCAAGGATCGTATAAGAATAATTATTGCAGAAATATAGAGTTTCACAACCAAGTCACATACTTGATAATAAATATTAACAATATTATTCTAGGAACAAGATAACACATTATCCAATGTCATGAACATAATGAAATATAATCATCTCTATGATTGTCTCTAGGGCATATTTCCAACAGTCTCCCACTTGCACTAGAGTCAATCATTTAGGTATCTAATACCGATAGCTCTTGTGTGTGCCTCATACTTTGGCTGTGTGAGAGGCTTTGTCAACGGATCAGCAACATTTAAATCCGTATGAACTTTGCATATCTTGACATCTCCTCTATCCACCAATTCGCGGATAAGATGATAACGCATGAGTATATGTTTGGACTTCTGATGGGATCTAGGCTCCTTGGCTTGAGCAATGGCTCCATTGTTGTCACAATAGAGATCCATTGGGCTCGAGGCACTCGGAACCATTCCCAATTCAGCAATGAAATTCCTTATCCAAACACCTTCTTTTGCGACTTGAAGCGCAATGTACTCGACCTCTGTCGTGGAATCAAGAACCGCCTCTTGCTTGGAACTTTTCCACTCAACGCTCCTCCATTCAAAATGAATATAAAACCAGATTGCGAACGATAATCATCTTTGTCGGTTTGAAAGCTCGCATCGGTGTAACTATTTACAACGAGCTCTTCATCACCGCCATAAACTAGGAACACATCTTTAGTCCTTCTTAAGTACTTAAGAATGTTTTTCACAGCTGTCCAGTGACCTTCACCGGGATCAGCTTGGTATCTGCTCGTAACACTTAGAGCATATGATACATCCGGTCGTGTACATATCATGGCGTACATGATAGATCCAATGGCAAAGCATATGGAATATCACTCATTTTGTCTCGCTCATCAGTGGTCGTAGGACACTAATTCTTGCTAAGATTAATGCCATGTGCCATGGGCAAGAATCCTCTCTTGAATTTTGCATGTTGAACCGATTCAACACTTTGTCTATGTACATTTCCTGGCTTAATCCAATTAGCCTCTTAGATCTATCTCTATAGATCCTTATTCCCAAGATATATGCTGCATCTCCTAAATCTTTCATTGAGAAACTTTTTCTTAATGAAGATTTAACAGATTCTAGCATTGGAATGTCATTTCCGACCAAAGAGTATGTCATCTACATACAGATCGAGAATAACAAGTGCGCTCCCACTAACCTTCATGTAAACACAAGGTTCTTCTTTGTTCTTGATTTAAACCAAACCTTTTGATCTCCTCATCAAAACGTATATTCCAACTCCGAGATGCTTGCTTCAACCCATAAATGGACTTTTGAAGTTTGCATACTTTACTAGCATTGTTTGGATCGACAAAACCTTCAGGTTGTGTCATGTACACATCCTCATCTAGGTTTCCATTAAGGAAAGATGTTTTGACATCCATTTGCCATATCTCATAGTCGAAATATGCAAAGAATTGCTAGAATGATCCGAACAGATTTAAGCATCGCTCATCGATGAGAAAGTCTCATCGTAGTCAACTCCTTGAACTTGTCGAAAACCTTTTGCGACTAGTCGAGCCTTATGAATGTGAACATTTCCATCCATATCAATCTTTTTCTTATAGATCCATTTGCACTCAATGGTTTTGACACCATCAAGTGGATCGACCAGGTTCCAAACCTGATTTTCTCTCATGGAATCTATTTCGGATTTCATGGCTCCAAGCCATTTCTCAGAGTCTGGGTCCATCATCGCTTCCTCATAAGTCTTAGGCTCTCCATTATTCAATAATAATACATCATGCCCATACCTTGTAGGCAATTGACGCGCCTTTTTATCTACGTGGGTGATGCCTTATCTCTGAGTTCAACAACAATTTGTTCATCCAAGAGAGGTTCAAGAGGAGTTGAAACACTTTCGGATGTTTCCGAATTTCTTCGAGTTGCACCTTTCTCCCATCGACTCCTTTTGAAAGAAACTCTTTCTCCAAAAGACACCATTTCGCAACAAAAACTTTGTCTTCTTCCGGTTGTAGAAATAATATCCTTTGGTTTCCCTAGGATATCCTATAAAGAAGCATTTATCTGATTTGGGTGTGAGCTTATCAGACTTTAAACGTTTAACATAGACATCACATCCCCAAATCCTTAGAAAAGACAAACTATGACTTTTCCCATCCACATCTCATATGGTGTCTTATCTCTTGATTTAGATGGTACCTTATTTAAAATGAAAGCGGCGCTTTCTAGAGCATAACCCCAAAAATACAATGGCGAGATCCGATTGGCTCATCATTGATCGAACCATGTCTAACAAGGTCCTCATTACGCTTCGGACACCCCATTCCATTGTGGAGTGCCGGGTGGTGTAAGTCAGGAACAATTCCACATTGTTTCAAATGATTACCAAACTCATGGCTTAAAAACTCACCTCCACGATCAGATCATAAAGATTTGATTGTCTTGCCAAGTTGATTCTGCACTTCATTCTGGAACTCTTTGAACTTTTCAAAGGATTCCGACTTGTGCCTCATTAAGTAGATATATCCATATCTACTATAGTCATCGGTGAAAGTAATGAAGTATCGAAAACCACCTCTGGTCATCGTGCTTATTGGTCCACATACATCAAGATGTACGAAGTTCCAATCGGTCGTGCGCCTTTCACTACGACCGGTGAAAGGCGTCTTGGTCATCTTTCCGACCGAGTGCAAGACTCGCATGTTTCAAATGATTCTAAATCAAATGAGTTTAGAGTTCCATCATTATGGAGCTTTTTCATGCGTTCTCACTTATGTGACCCAAACGACAATGCCAAATAAAAGTGGAATTTATTTCATTAGGTCAAGCCTTTTCAGATTAATATTATAGACCGATGCATCATCAAGATTTAAAATAAACAACCCATTCAAAACAGTGCATAGCCATAAAACACTTCATTCAAAAATATAGAACAACCATTGTTCTCTATAATGAATTTATAACCCTCGCCATCAAACATGAGGCGAGATAATGTTTCTACTAATGGTCGGAACGTAATAACAATTATTCAATTCCATAATAAATCTCAAGGCAAAAGTAGTGGCATAGTCCCGACGGCTAATGCAAAGAACCTTTGCTTTATTCCCGACGCGAAGATCCATCTCGCCTTGCAATCATCCTACTTCTTGTTAGACTCAGATCGAATTGCAAATATGAGCAACCGATCCCAGATCAAATACCCATGAGTTAACGTAAGAGTTAGCAAGAAAACTTCTATAACATTAATACATAGTGGAAGTTTTAGTCCCACCATTCCTTTTCTCGATCGGCCGGTATTTCTTGCGGTTCCTCTTCTAGTGGCCTAGTTCTTTGCAAGAAAAGCATTCATTCTCTTGAGTCGGGCGGACTTAGTCTTGGGTTTAGGTTTGTCAGTTTGGATCTCATCCGAAACTTTAGCCTTGCCCATTTTCTTGACCCAAGTCTTAGCCTTCTTCTTGAAGCTTGTACTCTTTTGCACCATCATCACATGATTGTTGCATTTCTTAATCTTGCCCTCTCATTGCCTTAAGCATCATATGCGATTCGGTGAGATTCTTGTCTAAGCTGCTCATATGGAAGTTCAAAATGAACCGCCATAGCTTTCGAGAAGCGAAGCAAGAATCAAATCAGAGCCAATTCTTGGCTAAGTGGAAAACCAAGTTTTTCCAAGCTCGTGTGTAACCAACCATTTTGATTACATGAGGGCTCACCGAACCACCCTCACTAGCTTACATCCAAACAAGTTCTTTGAGATCTCAAATCTCTCGGTTCTTGCTTGTGTCTCAAACATGCCTTTGAGCGCCACGATCATATCGTGGCCTCTATGTTCTCAAACCGCTTCAAGGTCGAGTTCATAGCGGCAAGCATGAGACAGCCTAACATCAAGGACTCATCACATGCCTTTTATAGGCGCTTTAATAGCAAGCAGCAGATTTTCTAGAGGCACATCCGAATTGGTTCTTCTAGAACGTGTTCCTTTTATCTTGCCCGAGAACAATTCTCAGTTGCGGGACCAATCCGCAAAATTTGTTCCATTAAGTTTTTCCCTTTCAAGTATCGAACGTAAGCAAAAGCGGATGTAGGTACAAAGAGTTGGTGCCATGATCTACAACATAAAATATATGCAAAACTAAGACATATGTTCATTAAAGTAACTTCTATTAAACAATTTAACAAAGATACTCCCACTAAACACCATATCCCTCTTATGACATTTAATGATTCAAGATCCATAATCATTTAATCAACTAGTGAGCTTTGGCTTCACTGCTAGAAGACTAGTAAAAATGGTAAGCAACTCGAAGGGGCAGCGCCCCTCGCTGGTCGAGGGCAGCGCGCTAGGAAACTCTTTCCGAAACATGAATCTTATTCACGTATCCGAGCCTTGGAAATCATCGGGTTAATCAAATTAGCCCTATTCCGAACCAATCCGATCAATGCCTTGATACGACCACATACTGCGGCATACTCCGATGGCGGAATTCCGACCGGTAGGAGTGATATGCAGTCTGGTCGTGGACAAGTGCAATAAACCATCTGGTCCTCATAAGCTCATACCTCCTCGTTAGCCCATCTACTACCACCGAGAAACCGATCGATCTTATTGACCAGGGTCTAGGTCGTTCCATCTATATGAACTGATCTAGGTTACCAAAATCGACCAGTAATAGGTCAAATCTACTACTACCACATATCAAGTATATGCGATCGATCCAGACCAAAAACTACGCAGGAAGGCTCTGATACCACTGTTGGGTCACGGGTAGGCTACGATAGCTACAAACAAAAATTCTACTACGCAAACCAGGAAGCCATGCAAGTAGATGATCATAGATCGTTACCACCGCATTTACGCAATGGGCGGAAGAAGGGTTGGAGCGGCTGGTCCAACGAAGAAGCGCGTCGATGTAGTGGTCGTGAGTCGATCGTCCAATGTCCAAAGAAGTCGATGCCGTGGTCGTAGTCGATCGCTCTCCAAAGAACGTCTCGTGGTTCCTTGTGAAGATCGCGGATCGTCCTCAAGCGCAACAATCGTAGTAGCGCCTCTACGGTATCCACACGTCCAGGGAAGGAACAACCGAACGGTCGGTGTGCCAGCACCAAGTCGCACGGTGGAGCTCTCAGGAAGATGGCGGCTAGGGTTTTGGTGGTGTTTCACGCTTTCATCCCAACAGCCTCATGCACCTCCTTATATAGCGCTTGTGACGGATCCTATCCGAACACGTTTATGAATCGTATTCGTACTGGTTTGTTCCAACCCGTTAAGTGTGTGACCCTGTAGGTTCATGTGTAGTTCGGTTGTGACTCGGAAATCGTTTCCGATCACGAGTCGTAGCGGTTCCTAGCAGAACATATTGTAGGACCAGAAAGGCGACTAGAGGGGGGGTGAATAGGAGCACTATCTATTTTTTGCTTTGCTGATCGGATTCAAACAAGATATTGACTCCAATAGCTATGAGAACTATGAAGATCAATATATATAAGCGTATCGGAAGTCTTGTATTGAATCCCCTTCAAATCCCCAAAAGAAATGACCAAAAACACAAAATCACCGATGAACAGTCTTCGATGAACAAGACTGCGTCGAACCGGATGAATAAGGCTTGGTCATTCCGATTTTCGGTACAACCGGATGAACAAAGGTCTGTCGTTCAAGATGAACAAGAAAATCGGGCGAATGAACGATGCTTGAACCAAAAACGAAAACAAAAATCGACGTAACTTTTGATCCGCTTGGCCAAACTCCACCAAATTTGAAACACATCTTTCTAAGGATGTCAGGAACCTATTCCAAGTGACGATCGAGAAGATCCACGTCAAAGTTTTGATCTTTTTCCATTTTGCCGAAGGAGGGTTCAAAACCGAGCAAAAACGTAAAACTTGATCCAAAACTTGCTCGTGGGTGGATGATGATCAAGATGACCTTAGATGGGTTCCCACATATCCCAGCAAGCAAGATCAAGAAGAAAAACCAAGCAAAAACTCGCGGATCAAAGAAAAGCCCCAAAATCATCAAATAGAAAGGAAGAACACAAAAGAACTCATCTCAAGAGATTTGAATAGATTGATTTGAGATGAATAATTGTTGCTTACAGCCACTCCACATGGAGGGCAAAGCTCACCACGTGAGCACACACTCTCAATCCAAACCCTAGAACCTAGCTCTCATTTTTCTCCTCAAAACCCTAAACCAAAATAGGGCAACCACAAGGGTTTTGGGATGGCTGTCTCCTTGGCTTCCAGCAGCCCCCAATCAGCCACCAACACCCCTATTTATGTGGAGGCTAAGCATCTAGGGTATATTCCATTAGGGCACCCATTAAACCCTAACACACAATGGGTTAACACACGCACGCATCTCAAAGCGCCGTCTTCATCGTCGATTGACCTAAACCGCTTCACCATGCGCCGACCCGCGCCGCGGTTTAGCCAAAAGGTCACCAAGACGGTATTTGGTGAAATTACCAAAATACCCTTTCTCGATCCTTCTCCAAAAGACCGAGTCCACAGATCGTGAAGCAATCCCATGCTTCGCCACATGTAGGTTGATCAACGGCTCCATGTCGTCAAGTCTCTCCCGTCCGGATCCCACCGGCACCACTGAGCACTTACAACGACTCCCGCGCCACTTGATCCAATCCAACAGACCGAACCGCCTGTTCGGTCACCCTTGTCCATCTGCGCCCGCTTGAGTCCTCGACCTCCCGGCATCCTTGATCGTTCGGACCTCACTCTCCAAGCTTAGTCCCGATCCACCTCGCCGACCGTCATAGACCGCAAGCCACCGCACAACAATAGACCAAGAAACCATTTTCGGAACAAGTTCTTCACAACTTGACCCACGTTAGCCAAAACATGCATCATGCAACACATATGCAGCGATGAACATGAACAAGACCTAATCCAAAATCAAATCTCCAAATGAAACAACATTCGCTCAATTCATTCCACAAGCGGTACTACCGCCAACTAAACCCCCAGATATTACGCATTGCGGTCATATCATTAATCAATCAACTAACGGTCGTCTCACACCTCGGAGAAATCCCAAAATCTCCAACAACAACCTCTCTGGAAAAACCATACCGCACACATGCGGTCATTCATCATGCGGTACTACAACAACCAAAGCACGGTCGCATCACCGCTCGAGAGAAAATCCACACTCCAAAGCATCGAGACACCTTCTCTCGAATTTTGCAACCGACACACAAAATTCGGACTCACCGACATGCGGTACTACCAAGCAACCAAAACCCGGTACTACCGCTCCTCGAGAAAACCCAAGAAACCAAACACAAGGCTTCGGGAAAATTCAAACCGCCAACAAACTTGCGGTCGATCCGCTAAGCGGTACTACTGCCATAACGCCATAACGATTACTAAGAAAACCCGACACTTGTCAAAACCACAGAATTCAACAAACTTTCAAAGCAATTGCCAATTATCTCATCACCTAAGATCATGAGCATGTCCACATGATATCCACAATGTCCTCATGACATCCACACATATCGATTCCCGAATACACACAAATTATATCGGACGAACCTTAATGCAATATGATCTACGACTAGGTCCTCATCACTTACGACTAGGTCCTATCTTTATACGACCAGTTCGCATTTGGTCACGACCAGTTCGTAGTTGCTTACGACCAGTCACGACCACTCTGTGACTACGTTCGACCGATCTCGACCACCTTTATATCAGATACGACCAAATCAGAATCGTCGAACTAAGCGACCTACTCGTGTATACTCCCTTTGCCTCACGATGTCCGGTCGAACTCCGTGAGATGTTGTGTCATCCATGGATCGCTCAATACTTTCTCGATCGAGTGTCGATAACTTTACGTGGTCGAACACTTCGACTACTAGTGGCATGGCCATGCACTTTCTTTATCCGATCACAACGAGGGGCCCAGAGACATCTCTCTGTTATGTTAGGAGGGCAAAATCCCATATCCGACCAAATACATTCCTCTCCATGTTTCAGAGCATATCCAAAGCTACCTTTATAACTACCCGATTCACGGTGTAGCGTTTGGCAACCCTAAGAGTGCTCTTACACATGTAGGAAACTATGCCGATCTCGTGTCTAAGGATTATACATCATCATTGCTTGAGACCAACTAACGACACATAGATTCATAACAATCTCAATAGTGTCTCAAGGTGGGTCTTATCCAACATCATGTTCTCTAACATGTGTCCATATTATTGGTTTGATATCTCCATATCTATGACTCGTGAAACATAGTCATCAACCAATACATATGCTAGTCTATTCATATGTGTCCTCATATGTTTACGACCAAGGATCGTATAAGAATAATTATTGCAGAAATATAGAGTTTCACAACCAAGTCACATACTTGATAATAAATATTAACAATATTATTCTAGGAACAAGATAACACATTATCCAATGTCATGAACATAATGAAATATAATCATCTCTATGATTGTCTCTAGGGCATATTTCCAACAGTAAGAACTTGTTATTTTGTTTTCTATAAAAGCAGAGATGAAGTCCTTTTCTCAAAATAATAATAATAATAAGGCAGCCGGTCTCAACTACGACTTGCCCAACTGTTACTCAATACAGGATGACGAACTCATCTCCTCAACGTCCCAAACACAACTCCACGGACTCGATTCGGGACGGCGAACACATCTCCTCAACGTCCTGGACTCAACTCTACTGACACACACATAAATACAGCACTGCAACCGCCTAGTACTAGCACAACACTTTCACCTTGGCGACGTGCAACTCATTTTGTGTTCTACCGATGCACACTACTATCTATTCCACATGCACGCATGCATGCAAACAACTACATCAATATGCTAACATGCACACACACATGACTCGACACTACTACTCCTACATGCATGGACTCAACTACATGCATGCGCTCACCGACGAAATTGCGGTGCACGGTCGCCGCTAGCTCTGTTATGCCCAGCGTCGCTACCGACCCGTCGAGACTGGCCCGTGCCAAGCCGCCAGCCGCGCCGCGTCTCTGACTGTCTGTGCCCGCCGTGCAGCTCCGCCGTGCCGGTCATGTCTCACGCCGACACGTCGTTGGGAGCCGCTGCGTGCGCACTCTCGCCGTGCATTACGGGAGCCCACCACTCTACCGTGCTTTGCCGCGCTCGCCGTAGCAAACACCGCGCCACCGCTCCGTCGGTCGCCCCGCTGCTCTCTGCCGAAGCCGCCGAAGGCCAAGCATCCGCCGCCGCCCGTATATGCCACCTCGGGAATTGAGATTACCTCTTTCGGAGCAGCCGCTAAGGTTTTAAACCTGGAACTCTTATACCAATTGTTGGCTTAAACCGA
Organism: Phyllostachys edulis; assembly: GCA_036346405.1. NCBI lineage: Eukaryota > Viridiplantae > Streptophyta > Magnoliopsida > Poales > Poaceae > Phyllostachys > Phyllostachys edulis. The sequence goes on from CM070564.1 coordinate 35,388,495, forward strand.
AGAAAAACTCAGCCGATCGGAATAAGCAACTAACGACACTCGGCAGAAACGTTCGGTAGGAAACCGATCAGAAGAGGAAGCAGGCGCTCGGCAGATGCAAACGCTGGAAGTCGATCGAAGATGCCCACGCTCGGTAGAAGCACACGAGATGAAACGTACACGCACACGTACGTTGCAAAAACTCACGCTCTGGAACTCACGATCATGTAAAGCAAGAAGCGACCTCGCTAGATTTTTTTTGGGGGTGCTGTATGCACCGCATGTAGTGTTTTTCTGATTTTTTTTTTCTTCTATTGTTACTTAAAACTGATTACGGGTGTGCTCTTTTATTAAAAGCAAACAATTATTCTTATCTGGAAAGGATTTTACGTATTATAAAGGGATACACACAAACTCTAGTATCTATAATGAATACTGCCTAAATACGAAACACAAACTCTCTCTAAAATCTAAATATGCCATATACACAAAGATTACCTAACAGTAGTCCAAGCTCACCTGCAAGTTAATTAAACATAGAGAGCAAACGAGATTAGACAAAAGATTAGGAGTTTAATTTCGTGATATGTTGGGTTGATGAGGAAGAATAGATGACTAATCTACGCGTGCTATTGTACTCTGCAGTTTGCACAGAATTTTCCTCGAGCTTGACAGGAAAGTGGTTATGTCAGGAAGAAATTAAGGACTTGACCAGGTACAGATTAAGTATTTAAGTTCATTAAGTGATTGCAAATAGTAGGGTCAAAATATTAAGTGATCTAGGTTAAAGAATTAGTAGCGAGGCATGCATGAGCACGCACCTGCCGGGCGACCTTGGAGCACAGCGCCGGCCGCTTGCCGCCGGCGACGGCGAGCTCGAAGTAGCACTCGAGCGCCTGCGCGAGCATCAGGCTCTGGAACGTCAAGGTGCACGCGGCCGACAAGTGAAACAGCTGGTCGCTCACCGCGGCCGCGCCTGTCCGCCGCCGCCGCCGCGCGCGACACCTCCGCACCCAGCACGAACAGCGTAACAGTCACGAGATGGATACGGATTAAGATTGTTAAGTACGAGACGGAGGTGGATTAGGCTAAGCTAATCATTGCCGGGCCCGCACGGCTCAGTTAGGACATGGGCGTGCATAGGTTCATGCAGTGTCAACGGATGGAATTTCCGGTACACTATTTTAAGCACAACTGCTGGGTTAAAAAATAAATAAAGTTTAAGCACAAATGCTTGATTACTAGTTTTAGAAATGGGGAATGATTAGCGTTTTTTAGACTACTTAGCGTATTGATAAATCTTGCAATGATGTGTGAACTTAGTAGCTTTCCACAATAGATTTATCTTTGATCTACACTATCTGTGATCAACACTCTCAAGCAAAATCTGTTCACATTCATTGGAGAGAATGCCTAATTTGCATTTCATATGGGAAATAGTACTACTCTGACGTCCGGTCCTCCGAACGTTTCTCATCCACTCGTTCCTACTTGCTCTTATCCTCCCCGTTCCCCTTCTCCCCACCACTCGTTGCTTATCCTCTCCCTGTTCCCCTTCTCCCCACTGCCACTCATTCCTTTGCTCTCCCTGTCCCCTTTTCTCCCCACTGCTTGAAGCTCAAGGCGAGCATCCGCGCTGTCTCGCCGACGGCAACAGCAGTCTTTCCACCACGGCGCCATGCTCTCGTGCGCCTTAGGCTGCACCGCCGCTCGACCTCTGCGCCTCCGACAAGTCTTGTTGTCTGCGACGCTCGCCATGGCTTCTCTGCCAAGAAGGAGGGCAAGGCCGGCGTCGACGCTTTCGCCATGTCCACCAACGGCCGGGTATTCGAGTCCATCGAGGTCTACGACGACAACCCGGCCACACACAAGGTGCTGCTGGTCTGTAGGGTCATCACCGGCAAGGTGCACAAGCCGCTCAACAACCTCCAGGAGTTCGTCGGCTAGACGGGCTTCAACTCGCTCGCCGGCAAGGTCGGGCCCTACTTTGCGGGGTGCGGCACCCTCCGCGCTGGCCTCCCCTTCCATCCCACGCAACTCCCTCCCTCGTGTCTCCTCCCTCCCTCGCGAGGTGGTCACGGGAGCACGGCAAGAGAGCCGGAGGGAAAAATGTTGCACACGAGGGGAAAATTTATTGCATACAACGGGAAAAAATGTTGTATACAAAATTCTAAAATGTTGCATTTTTTTTTATATGTTGGCATATTCAGATGTGTTTGTGCGCCTGATTTTCTGATAATAGTTGTGTTGTTTTGATTCTGATAATTTTTGTTTGTTTGATTCTGAGATTTTAAGGTAATGTTGCATATGAGTGTTTAATACGTTGCAACAATAGAAAGAAAATGTTGCACTATTATCACTAAGATGTTGCATCGGACCAGACCGTACGGTGGAAATGTTCCTACGTACGTCCGAGCCTGAGTTCCTCCCATTTCATATACAGTTTCTTTCTTGTTCAATGTTGCCAGTTTTCGTCTTCTGCTCTGAAGATTTCCACGTTGTTATCCCTGGAAAGTACTTGGTAGTTAACACACAATCTGCCGGAAAGAGCAATTAATGGAACAAAACCAACAATATCGGCAAGAATATATAAATAATAACTATGAAGGAAATGCAGGGAAATGAAAGCAAGGAAAAAAACTTTGTTTTTTGTCACTAGAACAAAAATTTTCGTGCAGAAGCAGGTGATTTTCATGATTAAAAGCGTATCGCGCCATATAAAGTCTTTGCTGAGTCCTATCTAGCTTGACTAATGCTTCGCCTTCTTCTTGGGATGTGGTTTCCTTTTCGTTTTTGAGGGTGCCTTATTTGATGGTTGGCGCTTGTTCCCTTTCTTTGATTTCGCCTTCTTCTGTTTCTTCCACTGGCTGTCCGGGTCTACAAAGTCTTCGTCACTGTCATCTTCAACCAGAATGGAGCCATCCTCATCTGATTCCTGATCATTGTTCTCATCTTCCTCATCTGAACTCAGGATCAAATCCTCAACCACATCCTCCTCTGTAGCGACACCACCATGGTCACGGGCTCGCTTCTTGTTCTTCTCCTTTGCAGTTCTGCACCCAAAAGAACATAATGATATGCTTCTGCATCAAGGAAATCAACCGAAAAAAGCATACAAGAGAAAGGTTAGAACGTACTTGATTTTCTTCTTCTCCGTCAACCAGCTCTTACTGAAAGCAATGGTGTCTTCACCATCATCCTGTTCATCTTGTTGCTTCTGCACTTCTGATAACCTCCGTGAAAAGGTTGAGGATTCTGCCCCCACAATAACGCTGGTAGGGAAAGAATGATTTAGTAATGCCATTAATCAATATGTTCTCAAAAGATGGAGCATAATGCATGTGTTCCTGTGAGGCTGTGACTCGCACAGACTACCGAAATATGATGTAAGATAAGATGATGGAAGTTACTCGATAATAAACTGTACAGTGTAGTTGTTTATGGTACTATGAAGTGACTGCTAAACTTAGCTGAACATGGATGAAACCAACCTTGTCTCATCCAGAGCGTCCATCCTGTTCTGCGCTCTCTGATGCAGAGTAGCAACATATTTTGAGAGAGGACTTGACCGTTCTTCCTTCTCAGCCTGTCGGGAAATGAACATTATATGTTTTAACAAAATGACACAAGAATAAAAGTATAAATAAACAGTGCACAAACAGCAAAAGCCAACAGGGCCACCCGTACCTGTAGAAATGAATCTACAGCTGGATCATTAGGAGAAAATCCAATTCCTGCACGTTTTGAGCTTATAAACTCAACATTGGCCTCTATCTGGAATAATAAATGATGATAAAATTAGCATACATGCAATGGATTAAGTACTACAGCTAAAGTTCTTTGACACATGCTTAACAAACCTGACGGATAAGATCCTTCATCTCTCTCCGAAATCTGTCAGCCTTAATGGTTTTGCAAAAGCTTCGAAGCCGAACAAGTGGTAAAAAGGACATCTCAAAGAAGGCAATGGAGTAACTCCACTGGGCCAAATGCTTAGCTAGCTCATCAACCACAGAATAAATGCACACTTCCTGAAAGGCACGTGTCTTCACTGTTTTCTTATCTACCTGCCAAAGAAGAGTGCCTCTTAAAAGTTTTTTCAAAGGCATGTTCCCAAAGAAGATGTTGTATTAAAAGAAAACAAACCTGTTTAACATTGAATAGATTCACTGCTTTGCCTACACCACCATCCGGAGGCCCTCTAAGTTCTTTCATTTCCAGCATATCAAGCAGCAGGGAGGACACCGGAATGAAGGCACCAGTAGCTTCAGCAATGCAATTAAGCATCTTTACACATCTAAGGCGTACAGGGAAGTAACGCGCACTAGGTGCCAGACATGCCATGCCCTGTATTATCTGGGTTAACGGATAAGCCAAAGGTCGGAAATCTTCCTCACTACTGCATCCGCACACAACACTTGTCCAAAGCTCAAGGCAGAATATGTATTGCCAATCATAAACTTTTTGGTAGGATTTCTGCACAAGAACAAGGTCAGCTCATCATCAGTCAGCAACAGAAAAACACTGCTGAAGTGCTTTATAACCAATGATGTCCAACCAGCATAGGGAAGGATCAAAGGAAATAATAGCATCAGCAAATAAAACATGTGTAAGAATGACACGACCAATATAAGATAAGTACTTGAGGAATAGCAACAGGAATATTACCTCCATTTGTTTTTTCATCGGTTTGCTACTTTCTTTCTGCTTTTTGTTCTTCGCTGTCTTTCAAAAACAAGAGCCATAGCACTCTGTCAGATCATATGTAATTAATTAAGCCCCAGCGTATGATCATGAGAGTTCAACAGCAAATACCTTTGGTCCTCTTTCAGTAAGGGCACCTCTTAGGATAACTGCCAGTTGACGGATGAAAACAAAAGCATGTTGATATGCACTTTGAGGGTCCACACTATACAATTCTCTGACACAATTTCCAAGGAATTGAATGTGCTGCAGTTTTGATCCGCTGATTGATTTGGACAATTTGCAGTTCACCAAATAAGCCTTGTAGATACCTTTGAGGCATGTGTCAAGGCAGTCTGAACCTAATTGAATGCACACATCTCGAAGAAACATAAATGAAACAAGAGGCATAGCCCCTCGTCCTCTAGCCCAGGTATGCAGCAGAGCCTATTATTGAACCATTCAAATGAAATAAATTGCAAACTTGTGAGATGGACATCAGAGTAATGCCGAAAGGTACTTAAAGATAAAACAGAAGCTAAAGCTACGCACCTTAACATACTTCCTAAGGAGAGAAGGGAAAGCTGCTAGAAAAACAGCTGATGCTCTCACACGATGTACAGTAAATGCTATCATTTGCTCATCAGTCATCTCTGTTATCATATGGAGTGCGTTGACAAGATATACCCTCATTAAATTCCCATGCCTCTTCCATAGCTTAGTGGTCATCAGCTCACTGATAGTCTCTTTCTTCCCACCAAAACTAGGGGCACTAAGTAATTGGCGAAGGATTCTATCCATGTTCTTCAAAATAAAGTGCATGACTTTATCGAGTACATTACCAGACATGACACTGAATTTTGGTGCTGAATTCTCTCCACTGTCCTCGCCATAATGGCAGGCTTTCCTGAAAGCTCGCAGAATAGATCGGATAGAACCTATCTTCCCATCTTCTGCTCCCTTGCACCAGGAATCAACCATTTCCATGGTAATAGGTTTCACATTTTCTTTCGGTTCCTCCTTAGGGACTGACCTAGGCTCCTCCTCAGTTTCTTGATCATCCTAAAATAATATTCAACAATGAGGTAACTCATATAGTTCTCTCAAGGTAGAAGAAGAAATACAAAAAGGAAAAAGGGTTATACTTCGCCTTACCTCGATGCCATCGTCATTGAAATCCAAGAGCTCTTTATCACACTCTTCTAAATATTTATAGAACTCGGGGTCCTACAAAGAGATCTATAAGCTTCATAAACAGCCAACAGTAACACAGCAGCATGAAGAAAGAAAGAACCAGGAAGGAAATAAATGAAACAATTAACTGAAAATTCAAAATTAAGCTCCTCGCTGTGGCATGTGACATGTGCAACCATAGTCCATACGCTAAGGATTTCAGTAAAGAATTGAAAAAGCAGACCACCAAAAACTAGCCAAAAGCCATATAATGATTACAAAAGCATCCAATTATCATTCCATCAACCGCACTCAGCAAAATAATCAAGAGACTTGGAAGCGATTCTAGAGAATAAGACTAGCCAAAAGCTGAGTCAATGCCATCTTCTTCATTCAAAGAAAAGGGGCCACTTCAAAGTTCAAAACATAAATTTGGAAGTGTAATTTTACTGAAAGTACTTGTGTAGGAGCATGGATGTGCTTAACACATACACCATGGTCAGTTTCATCTGACTCAACTGATGTGCAGCTGAAGGCAGTGAACACGAGGCATTACAGAACAATGAATTTGAAATAAACACGGAAAAAAACTTACAGCATTGAATTACACATTTCTATATCTCTCAACCTCTCCGTGTACCAGCAATCCTAATATCCTATGGCTAGGCAACTTGTTTCCAGATTACCATTCCATGCTTAGCATGCTCATTGGTATTGGTAAAAAAAATTTATCACCACCTTTTAAGGTATCAATGATCAGAATGGGTAAAAATATGTCATTGTTTATGCACTTGTAGAGGGACCTCACCTGATACTTGCTACTAATAGTTTGCAACCACCGAATCACACTTATCTACCCAATACTAAATGAATACTCAGCAGATTTTAATCCATTTACAATTCCAATTAAATTACACAAGTTTACCCAGTGCATACAATAAAAACCGATACGCACAAGCTACTAGGCAAATATCAATTTTTACAACACTAAGGGTGCAACCCTTAACCAGCATGCGGACTCAATTTAAAAGTACCCAAATCACTAACGGCACAAATCTGAATCCAAACCTAGCACTAACAGCTAAATAAAGTTAACGACCATTACATATGAACCAGAGCACAAGCTTCAATCCGCAAGAACAATCAAGTATCCACTTACTATGCTAATTGTAATTATAAACCAGTAACTAATAGTGGATTATAAAATTAGATTCCAGTGGAAGCACGGTGCAGAAATCAGAGGAGACGGAGACGAACCTTTTCCCGCAGCCTCTTGAGCTGCTCCACGTGCTTCTTGGCCTTCTTCCGAGAGCTTCCTCCCTCCTCCACCCCCTCATCGTCATCCACTTCCTCTCCATCCTCCCACTCCTCGTGCTCCTCATCATCCGATACGGGCAAGTCCACTAAAACCCGCAAAGCCACACGAAACGAGGAACGAATCGATCAAGAAAAAAATCAAAGAGTAGAGATTAGGGCACAGGATAGGAAGGGGCAGGGAACGCACCGCATTCGTCGGAGTCCGACATGGCGGGCGGCGGCGGCGGCGGCGGCGAGCGCTGCCCTAGTGGAGGCAGGATAGGAGACTGCTGTGCTGGTTGCCGAAACAATAGAGAGACGGTGGGTTGGGGACGTCCCGGACGTGAAGACTGCAGAGGCCCGCGTGTTAGTGGGCGTCTAAGGTTTTTGGGCCGCAGAAGCAGGCCCAGGTGAAATTTGAGCGAAGCGAGCCGTGGTCGGTGGATCTTTGGGCCCAGAACCTAGCCACAATTAGTACTCGTATATATTTTAAGATTGGGCCCGTTAGAGTATTCAGGTAAAAAAAAAAGGGAGTTAGCATTGGAGGCTAGGGTCACGTCGCGCCAATTATTTGAGCCGTCGGATCCTACTTGGCTGGAGCTGGACGAGATGTGTTCATAGCCCTAACTCATCTCATAAACAACCACACCCGTCAGGAGCCCACTCCTCTCCTCGATCTCACCTCCACCTTCTACTATCGCTTATGTCACCACCACGTACTCACCTATCGTCACCAGCGTCGAATATTCCACCTTCTTCCCAGCCTTCTTCTCCACCTTCTACTTCCCTGCTAAATTCAAAAGTATTTAAATAAATATTTAAAGTAAATATAATAATTTGAATCAAAGTATTTTAAAGATTGTGTTCAATATAATCAAATGTATAACTTGCCTTGAAATCGATTTAGGTACTGGTCTTGATCTTGAGGTACTCCTTCTTCTTCAAAGTTCCCCAAAGTATCAACATCTACTCGCAAACAAAATAAATAAATAACAGAGAGCAAACAAACTCCAAAAAATTAAATACAAATCTCAGATAAATAGATCTTGAATTTAGATGAATTTAGAAATTTGAATGAACTCAAATGGAGTTCGGATGCAAAAGATATGGCCCTTGGAAGATCAAAATAAAAGAAAATACTCAAAAAAAAAGGAGTTTTGGGTACTGTTTATCGAGTACTATACATCAAGTACTGTTCAACGTTTAAGACCACAAGTGCTCGGAAGGAAATTCGACTGTACGTGGTCGAAAGGAAGCTACAACTATCTGGTCGTAGAAGGCTTACGATTACTGGTCGTAGGAAGTCACGACTACTGATCGTAGGAGGCTTACGACTACTGGCCGTAGGAAGATCACGACTACTGGTCATAAGAGATTCGACCATGGTCGTAAGAGATCACGACTACTGGTTGTAAGAGTTTACGCCCTCGCGATAGGCTCGGGTCCCCACGATCGACGGTGCATGGCGGGGCTTCGCTGGCAATGAATGGTACCAACGATAGCTAACACTTTTGCGGAACCAATGAGGTGCTCACCGGGTGGTCGAAGACGACGGTGGTGACCGGCGGCGAGGTTCAAGTGGAGAAGAAGGTTCGGTTGTGTGACACCCTGAATTTATTTTAGAATTCTTTCAGAATTTTCGAAATAAAAAGAACCATTTTGTTTTGATGAGAATTCAAAGCTTAACTTGAAATTTCATAATGGCTTTAAGTTGACTAACTCAAACTACAATTAAAGTTCTTTGTTGGTTTGTTGAGTTATTGGAGCTTTGTTGGTCTTTCCTTCTCTGTCCATGTTCTTGTTCATCTCTGGTCTAGACCTCCCTTTTGTCTGAGATCTATTGGCTCAGACCTCTCCTTCGTTTGGATCCAAGGGTCCGGACCTTCTCTGTGCAGTCCTCCTATGGTCCAGACCTCCCTAGGTCTAGATCTCCCAAACGCTTTGACCTCCCCGTGTCCTTCAGGACCTCTCCATGTCCTCTAGGACCTCCCCTTACATTTATTTGACCTCCCTGTGTCCTTCAGGACCTCTCCATGTCCTCTAGGACCTCCCCTTACATTTATTTGACCTCCCTGTGTCCTTCAGGACCTCTCCATGTCCTCTAGGACCTTCCCTTACATTTATTTGACCTCCCTGTGTCCTTCAGGACCTCTCCATGTCCTCTAGGACCTCCCCTTATGTTTATTGGACCTCCCTAGGTCCTCCAAGATATCCTCCCTATCTATTTCCACCTCTATCGAATGTGAGTCGTCCGATTTGCAATGGACGGCTTGATCCTGGTGAGACGTTCGGATGGTCCGAACATCCCACCTTCTCTGAGCCTTTGGATCTCCATTGGACGGTCCGATCTGTTGTGGCGTTCGGGCGGTCCGAACGTCCCAACCATTTTGGGCGGTCCGATCGAAATCCAAATGCCTGCACCTCCTCCTTGCACATCCGACCATTAGGACCTCCTCCTTGGAGATCTTAACTGTCTGACCTCCTCCTCAGGATCTGGACCGTCAAGACCTCCCCTTTGGAAATCTTGACCGTCCAGACCTCCCCTCTTTGGCAGATCCGATCGTTAGGACCTCCCCTTGGGAATCCTAACCGTTCAGACCTCCCCTGGATTGGATCCTACGGTTCTAGACCTCCTTTGCGGGTGAGGTCCCCCTTTTACTTTTGCGGACCTCCCCGTTTGTGTTTAAATCTCGACCATTGGACCTCCCCTTTGGAGATCCAACCGTTAGGACCTCCCTTGCGGGTAAGAACCTCCTCCTTGCCCTTGCGGACCTCCTCTGGTGCGCTTGATCTTGACCATTTGGACCTCCCCTTTGGAGATCCAACCGTCAGGACCTCCCCGGTGGGTGAGGACCTCCCCTTGTTCACTACAAGACCTCCTCGAGGTCCTTGCAGGGCCTCCTTGGCGGGTCTTGATCGCCTAATCGGGCGATCAAGCACCCAGATCTCATTACCTTTGATCGAGTCTGTGGGCAAGGAAGTCTCCACAGCATTCAATGCACGTTGTGTCGCATTAAATGTCCTCACCTTTTTCAGTACTCATGTCATACCGAATGTCACATTCCTTGCCTACTCCACTGTCCTATTTACCAACTCTTGTTGACTCCAATCTGGGTCATGTGCAATGACTTCCCCCTATATATAGTTTGGGAGAGCCCTCCTTTATCACTTTCTTCCTCGTTTCTACTCTCTGTCTCAACCGAGCCACCATAGACCTCCTCTCTCTAGTCTCTGGACCTCCTCCAACTCGAGCTTGGACATTCTCTCTGAACTCCAAAGACCTCTCCATCAAGCTCCTTGGACCTCCTCTTGACCTCCCGGCTTCTCTGTTGGTTTTGTGTTAAAGTTTATTTGGAGTTCTTTGGATTTTGCTTGAGCTTTGTTTGAATATTTGGTTCTTCACGTGTAGATTGCCCGGCACTGTGGGAGCCCGAGTTCGATGAGGGAGAGGAAGCAATCGAGATCTTGAGCAAGGCAAGTTACACTCTTGAACATGTTGCACCCAATATTTCAAATTACTTATGACGTTTTCAAAGATGTATGCATGCTTACTTTACTAAGTATTTCAATGCCTAGCTTTCAATCCATAGTTAAACCTACTGTTTGGTGTGACCTCTATCCATGATTGAATCAACCTCTTTGTCACCATAGATAAAAACTGGTTCTTGCAATAGTGAGGACCCGAAGCTCTTGAAAAATAAAATGCTTAGTAATGCTTAGACCAAAATCTTGATTTGGGGAGTTTAGACCAAACACATCAAATACTCAAATGTTTTGAGCCATGGCATTGGTGTGCCATGGGGATTTCGGCCATGACATTGGTGTGTCATGGATGTTTTACTTGGCCTTGGCATTGGTGTGCCATGGAGAATTGTAAAGCATGGTTAATGAAAAAAGGGTTTTGACTTGGGCGAAGCTGGTTGTATGGTTGGTGCATGTCTATGCACGGGGGTCATGTGATCCAATGCCCCAGGGTTGAGGTTTGTCGTCCAAGTCGGTTAAGGACCGGTCTTTGAGACACCACTTGCTAAGCCTATAATGGGCTAGGCCAAAATTGTGCAACTACATGTCTCCAAGATGGGCGTGGGACTGCTAATTAATTTGCAAAGCTCTACCATGGTTTGCCTCATGACGCGTGGGTTGTCATGTTATGACTAGTTGTAGTCCCACCCGGCTCAAGAGGGGGCTTAAACCCGGTGGATGGAGAGTCCAATGGGAGCGAAACCTTAGAGTGGGTGGACTGTGGTGGAGCAATGCATTGTAAAGGCTTTGTCATGTGCTCTAGACCTCTCACCAAAGGAAGTGTGAGGTGGCATCGACGGATGCCAAGCAAACTAGAGAATTCATGTCATGTGGGTAAAGTGTGCAACCTCTGCAGAGTGTAAATCTATTCGAATAGCCGTGTCCACGGTCATGGACATGCTGGCAATGTCACTCAAAGTTAGCTCTTTGTTTTGGTCTTCAAAAGAAATATTGAAATTGGTTTTGGTGGCTTAACCAAAACTGGGTTTGGGCGGGAAGCCTTGTGCAGGAGGGTATCCTTCAACATTTCAATGATGAATGTATCCAACTGAAAATGGATTTGTAAAACTGAATTTTAATTATGGTAAATTGCCTTGAAAACTTAATACTTGTATTTGAAATAAAATTGGCTTTATGCAAATCAACCCTACTATGCTGTCCTTTGATATACCCTTAGGCATGTCATTCTGTTATTTGACGGGTGTAACTTGCGAGCACGGTTGTTGTGCTCACTCTTGCTTGATTCATATATTGAGCAGATGAAGACTTCTTTGATGATGAAGATGACCAGCTCAATTAGGCCGCGCCTCGGCCCGATCACACACCGTGGTGTAATGGGTGGACCTTGTCTTTGGGTTTTGTTCTCCATTGCGTTTGTGTGCTCCCTATTGTCGGAGTTGTAAGAAACCCTTGTAATCAAACCTCCTTTTGTCGTTAATAAAGTCTTGTGGATGTTTATGTTATCACTTGTTTGTTTGTGAGAACCAACGATGATCTCTGGGGGCGGTTTGGATCACAGAGGACTTGAGCTTGCCCTAAGCCCCACGACCTCCTCGGGGTGGTTCCCACGGACCTCCCTCGGGTGGAGACGTGGAGTTTTGGGAGGTCGAGGTCCAGCGACCTCTGGTCAGACTTCCTGCACCTCCGAATGGTCCTCTCGGACCTCTCGGGAGGTCTCAGGCGGTCCACCTCTCGGGATGTCCTCTCCCGGAGGTCCCCCTCTCGAAGTCTCTGGGGCTCGGACCTCCCAGGAGGTCCCGAGGACCTCCGGTGTGTGCCTGGGCGTCGTTCTGTTGTTGTTGTCAACGACAAACACCAATGGCGTCTCGTGGTCGTGAAGGGTTGCTGGAGGTAGCTTTGGTGATGACGGTGATGACAGTGCAGACCACGACAGCTAAGCGACGTCAACGGCGGCCCAATCGAAGAAAACAAACTCCGGCCGAAAACCCTAGAACTTGGATTGCGGCAGCGCTCGAGCTCTCGGGGCACGGTGGCTTAGGGTTATGAGGGGCGGGGGCAAGGGCGAACCCTAGGGGACTATTTATAGGGGGTTCAGGCGTGCCGGGATAAGGAATCCCCAAATCAAGTCTGAGATAAACATGAAATCAACTTCGGATTTTTAGGAGATAGGATACGATTCGGGATACGATTTCAACCAAAACGGGCGCGGAAAGGAAGGAGATAAGTTTTGACATTAAAGCCTGAGAGATTTTAGTTGGAGAGGTCCTGTTGTCAGACGGGGCTTCTAGAAGGCAGCAATGGTGGTCGAAGGCTCGGGCACGACGAAGATGACTCAAGGAGGACGAAGGCTCGGGCCCACCTGGCAGAAGGACAAAGAGCGCTGGCAAGGCGGGCTGGCGCATGCACGCGGAAACAGGACTGGGCTGAAGAGATTCGGCCCAGTTGGAATTTCTGAGATTTTAATACATTTTCTATTTATTAGATTACCAGAAAATCCAAATAACAATTAGAATAACAAATGAACTCAGAAAAATTCTAGAAAATATATCCAAGCACATAGAATCCAAATAAAATAGTTTTGACAATGTTGATGTTGACTTTAATCATATTAAATTGTTTTGATACTAAAATTCCAAGTTAAGCTTTTGAATTTGAATTCAAATAAATCCAAATGGTGAATTTTCAACTACTAACTAAGCAAAAGGTTTTTTCAACATCTAGTATTGACATAGTACCATAAATTTCATGAAGTTGTTATCTCGTTTGGTTTTGAGTTAAATACAATTGAGGATTGTGTGTATCATAAATTTAGTGGGAGTAAGTTCATATTTTTGGTTCTGTATGTTAATGACATTTTACTTGCATGTAGTGACTTCTGTTGCATGAAACCAAGAGATTTCTCGCTAAAACTTTCGAGATGAAGGATCTTGGTGATGCATCTTTTGTATTAGGAATTCAAATATACCGAGATCGCTCTCAAGGTATACTTGCATTATCACAAAAGAACTGTATCGATAAGGTATTGCAAAGATTTAGCATGCAGAACTGTAAACCTTTAGATACCCCTGCGGCCAAAGGTGGAAAATTCAGTCTTAGCTAATGTCCTAAGAATGATTTTGAGGCTAAGAAAATGCATAACATCCCCTATTCATCTTTGATAGGGAGCTTGATGTATGCTCAAGTTTGCACTAGACCAGATGTAGTATATATTGTTGGAATATTAAGCAGGTATTTAAGCGATCCAGGATTGGATCATTGGGTCGCAGCAAAACAGGTGTTATGGTATTTACAAAAGACAAAGGATTTCATGCTCACATATAGGAAATCGGATCAGTTGGAGATTATTGGGTATTCTGATTTCGATTTTGCTGGGTGCCAAGACATTCGCAAATCTACTTCAGGTTACATTTATCTGCTTGGTAGAGGTGCAGTTTCTTGGAAATATGCTAAGCAGTCACTCATTGCCCCGTCCACAATGGTAGTTGAGTATGTTGCTTGCTATGAGGCTTCAAATCATAGGATATGGTTGCAAAAATTTGCCACAGAGCTACGAATTTTGGATTAGGTCGACAGACCAGTAAAGTTATATTGTGACAATAAGCCTGCAGTTATGTATTCTAATAACAACAGGAGCTCATCAAAGTCTAAGCATATAGACATCAAGTTCCTAGTTGTGAAAGAAAGAATTCAGAGTGGTAAATTGTCAATTGAGCATATAGGTATAGACTCCATGATTGCGGATCCGTTCACTAAAGGGTTGACACCTAAAATGTTCTATGAGCATGTTGCTCATATGGGTGCGGTTTCACCTGAGGAATTCAGTTCTAGTGGGAGTTTGTAACTTTGTTTATGCTCATGCGACAATACCAGTTTAGTGTAAAGACCTTCCGCTATATTCTCTAGAGAAATAAAGTTTATGTTCTTATACTCTGAATTCATATCATCTCATTTGATTCTGAGAAGATGTTTTGATCTCATAAGGTATAAAGTTACACCAGTTGGAAATAGGCATGTTATGATTATATCTCATGTAATTTCCATGCTACACATCCATATTTGATCCATGTTGTTCTTTTATGTTGACATATGTGACCATTAATGGGTTTAGTTATGCTTTGAAATGACGAAGACCGCTTTGATCCTATGTTGATATAATTGATGGACCAGATTGTTTTAAAGATGCTCATGACATAGATAGTATTTTTGGAACTCATAAAGTTTTTTATATGTATTTACTCATTTAGTCTAAGTGGAAGATTGTTGGATTAATTTCCTATTATGTGGACCTACATGAGATTATATACATATTAGCTATCTATTTTGGTTGGCTCAAATATATAAAGTGATCAAATAAAATATTTACTAAGAGCCAGAGTATCAATTAAGGATAATATGGACTTGGATTTTAAATTTGTGTAGAGACCTATTTGGAATCTATTTCTAATTATGGGACAGGATATGATTCTATGCTAAAGGCTATAAATAAGGATCAAGTCCTCTCAGCAGGGTAACACATGTCATACTACCTATCCCCATATGTATTTAGAGAATTTGGCTTACCTCTTGCTGGGAAAGACCAAACCCTAAGTAGATTGAGCACATGCACGTCTACTACTACAAATCAACCCTCCGACAAACAATGACATCGTCATTAGATATGCTTCCGCATTTACAGATTTTATGGGTGTTACAATTAACACATATGCGATCCTGTTAGTTTTGATCATCTGGTTGAGATCAGAATTAATCTATCAAGCCGGACATCCATCATCCTAAGCTAGTGATGTGCATGCATCCTCCTGAGCATGCATAATGACGCTGATTTTGGATGTGGCTGTATAGATGCTGATTTTCGCGTGTGAGAGAGAAATCAACTTGTTCTGCTCACAAACTGGAAAAAATCGTTCACTCAGATTGCATCTACATCAAGGTATATTCTTTCGAGGCTGTTCGGTGCGAAAAATCTTACACAATCATTCACCCCCCTTTGATTGCCATTAACGATCCTACAATGCAAAATCAACAAAATACATTTTTCTGGGTTTCAAGAAAGGTGCTAAAGGGTACAAGCTTTGGGATCCGACATCAAAGAAGGTGGTGATGGGCAGGGATGTTGTCTTTGATGAGAAATCAATGTTACAACAAAACAAAGAGGAGGTATCGCATGAGATTGGAGGTTCAGATATAGTGTAGGTAGAGTTAGAATATAGTTCAAGGACTCACGATTCACACACACTACCTCCAGATTCTTCTTCAGAGGATTTGCAGAATTATCAATTGGCAAGAGATAGACAACGGTGCGCTAATGTGAAAGCTCCAAAGAGATTCGGGTATGAAGACCAGTTTTCATTTGCTCTTCTTGTTAGTACTGATTATCCAACTAATTCTCACAAGGCTATTACAAGCCAGAAGAAAGATAGGTGGATGACTGCAATGACAGAAGAAATGAAGTCTTTACAGAAGAATCAGACTTGGGAGCTAGTTCACCTTCCTGTGGATAAGAAAGCCATTGGGTGCAAATAGGTCTACAAGAGAAAACCTGCAGTATCATAAAAGAAGGGGAAAAGTTCAAGGCTCGATTAGTTGCAAAAGGGTATCCACAAAAGAAAAGGATTGATTATGATGAGGTATTCTCTCCGGTTGTGAGGCATACTTCTGTCAGGATAGTTCATGCATTTGTAGCCAGTTGGGATTTGCACTTGGAACAGATGGATGTAAAAATGGCATTTTTACATGGTGATGATGAGCAAATCTATATGAAGCAGCCAAAAGGGTTCACCGAACTAGAAAATCAGCACCTCGTATGCAAGTTAAAGAAGTCATTGTATGGGTTGAAACAGTCTCCAAGACAATGGTACAAACGTTTTGACTCATACATGTTGCAGATTAGCTACAGTCGATGTGAGTATGACTGTTGTGTTTATGTTCGACGCATTGATGATGGTTCATTTATTTTTTTGCTACTATATGTGGATGGTATGCTAATTGTTACAAAGCACATGTGTGATGTGATTAGTTTGAAGGGTTTACTAAGTTAGGAATCTGATATAAAAGACTTAGGGGCAGCAATGAAAATTTTGGGCAAGGAAATACACAGGAATAGAAGCTCAAGGAGACTGTGGTTATCTCAACAATAGTATGTTGAGAAAGTCTTGGAGCGATTTGATATGAGCAAGGCCAAACCATTAAGTACTTCATTGGCATAATACTTTAAACTTTCTTCTAAATTTTGTTCTGAATCAGACAAAGAATTTGAAGAGATAGTGAAGGTTCCATATGCTAGTGTAGTTGGTTGTTTAATGTATGATATGGTTTGTACAAGGCCTAATTTGGCGCATGTTGTTAGTCAAGTCAGCAAGTTTATGGCAAAACCAGGAAAGCGACATTGGGAGACAGTCAAGTGGATATTCAGGTATTTAAGAGGTACAACAAGTCATGGTATTATTTTTTGTGGACAACAAGTTAATCCTTTGGTTGTTGGATATGTGGATTCGGACTATGCTGGTGATTTGGATAATATGAGGTCTACTACAAGGTATGTTTTTACTCTAGGTGGAGGGCCTATATGTTGGAAGTCATCAATTCAATTTGCAGGATTAGTGAAGGAACTAGGTGTTGAGCAAGGTGAAGTTCAGGTGCATTGCGATAGTCAGAATGCAATTTACTTGGCCAAGAATCAAGTGTATTATGCCAGGGCGAAGCACATTCATGCAAGGTATCATAGGATCAAGGAGTTGATCAACTCTGGAGAGATTGATTTGATGAAGGTACACACTGATGATAATGTTACAGATATGTTGACCAAGCCTGTCACCGCCAACAAGTTTGAGCATTGTCTCGACTTGTTGGGAGTCACAAGTTGCTGAGTAAAGAGGTAACCCTCAGCCCACGGATGTGCGAGGAGTGTTAAAGTGTTCTCTTTTGCTGTGCTTTTCTTCAAGGTGGTGTATTCGTTAAGGTGGAGATTTGTTGTGTATGTCTTATATATAACAAGGTGAAAGGAAGGGGCTGTGTCCGAGTCGAACATGTAATCGGGGTATAAATATATACTGCTGACCTCTTGTAACCCTAATCAAAAAGAAAAAAACTCCTCATACGGACGAAGCTGCCGCAATTCGGCTTCTAAGGACATAAAGCTTTGCCAAACCTCGTAGACAAATTTTCGTGTCTTTTGTGTGCTTGTTGTGATTATTCTGTCGTGCAAAGCTTTGTCGCCGGTTCCAACACACTCAGACAAACCAAATGGTTGATTGATGATGCATGCTTGGTATGCATCATATTTACATCTAACACAGATTAATTTTGTAATGTTCTTTTGTGTGATTACGATGCGTACCACGTATAACTAGAGCAGTGAAAAATTGCAGAGTTGGCTAACATAGCTCCCCTCTCAAGTAGCGCTGAGAAGCCATGAATCTTCCATTCGAAATCTGGATCATGGGTCTTTCCCAGCAGTGCAAGAGCTGAAATTGGTACAAGAGCAATAACTCAAAATTACAGAACACAGAGAAGAAAAGAGATTGTACGTCCTACAATATCCACTGAGAGAAAATGGAAAGAAGCAGAATAGTTTTCTATGTGTACGGACAAATAACACTATGTTCTAATTATCTGAATCAAATTATTTGTGATGAGTGACGCTTAACTTATTACAGAAGTTAGTCACTTTAACCAAATAGGTGTAGAAAAAGACAGAACATGTCATAGTACATTTGTTATGTGCCAATAGCATGCCCTATTCCTACCAAATGCTTGTGTTTCCAGAGAAGGAGAGTGGGATATTCATCAAGTGGGTGGTATCTCGCTAGTTCCTCAACATGATGGTGAGGGTGAGTAATTCTTTCTCTGCATCAGACCTAGAATTCCACATTTGCACAACGACAAGAATTCAGTGCTACAATTTCATTTTTTATCTGACTTTTGCTTATACAAGGAACGTTCTAAATCCCATCTGACTTTTCGTTGTAAAAGGCTCAATGTGAATTTCAGCTAGAATTCGACCAAGACCTTTATGGTGACCACACACACACACATGCCGAACAACATTCTCGCACCAGAATTCAAGCAGCAAGCAAAAGAAGCTCAAGAGGAATCCTCACAAGAACCAGCGACGCAGGAGTTGCCCATAGCTCCACCACTTGCCCACTTCCTCTTCTCCCCTTCTCAGGAGGTCCTCTACAAGTGAAATTAATCATCATGCCACAATGCAGAGTGAAGAACATAAAGAATCTTCAAAGGTAGTGCAAATCTTGATCAAATAATTACCACGAAATATATTTTTAAAATCCCCAAAAATTGAAGAGATCAAGAGGTAAAAACCCTCTCCACACACAAGTCAATTAAAAAGGAACGCACTTTACTCTCAAAACGATGAGAACACCTCTAGTATCAAAAACGCCAAGAACTTGCATTACTGCAAAACCCATAAAACCCAAAGAAAACTTGCATTATTGCCAAGAACTTCTAAAACAACTCAGGAACACTACAAGATGGCCAAGTTTGTTTCCTTCTTTCTTTTCTACTCTCCATTTCCCCTCCATGCGCACTTGCAGTTCACGATCAAGCGAATTAGGCCAAAGAAACGAACTTTCCCATGAATCGGGGAAGCAAAGGATGAGAATGTAATATTAATTTAATCTTTTATGGCCTATGTATTTTTTATTATATTGATTCTAGTATAAAAGTTCTAGTATGATGGTTACTAAATTTAAGGATTGAAATCAAGGGTCTTAATCCCTCTTCTCTCCCTTTGATAAATACATGTTAAGTGTATATGTGTGCATTTAGATGGTCATCTAGCATGTACCTAATTCTGCATGAACTGAATGCTTGTGGCCATCACGTGAGACACAGCAATTAGCGCATGTTTTTGTTCTTTGCATTAACTGACATGTAGTTAAGCTTCTGTGAAGAGATGTGTTGTTTGATGGCATTGGTTCATACACTATAAATAGCAAGGATTCTGATGCATCAATTGATCAACATCAGTACAATCCAACAGAAGCATGCGACACACACATATGTAGAAACACACATTCTTATTCTCTATCCATCAAGAGAATATAGAAGAGAAAGGTAGAAAGAAGAAGAAAAACATCATGCAGTTTTCGAACACCGAGCAAGGTCAGTTTGTTGAATCATATAAGTGCTACAAAGTTCCGCGAAATTAAAAGTTTATTCTTACAATTGGTATCAGAGCAGTGTTATAGCAGTACTTATGATTCACATTATGGTCGGATTCTTCTTTTGAATGTTTTGCCGCTTCTAGATGTTTTCCTTTACAGTCTTTTTGTTGTTTGTTTCTTTTGATCTCTGAATATAATGCTGTTGGATAGCAGTAGGGTTGATGCACCTATTATTCGTACATATATGTGTGACTGTTTTATACAGAAGGGTTTCATGACCCATTATTCGCATATGTGTACATGTCTACCAAATAACAGAAGGGTTCCATGACCTATTATATATATTACAGGGAATCATATTTTGAGACAACATCTTATATATATTACAGGGAATCATATTTTGAGACAACATCTTTTCTTTCTTTTGTCATAATTGAGATTCAAATATTTTAATGGACACAAGAAAGATCACTGTTTTTACGCCTTGATGTCACATATATGACGTGCACATTGGTCTAATTATATTGTTATATTGCTGGTTAAATATTTATTGAATGACAAAGCTAGTTTGTCACCAAAGTGGCCTAGCTTATAATAGTTTAAATATTTAATTGTGTATGTTTGTTTTAATACAGTAAAAAAAATGACATTTTGGATCACAAATTATTGTGTTAGAAGGTCACCCAAAGGTGGGCCACTACAAATAATTAAATCGAATAAAAGGGAATGACGGCATACTTGAGAAATATATTTGTTTATCCAAAGATGACATTTCTATTTTCTTGAGTGTGCTTAATCATCCATAAAATTACATACATATCATTATTGAATAAATGACATGTTTAAGTATCATCCAAAGATGTTCTTAAATATGTAATTAAAGTTTACTGTTCAAATCATTTTCTTCTTGTTGATTAACAAATGAGCATATTTAATGTTTGCAGCCACTATTAACTTGTACGCTCGGAGCAGCGGCTTTGTTAAGTTCAATGGATTGAACTATACCGAATGCGCCGAATAAATCCAGTTCCAACTGGGTGTTATGAACTTGGACTTGGCAATTGTTATGGAGCAGCAGCCTGCAGCGCTTACTGATAAAAGTACTGATGAAGAAAAATCTATGTATGAAGCTTGGGAAAGGTCTAATAGATTGAGCTTGAACTTAATGCGAATGATGATCGCTGAAAATGTCAAGCCATCGATGCCCAAGACTGAAAATGCAAAGGAGTTTATGTTGAAGATCAAAGAGTACTCTCAATCAGACATTGCAGATAAGTCCATTGTAGGAAGTCTTATGAGTGAGCTAATGACCAAGAAGTTTAACTGGTCATGTCCCATTCATGATCATGTAACTAGCATGGCTAATCTTGCAGCAAAGTTAAAATCAATGGGAATGGATGTGAATGATTGTTTTGTAGTACAGTTCATTATGAACTCACTTCCTCCTGAGTTTGGTCAATTCCAGGTGAACTACAACACCATTAAAGACAAATGAAATCTTCAAGAGATTAAGGCCATGTTGATTCAAGAGGAAGGAAGGTTAAAGAAAATGAAAGAACACTCTGTTCATTTCATGGATCATAATGGAGCTAGCAGCAACAAGGGTAAACCACAGAAGGGTAAGAAAAAGGATAAGGTGCCAACAAAGTTCAAAGAAGGCCAAATCTGCAAGGACTTGAAGTGCCATTTCTACAAGAAAACTGGTCATTTCAAGAAAGATTGCCCGAAAAGGAAAGCTTGGTTCGAAAAGAAAGGTATGTATTTTATTTCTGTATGTCATGAATCTAATATTATGGAAGTTCCAAATAATACATGGTGGTTGGATTCTGTTGCTACTACTCATGTTTCACATATTACTCAGGGATTCCTTTCGATCCAACCCATAAGTAGAAATGAAAGATTCTTGTATATGGGGAACAGAATGAAGGCACAAATTGAAGGAATTGGGACATATCGCTTAATCCTGGATACATGCTACCACTTGGATTTAGAAAAGTGTCTATATGTTCCTCAATGTGCAAGAAATCTAGTTTCTGTTAGTATGTTGGGCAAATTAGGTTTTAAGTTTGAGATTGGAAATGGTGTGTTTTCTTTATGTAAGAATAAGTATTGTTATGGATCTGGTGCTTTAGTAGAAGACTTGTACCGTTTTAATCTTGATGTTATGTTTGCTGGATCTCTGTTTTCTGTGGAACAAATTATTGGTAATAAACGTAGTATGCATAACGAACGTTCTGCTTTCTTATGGCATCAAAGACTTGGTCACATATCCAAGGAAAGAATAATGATGCTAGTTAAAAATGAAATTTTTCCTAAATTGGATTTTGATGATTGGGATGTATGTGTAGATTGTATCAAAGGTAAACAAACCTCACATATATCGAAATATCCAGCCACAAGAAATAGTGAACCTTTACAGCTAATACACACTGATATATGTTGTAACATCCTGATTTTCCAAACCCTTTTAAATTTGTAAAACAAAATAAACTATTTTATTTTGTTGAGAATTCAAAGTTTGGTTCAGTTGGAGAGGTTTGAGTTGTTGATACCTCCTTTCTGGTATGCTCGGCAGATCCTCCTTTAGCCTATCTCTTTTGGGTTATGTAAGGTTTAGACCTTCTCTGTGGCCTAGACCTCCCCAGTGGTTCTTGAGGTTAGACCTCCCTTGGGGCCCAGACCTTTTCTCACTTGGATGTATCTTTATGTCTAGGCCTTTCCCTTTGAATTTGATCACTTTGGATCTCTTTGTTGGTTTGAATCTCTTTGGTACAGACCTCCTTCCTGTCCAGACTTCTTCTAAGTCTAGACCCCCTTGTTGCCTGGGCACTCTCTTATGCCCAGACTTCTTTTCAGTCGGGACCCCCTTGTATTCCATTGGATCTCGTGTGCCTTCGAACCTCCTGAGTTCATTTGAACCTCCTTGACATTTTCTCTTGGCCGAAAGGACCTCCTTTGGGTTCATCCTGACCGCCAAGACTTTTGACCTCACCTTAGCAGTTGGAAATCTCCTTTGAGTTACCTTGACCCTGGCGACTTCTTTTGGACCACCTTTTGAGGATCTCCTCCAGTAGAATCCTCTTTCTTGGAACCCTCCGCTTTGGACCTCTCCTTTGTTTGGATCTGACGGTTCAGACCTCTCTTCATTTTGGATCTAAAGGTCCAGACCTCCCCGTGCATTATTTCTCTCTCTCTGCGGACCTCACCTTCACGTTTGATCTTGATTGTTGGACCTCCTCTCGGGATCCAACCGCCCGACCTCAACTTGCTCTTAATCCCAACCACGGACCTTTTGTAGTTCTCTGGATCTTCTCACAAGACCTCCTTGAAGAGATCCTAACCGTCAGACCTCCTTTTGTTGATCCCGACCATCAGACCTCCCATGTCCGGACCTCCTCTGTATGTCCGGACCTCCCAACCTTTAGACCTCCTGTCCTTTGGGCCTAGGACCTCCTAAGCCTCTGGACCTCCTCAAAGACCTCTCTGCGGGCAAGACCTCCCTTCTTGACCCGTCTGCTTTCTAAATTGATCGCCCCACTTGCCGACTTGATCATTCTCATTTCTTCGCCACGTTAGTATCTTGAGCATTTAATGCATGGCATGTCACATTAAATGCATCCATATACGTATGCGTTTACTCTAATTTGGTCACTTAGTCAGATCCTGTCAATCCTTTCTTGTTCCTTTCCATAGCAACATACGTTGTCCTTTCCTCCTACCTTTTACCAAGGAGGTAGCGACACCGCCTCACACTCACCTATCTTTGACCCATTTCAGACTTATCCTTGATACGTATGCTTCTAGTTTTCTTCACCCACTTTGGCTATAATTAGTCCAGAAACCCTACCACATTACCTTTCTCCACGCCATCATCTTGGCTCTCGCTCGGTGGCTTTCGAGGAAGACCTTGTTGCCCCACGACCTCCCCTTCATCCATTGTTTCCTTCTTGTCCCTGGTAAGTCCCTTGGTGATTTGCTCTACTCTTATTCTTGCCACCACATTAAGCTGGTTGTGTCCTTCTTAGGGCCTCCTCTTGTGGGTTCCTTTTAGATTTCTATGGCCTTTATATGAGGAGCTCCTCCCTGGTCTTTGCGCAAGGAACATCCCCTTTCTGGCCATATGCAAGGACCATCTCTCAGGACCTTCCTGTTCTGTTGCTTAAGTCACTCCTTTGGGGTCTTTTGCTAAAGACCACCCCCTCCTGGTAAGCTTGGACCTCTTCCAAAAGAACCTATTCTAAAATATAGATCTCTCCTGTTGGTTGAGTTTTGGGTTCCCTCTGGGGTTCGCTTGGTTTTTCTTGTTGATCTCAGTTAGTTCTTTATTTGAGCTCTGTTTGAACTTGCTCTTTCACCCGTGTAGATCGCGAAGACTCCAAGGAGTCTGAGTGTACTGAAGAGGAAGATTCTCAAGATAGTGAGCATGGCAAGTTACACTTTTGATCATATTGCACCCAGTATCTCAAATTATTTATGTTCTGTTTCAATGTATACTGCATACCTATTTCTACCAAGTTATTTCAATACATGTTTTAAATTCATAGCTATGCCTACTTCCTTTGTATGGCCACTGTTGACTTTGGACTGAACATGTTGTCACCATTAGATCAAACTTGGTTAATACAATAGTGTGAGCCAAGACCATTTGAAAAATATATGCTTAGTCATGCTTAGACCAAAAGTATTGATTTGGGGAAATCTTTACCATCAAGACCAACTACTGTTTTAAATGTTTTCACCATGACATTGGGTTGTCATGGCAGTATGAAAGTGTTGCTAAGTAAGCAAAGAAAAGGAAAATGGATTTGGACTGGGGCGAACTAGTTGCTTGGTGGGTGCAATGTGTGTGCACAGACTCAACCTGGATAAGGTTGAGGTCCAGGGGTTTGTGATTGTCGCCCTAGTCACTTGAGGACCGGCCTTTGAGCGTCCCTTTGCTAGGCCTATAATGGGCTAAGCCAAAATCGTACAACCACATGTCTCCAGAATGGGGCGTGGGACCTGGCTGAGTAATTTACAGAATTCTACCACAGTTGTTCCACTGGATGTGTGGGAGGTCTTTCATGGCCATTGGTCTTTTATAACCCATCGCTCCCATTGGAGCAAGAGGGCTTTCCGCCGAGTTTCTATCCATAGGAAAGTGAAACCTTAGCAAGGAGAGTGGTGGAACAATGCTTTGTAAAAGCCTTGTCATGAACTCTAGACCTCTTACCTTCGGCAGTGAGAGGTGGCACTCGCGCATGCCAAACAAACTAGAGGAATCATGTCATGTGGGTAAAGTGTACAACCTCTGCAGAGTTAAATCTATTCGAATAGCCGTGTCCGCGGTCATGGACGTGCTGGCAGAGACCACTCAAAGTTAGACTTGGTTTTGGTTTCTGAAAATGTTTATCAAACTGATTTTGGGATTTCTATCCCGTGGGTTTTGGGCAGGGAGCCATGTGACAGGAGGGTATCCTTCACCAACTTGTTGATGAATGTTATCCAACTGAAAATCAAGTCTGGAAAATGAACTTTATCTACTAAATACTTGCTTTGGAACTTAGTATTTGTAATTGAAAGAAACTTAGCTTTACGCAAATCAACCATATTAAGCCTTCCTTTGTGATATCTGTTTATGCATGTCATTTTGTTATCTAACGGGTGTAACTTGCGAGCACGGTTGTTGTGCTCACTCTTGCTCAATACAATTTTTGCCAGGAAAGGACCTTGGCAGTGATGAAGACCAAAGCGATTAGGTTGTGCCTTCCAGTCAGTTGCCTGTGGCGTGCTGATGGACCTCTTGTACTTTTGTGCTTCTGTAGCTATGCTTGGCCCAAGGCCACCTTGTAAACAACTCTGTTGATATTTTGCTATAATAAATATGTGTTCTGGATGACACCACCTTTGTATTGCTGTGAAGAGCTAGCCATGATCCTTGGGACTAGCTCAGTATGCACAGGGAACCTTGAAGCAAGCCCAGTCCTCCACGTCCACTCAATGGAATAGACGTGTGTGGTTCTGGGGAGGTCTCAGTCCTCCACGACCTCCTCTGGTGGGTCGCGGGTGGTCTCGGGATGCCCTTAGACCTCCACGTTTTTCCCTGGCCTGGCCGTGGCAGGTCTTCGGGGTGCTCCTTGGCTCCACGACCCTCTCGGTTCTCTTTCTCCGACCTCCGGAGGTTATGGATCGTCCGAGAGATCCTTTGACCTCCTGGGAGGTCCTGATGGACTTTCCAGGAGTTCTTGGAGGACCTCTCGGGTGCCCTAGGGTTGGGTCGTTACATATGTGGTCCTTTTGATATTCCATCATGGAGTGGAGAAAAGTATTTTATCACTTTTATTGATGATTTCTCACGATATTGTTATATATACTTGTTGCATGAAAAATATCAATCGGTAAATGTCTTGGAGATTTTTATTACTGAGGTAGAGAGGCAACATGATAAGAAAGTTAAAGCTATGAGATCCGATAGGGGTGGTGAATATTATGAAAAATTTAATGAAAATGGACAATGTCCAGGTCCGTTTGCAAAATACCTTGAAAGTAAAGGCATTTGTGCGCAATACACAATGCCAGGTACACCTCAACAAAATGGTGTGGCCGAGAGACGAAATCGTACCCTTATGGAAATGGTTAGGAGTATGCTAAGTTACAGTTTTGTACCTTTATCCTTGTGGATGCATTCATTAAATACTGCAACATATGAGCTGTGGACAGGAAAGAAACCCAGTTTAAGACATCTTCATGTTTGGGGTTGCCCAGCAGAAGTAAGGATATACAATCCACATGAAAAGAAGCTTGATGCAAAAAACCATTAGTGGTAATTTCATTGGCTATTCTGATAGGTCTAAAGGATACAAATTTTATTGTCCAAACCATAGTACGAGAATAGTAGAATCTGGTAATGCTCAGTTCATTGAAAATGGTCAATTTAGTGGGAGTGATAAACCACAAAATGTGGATATTAAAGAAATTCGGGAGGATCTTTTAGAAACTAATGTATCCCCTGATATTGTTCCATTGCAAGAACCAACTAATAATATTCAACTCGAAAATAAAGAAGTTCAGTAAGAAGAAACCACATTGCGTAAGTCAACTCGACAGAAAAGATCTGCCATTTCAGATGATTATGTGGTTTACTCAGTTGAACAAGAATGCGACTTGAGTATTAATAAATATCTAGTCTCATTTAAGCAAGCTATGGAATGTGATGATTCTGAAAAGTGGTTTAATGCAATGAAGGAAGAAATGAAGTCAATGGATGACAATAGAGTTTGGGAATTGGTCGAATTGCCTGAAAGTGCAAAACAAGTCGGGTGCAAATGGGTCTTTAAGACCAAGCGCGACTCAAAAGGCAATATTGAAAGATTTAAATCCAAACTTGTCGCTAAAGGTTACAATAAAAAAGACGACATTGACTATAAAGAAACCTTCTCTCCTGTTTCTAAGAAGGATTCTTTAAGAATTATTTTAGCTATGGTGGCACATTTTGATTTAGAGCTTCATCAAATGGATGTAAAGACTGCCTTTTTAAATGGTGATTTAGACGAGGAAGTTTATATGGACCAACCAGAAGGTTTCATAACTCCGGGAAAAGAGAATTTAGTATGTAAGTTAAAGAAATCGATATATGGGTTTGAACAAGCTTCCTGACAATGGTACATTAAGTTCAATAATACCATTACATCTTACGGTTTTGTAGAAAACACTGTTGATCAGTGTATATACATGAAGAACAGTGGGAGCAAGTTTATTATATTAGTCTTATATGTCGATGATATTCTTCTTGCTGCTAATGATAAATCTTTGTTATATGATGTTAAGAAATATCTCTAAAAATTTGAAATGAAAGATATGGGAGAGGCATCCTATGTGATTGGGATAGAAATATTCGTGACAGAAGCAAGGTCTATTAGGATTGTCTCAAAGAAGGATATATTAATAAAGTTTTGGAGAGATTTAGAATGGATAAGTGCTCTGCAGATTGGTTCCAATTCGTAAAGGGATAAATTTAGTAAATTACAGTGTCCCAAAATGATATGGAACGAAAGGCGATGGAATCAATTCCATACGCATCAGTTGTTGGGAGTCTAATGTATGCCTCAACATGCACTCGGCCGGATATCAGTTTTGCTATGGGAATGCTTGGCCGATATCAAAGTAATCCTAGTATGGATCATTGGAAAGTCGCAAAGAAAATTCTTCAGATTTACAAGGCACCAAAGATTTCATGCTCACGCATGTAAGGTCGAATCATCTTGAAGTGTTAGGCTATTACGATTCAACTACGACGGATGTATTGACTCAAGAAGATCTACATTTGGCTATACATTTACATTAATGGAGGAGCGATTTCATGGAAAAGTACGGCAAGCGATCATCATTGCTACTTCCACCATGGAGGCTGAATTTGTGGCATGCTTTGAGGCCACAATTCAAGCATTATGGCTGCGGAATTTTGTTTGAAGATTCAGCCTTATTGACATAATATCAAAGCCCCTGAAAATTTATTGTGACAACTCCGCAGCTGTTTTCTTCTCAAAGAACGACAAGTATTCAAAGGGTGCAAAACACCTGGATTTGAAGTTCTTGTCTGTCAAAGAAGAAGTGCAAAAACAAAGGGTGACATTTGAGCACATCGGTACTGAATTAATGATAGCGGATCCGCTGATCAAAGGTTTGCCACCCAAGTTTTTTGTGGCCATGTCAATCAAATGGGTATCATAGATAAGTCCTTGTTAGCATGATGTGTATTTATATGTGTATGAATAGTTGTTGCTTATTGTAACATTCTGATTTTCTAAATCCTTTTTAAATGTGTAAAATAAATTAAAGCTATTTTATTTTAATGAGAATTGCAAGTTTGGTTCTGTTGGAGAGGTTTGAATTGTCGAGACCTCCTTTTGGTGTGCCCAGAGAGCCTCCCCTTAGTATATCTTCTTTGGGTGTGTAGGTTTAGACCTCCTCGTGGTCTAGACCTCCCCGATGGCATGTGAGGTTAAGCCTCCCGTGAGGCTTAAACCTTCTCAGCTTGGACGATTCCTCGTCGGGCTTGTTCTTTGAAAGTGGTCACTTGGACCTCTTTGTTGGTTTAGATCTTTTAGGTTCAGACCTCTTTTACTGCTCGACTTTTCTTAAGTCTAAACCTCTTCTTTGTCTGGCGCCTCTCTATGCCCGCACCTCCTTTCATTGGGACATCCGTGTGTTCCAAAGTGAGCTTCTTGTTCACCGCGGACCTCCTGAATTCATGTAAATCCCCTTGGATATCCTTTCTTGGCCGAAAGGACCTCCCTTGTGCTTTGGATCTAGCGGTCCGCACCTCCTCCCATTTCTAATCCAAGGGTCCAGACCTCCCATGCGCTATGTCCCTTCGTGGACCTCCCTTTGTTCTCAATCGAATGGTTCGAGACCTCCCTCAGATTGAATCTAATGGTTTGGACCTCCCTCGCTTTAAGTCCGAGGGCCCGCACCTCCTCACGCGTTGTTTTTCTTTGGGGACCTCCCCTTGTTGGTCTTGGCTGTTGGACCTCCTCTTGGAGATCCAACCGCCTGCACCTCCCGCCAGACCACCCTTGGTGAGATCCCGACTGTCAGACCTCCCCTGTCGCACCTTCCCCGCCCGCACCTCCTCAATCTTTAGACCTTCCGCCCTGGGCTTAGGACCTCCTAAGCCGCTTCGGACCTCCTCGAGACCTCTATTGTGGGTCAAGACCTCCTATTTGACCCAACTGTTTCTAAATTGATCGGCCCCACCGCCAGCCTTAACCATTCTCAATTCCTCCACACGTTATTATATGGAGCATTTAATACGGGTCTTGACACATTAAATGCATCCATATACGTGGTGTTTTACTTTGAATTGGGTTACTTAACCGCATTCTCGACATTTTTCTTTGTTCCTTCCCAAGCAACATACGTGTCCTTTTATTGTACCTTTCACCTGTGGTGGTAGTGACACCGCCTCGACATTCATTAACTTTTGACTTACTTCTATGCTTATCCCAGCACGATGTATCTAGTTTTATCACCCGTGTTGACTATAAGCGCTTCCGGGAGCCTTGCCATTTCACTTTCTTCTCATGTATCCTCTTGGCTCGACCGATGGCCTTCCTGAAAAGCCCGGCTCTCACGACCTTCCCTTTCACCCATTGTCGCTTATCCTTGGTAAGTTCTTTAATGATCTCCTCCACCTTTGTGTTTACCACTACCCTGAGCTGGCCATGTTTTTCACAGACCTTCTCTGGTGGGTTTCTTTGGAATTCTGTGGTGCTCGTGTGAGGACCTTCTCTCCGGACCTTGCGCAAGCATTTTTGGCCTCGGGACTTCTCTACCCACTGCCTAGGTCACACCTTCGGGACCTTTTTCCAAAGACCCCTTTTTCCTTTGGTAAGCTAGACCTTCTCCAAAAGAACCTAATCTAAATACAATGCTCTTCTGTTAATTGGGTTTTGAGATTTCTTTGGAGTTCTCCTGGTTCTTTATTTGGATCTTTATTGGATCTCTGTTAGAATCTTCTTTGAATTTGCCTTCTATATATATGTAGATTGTGAAGATTCCGGGGAATCCGAAAGTTCTGAAGAAGAAGAATCTCTAAGTAGTGAGCAAGGCAAGTTACACTCTTGATCATATTGCACCCAGTAATTTAAACTAATTATGTTCTGTTTTAATGTGTACTGCATGCTTATTTTTATCAAGTTAGTTCAATACCAGTTTTAACGTTATAGTTATACCCACTTCCTTTGTATGACCTCTGTTGGTTTGGCATGTAACACATTGTCACCTTTAGGTCAAACTTGGCTAATACAAGAGTATGAGTCAAGACCATTTGAAAACATATGCTCGCTATGCTTAGACCAAAACTGTTGATTTGGGGAAATCTTTACCAACATAACCAAATAATGTTTTAAATGTTTTCACCATGGCATTGGGTTGTCATGGAGGTATGAAAGTATTGTTTGGGGAAGCAAAGTTATGAAAATAGATTTTGATCGGGTAAATTGGTTGACTTGGTTGGTGCAAGTTGATGCACGGATCGTGCCTTATGGTAGATCGATGCCCTTGGGTTTGTGGAAGTCGCCCTAGTCATTTGAGGACCGGTCTTTGAGCGACCAATACCATGCCTATAATGGGCTATGCCACAATCGTGCAACCACATGTCTCCGAATGGGGTGTGGATCCGGTCAATAATTTGCAAAACTCCACTACATGTCGCTCCATTGGTGGTGTGGGAGGTCTTGTTGGCTAGAGGTCTTTGATGACCCATTGTTCCCACCGGTGCAAGAGGGGCTTCACGGATGGCTATCCATAGGGGGTGAAACCTTAGCAAGGAAAGGTCGTGGTGGAGCAATGCATTGTAAAGGCCTTGTCATGAGCTCTAGATCTCTTACCTTTGGAAGTGAGAGGTGGTATTGACGAATGCCGACAAACTAGAGTACTCATGTCGTGTGGGTAAAGTGCACAACCTCTGCAGAGTTAAATCTATTCAATAGCAGTGTCCACGGTCAAGGACGTCTTGGCAAAGGCCACTTGAAGTTAGTTGTTGACTTTGGGAATTTCTGGAAATGATTTTCAAATCTGTTTTGGGACTGCCGTCCCATGGGTTTGGGCAGGGAGCCTAATGTCAGGAGGGTATCCTTCACCAAATAATGATGAATGCTATCCAACTGAAAAATTGCTTTGGTAAAATGAATTTTATCTATTGAAAGACCTGCTTTGGAACTTAGTAATGGTATTTGAAAGAAAATGGGCTTTGTGCAAGATCACCCTATTATGCCATCCTTTGATTATCCATTTATGCATGTCATATTGTTAACCCACGGGTGTAACTTGCGAGCACAGTGGTAGTGCTCACTCTTGCTCATTACAAATTTTGCCAGGAGAAGATATTGGCAGTGATGAAGATCGAAGCAGCTAGGTTATGCTCTCCAGTCAGCTGCCTGTGGCGTGTTGATGGACTCTCGTGCTTCCTTTTGCTTTCTTTTGCTTTTATGTATTTATGTTTGGCCTAAGGCCACCTTGTAACCAACTTTGTTAACATGTGGTATAAATAAAAGATTGTTCTGGATATCACCACTGTGTATTTTTGCTGTGAAGGGCTAGCCATGATCCTTGGGACTAGCTCAGGTTTCACAGAGGACCTTGGAGCAGGCTCGGTCCTCCATGATCTCACGTTGGGAAAAACATGTGGGGTTCTGAAGTGGACCTAGGCCTCCACGACCTCCTCTGGAGGGTCGTGGGAGGTCTTGGTGCGCCTCGACCTCCTTATTTATTTCCACGTGGGGCTATGGCAGTCGTGGGTGCTCCTCGGTCAAAGACCCTCTCTCTGGGTCATGTTCTCCGGACTTCAGAGGTCTTGGCTGACCTCCCGGGAGGTCTTAGTGGATCGCCCGAGAGGTCCTCTGCTGACCTCTGGGAGGTCTGGTGGACTTTCCAGAGGTCCCGAGGATCTCTCGGTGCCCTAGGGTGGGGTCGTCACACTTATCCCAAATCTTGAATTCAATAAAGATTGCATTTTGTGCTTCTATTATTCACATGATGGTGTATACATTATTGTTTAGTGAAATAATATAAAAGTATAGGATTATTGTTTCCTTAAATTACAGATATATATTGATTTAAGTTATTTGTGATACATGGAAGGAATCTTGTCAATATAGACTTGAGACTACCATGATCCTCTCAATTTAAATTAATAAAAAGAATGGCTTGATAAATTTACTGTATAGTGTGCACTTAAGTTTATTATTAAATTATCAAACCATGACATAGGCCAAGTGGAAGATTGTAAGATTAATTTAATCTTTTATGGCCTATGTATTTTTTTTATTATATTGATTCTGGTATAAAAGTTCTAGTATGATGGTTACTAAATTTAAGGATTGGAATCAAGGGTCTTAATCCCTCTTCTCTTCCTTTGATAAATAAATGTTAAGTGTATATGTGTGCATTTAGATGGTCATCTAGCATGTACCTAATTCTGCATGGACTGAATGCTTGTGGCCATCACGTGAGACACAGCAATTAGCGCATGTTTTTGTGCTTTGCATTAACTGACATGCAGTTAAGCTTCTGTGAAGAGATGTGTTGTTTGATGGCATCGGTTCATACACTATAAATAGCAAGGATTTTGATGCATCAATTGATCAACATCAGTACAATCCAACAGAAGCATGCGACACACACATATGTAGAAACACACATTCTTATTCTCTATCCATCAAGAGAACATAGAAGAGAAAGGTAGAAAGAAGAAGAAAAACATCATGTAGTTTTTGAACACCGAGCAAGGTCAGTTTGTTGAATCATATAAGTGCTACAAAGTTCCGCAAAATTAAAAGTTTATTCTTACAGAGAAGACCATGATTCGGGTGGGATTGAGCATACCTCGCACTCGCAGAGTCGCAGTGGCTTCCTCGGCGGACGTTGCCTTTTGGCAAGTGAAGCAGGGATGCTTCATCACTGAAGGACAGGTGTCCAAATGTTATTTGGTCTGGGTATTCTAATTTACACAGCCAGGGGAGGACAAGATGGTAAGAACAAAGGAGAAAGTAAAAGGACCTATTTCTTAGTCCCCCAATAAAGCATACTTTGTGTTAGAAAAAAAACAGAAATTGGCTAGTGTGCTATCACAATTTCGATAAAATATTTATCCAACGCCAGATGTTATGGGATCAACCCGAACAATCAAATTTTAATCCACCCAAAATGTAGTCGCCTTCTAGAGAAAACAAGCTTACACGGTGCTGTTGGATTTTTATGTGGCTTTCAACAATTAATGTGGTTATTATCTGTTTTAATTCAATGTGGAATATAGATATATGTGATAGGGAATTATTCGATGCGGAATCTAACTCGAGGAATTAATACTCGAGGTGTCGAGGACGGCTGTGCTGGAATAGGTAGACATATTTATTGAGATCGAGTCTACTGGAATTTAATATGCATGCGTATGATTAATCCGGATACAACACAGAGCGGAATAGCTAGGTTTGTTTTGCAGGATCAGCTCTGCAGGCTGTTGACCCACATGATCATATTGGAATTGATCTCGTAAACAGTCTGATCATGGCACATGACTTACACATGTGTGCTAGGGACTAATATATTTTAGACACATTAAACTGGCCTGTCTGATCGTGGTTGGTGACATGGTTCAAGAGTCTCACAGTGTACCGGAAACAGGTGGGTCAATTATAACACCTGGAAGTGGATTCTATAAATAGGTCCCTACCCTCTAAACTCATGATGCAATTGTGAGCGGCACCACGGAAAAGACAGAGGAATAGAGGGTAGACCAAATAGACACCACAAAATCAATCTAGGGTTTATTCAAAACCCAACATTGGCATCAGAGCAAGCTGGCAGCGCGCACGACGGAAGTTCGCATCTGAATCCACATCATCGTCCGATCAGAAGACAAGTCAACTTCCGCTGCGCACGTCTACTTTGCGGCAACGTCCTCGCTCCGTCGCCGCTCACAAACTAGCACGTCACTATCTCAGGTCGCCGGGAAGGAGCCAGACATCTGCTGCGAAGGAATCACATTCCGCTGCGTGTGTTCGCTGCAAAGGAAGCAACGCACGTGAAGACTCGTCAATTTTCAACGCTACTTTGATCTCCCATGAAGCCCTTGGAATTGATGTTCCCGTGAAGCACTTGGGTAGCAAAAAGTCTTCATTGACATGATTGTTTTCGCATCAAGGTTTTTCTATTTTTCATTCGTGGTGATTGGAATTGACGTCCAGCACAACATTAATTGTTGTACATGAAGCTTCAGTTTTTGACTCAGCCGAAGACAAAACATTGATCTACTATCCGAATTTTTTGCTGCGCACATTGATCTGTGTGCGCCACAGCAGAGGAGACGATAGGAATTTCTTTGTTTCTCTGATCTGCACTTCGGATTCAGGTATCTTCTCACAATGGCAACCAATAGTGTATTTTCTGAACTACTTAGATCTTGCAAATTGGATGGCTCAAATTTCACGGTTTGGAAAAGAAAAATCATGTTTTTGCTTTCTGCTGAAAATATTGATTATGTAATAGACAAAAACGAACCGGAAGAGCCAGAAAAAAAATGCCACTATTGAGGAAAAGGAGAATTATGCAGAAGAATATGAAAATTGGACAAGAGATAATAAAAGGGCACGCATTTTTATGTTGGGATCAATGGCTGATTCTTTAGCTGCTGAGTATGAAGGTGAACAGAATGCGTGGAAGATAATGCGTAATCTGGAACAAGATTTTGGTGAAGTATCTCTTATTAAAGTGCTTAGTCTTATTAATCGTTTTCTCTCCACCAAGATGTATGATGGTACTTCAATTAATGAGCATCTCAATAAACTCTGTATTTTAGCAGAGGAATTAAAAAATACCGGCTATCCTTTTTCTAAAGAAGTGCAGGTTATGGTTGTTCTAAACTCTTTGCCAAATTCATGGAAACAATTTAAGATACTTTCTATCATTCTGATAGGATACTCAATATGCGCACTCTAAGGCATCATTTGCTTATGGAAGAAGATAGAAAACTCTCTCATGGAAAAGAGAGAAATACTCACAATTCTGAGTTACACCTCGGAGAGGAAAAATGTACTAATAAAAGGAATTGGCAAAAGAGGAAGTCTAATGGTGATTTGAGAGAAAAGCTTAACAAGAAACGCGATCGGGATGATCATGGAAATTTTAACTCAGTTCAGAGGAATGATAAGTAAGAATTCCAAGTGTCACAACTGTGGTCAGTATGGGCATTTTAGAGCTGATTGCAGGAAAAAGAAGAAGCAGAATGAGCAAAAGAATCAAGACAAGCAACCAGTTGAGCGTAAAGGCGATTCATCGCCTAATAGTATGTCTAATATTTTTGTATGCACTGAATCTTTATTTACTACTACTTTTCCAAATAGTTGGGTTATTGATTCTGGTGCGAACAATTCCAAGGGGAAATAGATATATCTTCTTGGGCACTGATGCCAAAACTGATGTACTTGGAATTGGAAATTATGTCCTAGAACTCCCCAATGGAGGAAAATTATTATTATAGGGCACTTTATATTCACCTAGCATGAGATGAAATTTAATCTCTGTTGCTCAGTTAGAATCAATTGGTTATGATATACTGTTTGGAAAAGGAACAGTTAAAATATTGCTCAATAGGAAATTAGTGCATACTGGAACTCGTCATGAAGGTCTTTATTTTCTTGATGATCTACCAAATGATGACAATATTGATTGCTTGGTTGGTGAAAATAACTCCATAGTGAGGAATACTAATGATAGGAACACATGTTCGGAATATTATTTATGGCATTTACGACTTGGTCATATATCTAAAAACAGAATTAAGAGGCTTATTAATTTTAGAATTTTGCACTTTAAGTGGGGAGGATTTTTGTATTTGTGAGGCATGTATAATGGGTAAGATGACCCGTGTACCTTTTCCAAAGGTGAAAAGATCAAATGAGCCTCTTGCTATTATTCATTCTGATATTTGTGGAGAGATGTCTACTCCCACTAGAGGACAGAAGATTTATTTTATCACATTTATTGATGATTATTCAAGATTTGGTTATGTGTATCTTCTTAAACATAAGTTAGAAGGATTTGATGTATTTAAGTCATTTAAAACTGAAGTGGAAAATCAATTGAATAGAAAGATCAAAGTTTTGAGAACTGATCGTGGAGGGGAATACACTTCAGGAATATTAAATGATTTTTGTAAAGAGCATGGAATTATTCATCATTATATCATGCCTTACACTCCACAACAAAATGGTGTGGCTGAGCAGAGGAATAGAACACTTATGGTTATGGTTAGATTTATGATGGCTTATTCAAATCTTCCTTTATTTTTTTAGGGTGAAGCTTTGCATGCTGCTATTTATTTATTAAATCATTCGCCATCTAAAGTCAGAATATCACTCCTTATGAGTTGTGGATCGAAGAAAACCTCACTTCGCCACTTAGTCGTTTGGGGTTGTAATGCACAAATTAGAGTGCCAAATCAAAACCGTACAAAATTACAGCCTAAAAGCACACCAGTAATTTTTATTGGTTATTCTTTGGAATCAAAAGGGTGTAGGTTTTATGACCAGGAAAAAGATAAACTAGTGGAAAGCAAGGATGCAATATTTTTAGATCAAAACACACCTCACCATGCTAAGCAGGCGAGGGTGGAATTATTGGCAACTCCACCTGAAACACAGATGGATACATCTGGTATTGATTCTCACACTGAAGGAGGTTCAGCTCCTGAAGAAAATGCAAACCATATTCCCAATACTAACATGCTTAGGAGAAGTGGAAGGAATTTTAGTACACCCCAATATCTAGATGATTATTATTTGTTCTTGGGGGAAGTTCACTCTAAAATTTCAGATTTAGAGGAAGAACCAAAGACTTATAAAGAAGCAATAAGATGCTATCAATCAAAACTATGGGTGAAAGCAATGCGGGAAGAATTAAACTCGATGAAAAGGAATAAAGTTTGGGAACTTGTTGATCTACCAAACAACCGTAAACCCATAGGTTGTAAATTAATTTTTAAAAGGAAATTGAATGCAGCAGGTTTAGTGGAAAAATATAAGGCTAGGCTTGTTGCTAAAGGCTTTACACAAAGGGAATGTATTGACTTTGTGGAAACCTTTTCTCCTGTTACAAAGTTTACTTCAATTCGTATTATTAGTGCTTTGACGGCTTATTGTGATCTTGAACTCCACCAAATAGATGTTAAAACTGCTTTTCTTAATGATCTTTTGGAGGAGGAAATAAATATGATACAGCCGGAAGGTTTTGGAGAAAAAGGGAATAAAAATAAGGTTTGCAAGTTGAATAGATCAATTTATGGTCTTAAACAAGCTTCACGTCAATGGTATATTCTTTTTGATAATGCTATCACGTCATATGGTTTTTCAATGTTGGAAGGTGGTCATTGCATATATGCAAAAGTTATGGGTAATTGTTTTGTCTTACTGTCTTTATATGTTGATGATATTCTCATTGCTGCTAATGATAAAAATACATTGATGGAAGTGAAAGCTTGGTTGTCTTCTAAATTTGATATGAAAGATATGGGAGAAGCTTCCTATATGTTAGGAGTTGAAATACATAGAGATTGGAATAAAAGGATTCTTGGGTTATCTCAAAAGGCATACCTTCGAAGTGTTTTAAAATGATTTTTTATGGAAAATAGCAAACCTGTTAATGTACCTATTGTAAAGGGAACTAAACTCAGTGAGGAATTATGTCCAAAAACTCTTGAGGAAAAAGCTAGAATAAATGGTATTCCTTATTCTTCAGCTTTGGGATGTCTTATGTATGCTATGTTATTTACACGACCTGACCTTAGCCATGCCATTGGAATTCTTAGTAGATATCAAAAGAATCCTGGGGAAGAGCACTGGAAACAAATCAAATATGTATTGCGTTATATCAAAGGAACTATGGATTATTCATTATATTTTAATGGTCATAATCTTCAGCTGCAGGGTTATACTGATGCTGATTGGCAAGGGGGTCCGGATGACCGAAAATCAACTTTTGGTTATCTATTTAATTTGGCAGGATGTGCTATTTCTTGATGTAGTAGGAAACAGAATTCAGTTGCTCTTTCCTCTATGGAAGCTGAATACATTGCTGCATCTGAAGCAGCAAAGGAAGGTGTATGGCTGAGAGAATTTCTTACATCACTTAAGGTCGTGGAAAGCGCATCACAACCTGTCACTATTTTCTATGATAATCAGGCAGTGATCAAGGTCTCAAAGGATCCTAAATTTTATAGTAAAAGTAAACACATTGAAGGAAGGTATCACTATATTCGTGATGTAATAAATAGACTCAAATCTATTCGTTTAGTTTATTTGCCTAGCATTGATATGGTTGTAGATCCACTAACTAAGCCAGTTAGTCAGGAATTATTTTCTAAGCATGTTAAAGACATGAGACTTCGGTTTATTGATTGAAATGTTTTCAGCCAAGTGGGAGATGTTGGATTTTTATGTGGCTTTCAACAATTAATT
Organism: Phyllostachys edulis; assembly: GCA_036346405.1. Lineage (NCBI taxonomy): Eukaryota > Viridiplantae > Streptophyta > Magnoliopsida > Poales > Poaceae > Phyllostachys > Phyllostachys edulis. The sequence goes on from CM070564.1 coordinate 35,427,226, forward strand.
GGTTATTATCTGTTTTAATTCAATGTGGAATATAGATATATGTGATAGGGAATTATTCGATGCGAAATCTAACTCGAGGAATTAATACTCGATGTGTCGAGGACGGCTGTGCTAGAATAGGTAGACATATTTATTGAGATCGAGTCTATTGGAATTTAATATGCATGCGTATGATTAATCCGGATACAGCACAGGGCGTAATAGCTGGGTTTGTTTTGCAAGATCGGCTCTGCAGACTGTTGACCCACATGATCAGATTGGAATTGATCTCGTAAACAGTCTGATCATGGCACATGACTCACACATGTGTGCTAGGGACTAATATATTTTAGACTCATTAAACTGGCATGTCTGATCGTGGTTGGTGACATAGTTCAGGAATCTCACGGTATACCGGAAATAGGTGGGTCAATTATAACACCTGGAAGTGGAGTCTATAAATAGGTCCCTATCCTCTAGCCTCATGATACAATTGTGAGCGGCACCACAGAAAAGACAGAGGAATAGAGAATAGACCAAATAGACACCACAAAATCAATGTAGGGTTTATTCAAAACCCAACAAGTGCCACACCATGAAGCAATCTCTGGCAGCCATGGTGTTATAATATAAAAAGGTGGTCTTAATCAAAGATAATATGGTAAAAAGAAACCGGAAAGGAGGTAAACAATGTTGGTTTTGTGCTGCTGATGAAACAATTGACCATTTGTGCAAGACTCAAGTGGCCACCAGGTTAATTCACTACTACTTGAGTTGACCAATGATGAAAAATAAACCATACAAAGGTAAACATCTGTCACAAACCATGAGGTGGCGATTAGAGGTGTTCAAGGCAGCTGACCACCAAGCCCGGCCGAGCGAGCCCGACCTTGTTCGGCCGGGCCTAGGATCTGATTTTTACTGGCTCGAGCCAAAGCTTGAAGGCTGAAAAACAATGGAAATCCTTTTTTATTATTCTAAAAATGAATTAAATATCATTTTTTATTCCAAAAAATGAGTAAAATATTATTTTTAAATCAAAAAATGATTTTTCGGGCCGGGCCGGGCTCGGGCTCGGGCTCGGGCCTGTCCATTTTCGGCCGGGCTTGGCCCACTTTTTGAACAGGTCTAGTGGCGATAAGGCTAACCATACAATGTTCAGCTAAACAAGAGCAACTGCATGCGTCAAATCTCTCGAGCAAGGCTTCACATATATACCTACCTGGCCTGCTTTTCTTCAGAAGTGGCATTGTTATATATATGCATGTTTTGGTCCTAAACAGGCAGGCCAAGTGCAAGCTAGCTTCTCTGAGAGAACACCGACGGCTTTGACGAAGTTACCATTCTTCTTCCTCCTCCCAGCGGAATCGGGAAACGGGAAGACTTCGCGTGCAAACCAAGTTTTTCTCATAAAATCTCGCAAGAAAACTGAGTAAAGTGAGCAAATATGGAGAAAGGGAGTGACTTTCAGTCATGCGCATTGATGCCTTGATTTTTATCGTGCTTTTGGTGGTCTACTCGTTGTGAATTTTGGTGCGTGCAGCCGTTTCCAGTTTGGGCTTTCGCAGCGTTCAATATGCTTATCACAACCACCTTTGATTCTGCGTGATATTACTGTTTTGGAAATGTTTGTGTCTAGAAGGCATTATTGCATGTTGTCTTTAGCAGGTTAGGCTGGAGAAAATGCGCGAGACTTAGGGCATCTCTGTATTTATTGTCGTTTCTTAGCTATACCATATCAATAAAATCCTACGTGAATGAGAGAGGGAAGGAGATAGCACATGTCGTCTCTTCCTGAAGATACTGTCGTGCACACGAAACAAGACATGACACATTAATCTACTTCAGTTGACATGTAGACCTGTTTCAAAGGAAAATTATAAAATATAAATGTTGGAGAGTATACTAGAGACTATCTATTGGAGATGTTGTCTCTAAAAATGATGCAGCGTATGCTAGAGACAAGATTATCTCTAACTATTAGAGATGCCCTTACATGACACCACCCAATCATATCCACATATGCTAGGGTGACAAAATAATGTATAATTCAAATTATCACTGATGTTTTGATACAACGTTACATCACAATATCGCACCTATGTACTCCCTCCAGCTACAAAAGAATGATGTTTTGGGATACATGCCCTCAAACTTTTCAAGTTTTGGCGATCGATATCATTTTAGATATTTAGATTGGTTACATGAAAATCATACGTATAGATTTGACTCGAAAACCCGAGCCCTAACCCGGCGGGAGCAATGGCGCTGGAGAGGAAGAGGAAGAGCTCACCAGAGCACGAGTCTCCGAGCCGATCCGAATATTAGAAACTCGACTGATTTTGCACGACAAAAAAAAAAGTTAGTCGATTGATGTGTGGCAAATCCTTTTGTTTAATCCACTCAACATATGGTTGCATTGAGCATGATTAACCCAGGCCTGCCGCCACGTCGCCACTACTTTCAGTGTAAGCGTCGAGACCTTCAACATTTTCCTACGTGGACCCTGACACCGGCGCCTCGGAGATCGATCCTACCCTCGCCGGACGACGCGATCATCGGCGAGTGCATGCCACGACGACGCGTACCCCGCCATCACCATGGGGTTGTTTGAGGAGAACCTCCGCGTGGGTTGGGCCGCACGAGCGAGGCCTTGCTACGGGCTAAATGCAGGGAGCTTGGCCAGCTATGATTTCGTGTGCAACCCTGTTACGGAATACTACAAGGATATACTTCAGCAGGGGCGGAGCAGACGGGGCTAGCGCCCTACGGCTGGTCGGTTCATGATATATCCTTAGTTATGTTTAGGCAGACTACCGCTGACGACAATTTGACAAAAATTTTGGTCCTGAACCATCGCTGTACTTCAGCACGTGCGAATTCAAGGTTCAAGGGGAGGTTTGCATGGCGTGCTCGCGTCGTAGCACGAAGTAGGGTTTTTTTATCGGGATAATTTTTTTACCAGGGTGGTCAGATACAGCCGAGATTACCGATAATCGGAAAATTTCGGCCAATTTCGGCCGAAATTTTCAAATTTTTTTGAATTTTTCGGATTTTAAATTTTAAAAAAAAGTCAAATTCGAACAAAAATCATCAACTGAGCTAGTTAGCATGGTAGCAAGATTCAAATGGGCTTGTATTACTTCACTCATTCACCAACTAAACAAAATTCAAGAAATTTGATTTTGTTTTGACAAAATTCATCTAAATTTCAAATTTCAGAACCGGTTTAAATTTCTATCGGGGGACCAATAGAAATGATAATCGCCAATAATCGGCCGATAAAAAAACCCATGGCACGAACACCGTCGAGATATGGGCAATGGATAGGATGGCACTGGCGTGTGGTGCATGGTGTGCTGTGTCGAGCTCGGGAGGTTCTCGCCGGAGTACTCGTCGGAGGAGGCGACGCCGCTAGCCGTCGACCCCAAGGATGGAAGGATCTTGCTTAGCACGGGGAGGGCGTTGGGGTACTACGACCCCAGGACGGTGGAGTTTTGAGATGATTTACCGGTTGGCGAACCGTTTTGTCCCAGGAAAGAGCCAGCCCATGCGATGTTTGAGATTCTTCTCTCTTTTATTTTGAACTCGAAAAAGACAGTAGCTTTGAGTCATACGCTTTGAATTATGCCGTACTTTTGGTGGCCTGCTCGTTGTGAATTTGGAGCATGCAGGCGTTTCCAGTTTGGGCTTTCACAACATTCAGGTTCTATTTGGTAGAACTCCAGATTATTATTTTTCAGATTCTGTTTCTGATTCTCTGATAATATACTTCTCTGAGAATCTGAAACTATCTCAACAAAGTATTTGGCTAGTAGGTTGGCTCCAAAAACTATACGAGAGAGGATTAAAGACAAATAGACCATGTTACCCCTGGTTGTAATACTTCAATTGTATTTGTGTCTTACTTCTATATATTTGTACATAAAGTATAGAATTTTTTCCCCCAAATTTGTTAAGACTATATGAATGTATATACGTTGTATTTGTACATAACGCCAGGTAACATTGCATTTACACTTCACGATGGATTACAACTGTTGACAAATAACAAATTGATGCACAACCATTGATTGTGTACAAATAATGCAGTGTTTAAACGAATACTTTCGTAATGCAATGCAATACAGTCACGAGCGGGAGATATTGACACTCATAGGCACACAGTGGAACACTACAAAGTGGCAACAGTATACAGGAAAAGAAACTGACCACCGAGACGGTAGTGTGTGTTGATACATAAACATATAAACATCTAGATAAGCACAGATATCCGTTTGAAGGGGGGAAAAGCTAAGCAAAGATATTGTAGCGACGACGTCCCCGCTCTGGAAGCATTTACGCATTTACATTTCTCATTTACCATGTTTAAACGCCATATACCTGAACAGGCACAATACGCAATAGTGAACAGTTACTTCCCGAAGCTTAAAGCATTCAAAATGCAGGAACTCAACATTGACCAGTTCTGGGCTTGGTAGCATGTAGAATCAACATGTTTATGAAATGTTTATCCTGAACACATCGGACTTGCTGAAATCCCTCCTTGTAATGTTCTCCGGGAAAGGATGGTGCGTTTAGGTACAACATATTCCCAGAAAATACTAGTCCTCAGATTTTGTAGGCTCCTTCTTCTTCCCATAAATTAGGCCAGTATCCTGGTCATTACATGCTGTCTTAGCATAAGAAAACAGTGTATGCAACCTGTTGTAGAACAATTCGTCTGAAATCTAAAAGAAAGCTGAGGTTACCTGGGGATCAGGAACCGGCTTTCGTTTCTCAACATAACGGTAAGGATCCGAGGCAGCAGCCAAAGTAGCTCTCTTCTGGTGAAGGAAAGCATAATGTTTTTAAGTGGATGGAGAGAATTAACCAGATTCAACTTAATAGCACAAGGAAAAGGGAAAAGGAGCAACAAACAAGGTAACAACATTGCAACACCTTAAAGTAATTTGGTCATATCGGCAGCTACATCTTCTGAGGATGCAAAGCCAATGACATAGTTAAATGAAACATATGAAAAACAGCACATCACTATATGATATCAACAATAATATAAAGAGACTATTGACTGCCAAATTGTCAAGTGTAATGAGAGAAACTGCAAGAACAGATGCCCTTGACTCTATTGCCTGTATAGCCTTGTAGGTAAATAAGCCTCTCTTACTAGAGCATGGAGGTCTTAAATCACGCTTCAGAACAAAAGTTTCGAGTTCGGGCAATTCGGATTATCATTTCGGTTTGTAGTTTTTACTTTTTAGTGTATTTGTTAGTTTGGTCGAGACAACATAACTGTTAATTTAAATTTGAGGATCACCGTTGTTTGCCCCCAATGAGGTATTGCTACATTTCAGCCTTGCTCTTGCACAGGTCTATTTTATTTAGTATGCGCCATGACCGCATATTTTATCCAAGAATGCCATATCACTTACACCTATTGCCAGAAAGGGAGCGTCATTAAGATTATAGCTTGACTCCATAAGCAACAATGCCAAAACTAACTAAGAGAAACAATTTTCCAGTAATCCAATGCACAACTATCTAGTGAACCAAAAGCTCTCGATGCCAAGAACTACACACGCTGGCGCATGGGCTAACTAACTGCTCGATTCGACAATTGCCAGGCACCAGGCACGCATGAATAGATACAACCGTCCCCTACAGCCAATGATCTGAGGTAACATCTCAAGAATGATCCAATAGAAGACAACTGCAGCTGCAATAGGAAGTATACAGCAAGGGGAAGGAAAGAAAGGAACAAGGGTGTCAGGCCTGAAAGTTTCAGAAGCCTGGACAATCGGAAATCAGGGTGGAATTCAGAGAACTGTGAATCGCAAGAGGGGAAAGTATATTAGGGTTCTAACAACTAAAGCTACAGACTAATATGTGGTCTTTTTCATGCCTTCTATTTCTCACCACGCGGGTTATATACAACCCAGTTTTCTTACAGCGAGACTTACAGATCAAAATGGTAAAACAAGGTTCAGACTTAAGCTGTTCTCAGAAGTAAAAACAGTAAACGACAATAGAGCTGATGCCAACAGTAAATACTAGACTAGTCCTGGACCGTCGGATCTGTTTCTTCCCACAGTCTCCCGTCCATCCGTGCCCTTCGCTCGCCTTTAGTTGAAGTCGACGAAGCGGTAAGGAGCCCGTTAATTTCTTCAGGGACTCAGTTTCAACAGAGAAGCTTCAGTTCATTTTCAGAAAAGTTCAGGTACTGACACTCCCTCCCCCTTGAAACCACCCTTGTCCTCAAGGGCTGAAGCTCGGGAAGGTGCTCTGGATGAATGCGGCGTCTTCCCAGGTCACCTCCTCGGGTCCCAGATTCACCCACTGTATTAGCCATTGTGAAACCGGCTCATTATGGCGTGGGATAACTCTTCTGTCCAATATCGCAACCGATTCGGTTTTGATCTTGCTGTGTCTCCAACTAAGGGTAATCCCCGAATAGGTACAGCATGAGATCCAAGGTGTTTCTTCAGTTGGCTCACATGAAAAACCGGATGAATAGCAGCATGTTCCGGCAGTTGTAATTTATAAGCCACCGGTCCGATTTTCTCCAAAACTCGGAATGGTCCATAGAACTTCGATCTCAGCTTGAGTAACCCCCTGATACCGAAAGAATTTTGCCGGTAAGGTTGCATCTTGATATACACCATGTCCCCCACTTTGAGTTGCCTCTCTGATCTGTGCCGATCTGCAAAGAACTTCATCCTCTCTTGTGCTTTGTTCAAGTTGAACTTCAGCTGTTCCAGCATTTGAGTTCTCTGCCCCAATGTGATCCTTGCTTCATCCGACACTCCTCCAGGAAGTGTAAACTCTCCAACTTGTGGTGGTGGATAACCATATAAGGCTTGAAAAGGTGAGACCTTCAAAGAAGTGTGATACGATGTGTTATACCACCACTCTGCAAGAGATAACCAATCCATCCAGTTCCTTGGTTCTTGGAATGTCATACTCCTCAAATATGATTCTACACACTGATTCACTCTCTCCGTTTGCCCGTCTGTTTGAGGATGATAGGCACTGCTCAAACGGAGAGATACCTTCATCAATTTGAATATCTCCTGGAAGAATTGACTTGTGAATATTCTGTCCCGATCAGTAACAATAGCAATTGGCATCCCATGTAATTTGAATATATTGTCTATGAAGGTTTGCACTACTTGTTGCACCGAATATGGATGAGACAAGGGTAAAAAGTGAGCATATTTAGTGAATCTATCAATCACCACCAATATTACCTCTTTACCCCTGGATTTGGGTAACCCTTCAATGAAATCCATACTGATATGAGCCCAAGCCATGTCCGGAATCTCTAGTGGATTCAACAATCCTGGAATATGAATATGTTCAACTTTAGTGATTTGACAAACCGGGCATTCCATAATTAATTTCTCCACATCCCCTTTTAACTTGGGCTAATAGAACAGTTTTTTGATCCTGTGGTAAGATGCTCTTCTCCCCGAGTGCCCTCCTATTGGTGATGAGTGAAAGGATTCCAAAATCTTAGTTCTACTATCATTGCCAATTCCCACATATATCCTGCCCTTGTACCTCACAACCCCAGATTCCAATGTAAATTGGTTGTCAACCCCTCCTTGGAACTCATTGTCCAACCACATTTTCTCATATAGTGGGTCGTTGATATAACTTCCTTTCACATCTTCCACCCAATCAGGTGTTACAGTCACAATTGCTTGACAACTATGCTCTCCCTCCATAGGATCAATATCTCTTCTAGATAAGGCATCTGCAACCAAGTTTTCCTTTCCCTTCTTATATTCCACTTTGTAATCAAATTCCAACAATTTGAGGAGTAATTTGTGTTGGATTCCCTCAGCTAACCTCTGGGTTGTGATAAATTTAAGACTCTTCTGATCGGTCCTTATCACCAGTGGATTTCCCAACAAGTAATGTCTCCATTTTCTTAATGCCTCTAATATAGCCATAGCTTCCTTCTCATAAATAGATTGAGTTGCTGCTCTCACACCCAATGTCTTGCTATAATAAGCAATAGGTTTATGCCTTGCATTAAAACAGCTCCCAATCGATCTGCAAGCATCGGTTTCTAAAATAAAGGGTTTAGAGAAATCGGGCAATGTTAGAACTGGACAAGTAGTCATAGCTTTCTTTAGGGTATCAAAAGCTATAGCCTGATCCTCACCCCATCTGAATGAGTCTTTCTTCAAAACATCAAATAGCGGTTGACAAATTTTTCCATACCCTCTCACAAATCTCCTATAATATCCTGTCAACCCCAGAAATCCCTTCAGTTTCGTAACTGAATTTGGAGTTGGCCACCTCATCACATCTGCTATCTTGCTAGGATCTGTAGCTACTCCAGCCCCACTGATCACATAGCCCAAATAACCAATTTCAGACAAGGCGAAACAACACTTACTTCTTTTAGCTCTTAGCTGATTCTGTTCCAATATTTGCAATGCTTGATTTAGATGGTCAATATGGTCGGCTAGGTTCTTGCTATACACCAAACTATCATCAAAGAATACGAGTATATATTTCCTCAATTGCTTACTAAACACTTGATTCATGAGGGATTGAAATGTGGCAGGAGCGTTGGTTAACCCAAAAGGCATCACCGTATACTCGTAATGGCCTAAATGAGTCCTGAAAGCTGTTTTGTGGATATCTTCTTCTCTCATTCGGATTTGATGATACCCCGACCTTAAGTCCAACTTAGAGAAGACGGATGCCCCATGTAATTCATCCAATAGATCCTCAATAATAGGCATTGGAAACTTGTTCTTGATCGTCATCGAGTTTAGCTATCTATAATCAACGCACAATCTCCATGATCCATCCTTTTTTCTAACCATTATAGCCGGAGAGGAGTATGGACTCATACTCGTTCTAATTTCTTCAGATTGCAGCAATTGACTGATAATACTTTCCATTGCATCCTTCTGATGATGCGGAGTTCGATACGGCCTGATGTTAGGAGGGTCCACATTGCCCTTTAAAAGGATGCGATGATCACAATCTCTCTTGGGTGGCAGCCCCTTTGGTTCCCTGAACACCTCATCATATTGCTGTAACAATTCTTGTATTTCGGCTGGTACTTCAGTGAACTGCTGATTCTCTGACTCTTGCACCCAATTAATCTGGACCATGCAACTTAAGATTTCCTTCTTTACTAGCTTCTCCAACTTGGTAGCTCCAACTATGCAATGCTTATCTGGAATGGTAAAGTCCTGGAAGATTAAAGTCTGTCCACCTTTGTTTAAAGACAGTTCTCTGGTTTTCAGATTTAATCCAATTGGGTTGTACTCGTAAATCCAATCGGCTCCGAGTATAGCATCATAATTAATGAGGTTCAATAGCTGGAAAGAGGTGGTAAATGAACTTCCTTGTATGCTATAACAAATATTTTCAGTCACCGCTTCCGTGCGTAGTTCTCCCCCACCAGCAACCGTCACCTTTTGAGCAGGTTTCTATCGCAGCTTGCAATTACACCTGACAGCGAATTCATAATCCATGAATGTTCCTGAGCTTCCACTGTCCACTAGCATCACTGCAAGTTTACCTCCAATAATTGTCTTCAACGAGAAGGTCGCTGGTCCTGAAGTTCCACTTACAGCTTGACTGGAAATAACCAAGAGTTGTTCATTTTCCTGCCTTTCCTCAGTCTCCTCTGGACTTCCCGGAGCTGTAACAAATCCCTGCTCCTTGGTCACCTCATCATCTGCAGAGTTCTCCTCCCTTTCTTCCTCACCCTGCATCAGAATCGAATGGAGAGCCTTTTTAATCTTGCATGTCAAATTGTGACCAGGAACCCATGGCTCATTACAATGCCAACAGGTCCTCTTGTTGCCCTCCTGGATCTGTTTCTTTCCTTTCTCTATCCCTTCAACATTTACTCCACGAGTTGGTCCAGTTCTGAATGTTGTGTTGTTAGTTTTACTTTTACTGACAACTCCCGAATGGCTATTTCTCTTTGCTTGCACAGCCTTTTCTTCCAATTTTGCAAACCAATACGCTTCTAACAACCCTTTTGGTTGGTGTATGCTAACCCCATATTTGATCTCTTCCTTCAACCCTCCAATGAAACAGCTTAGCAAGAATGCCTCTTGTAAATATGGATGGTCCCTTCTCACTAACTCCACACATTTCTCAAAGTAATCAATGTATTTGCTCACACTGCCCATATGCTTCATGGTTTGCAACCTCTCCACCGCTTCATGCGCACTGGCTTCTGAGAAACGGTCCGCCAACATGGCTCCCAGCTGCTGCCAATTAAGAACTTGCCAAGGTATACCTATTCCCTTAAACCAAGTATGTGCTTTACCTGTGAAATGGCCGGTAGCCAAATTCACCCATTGCTCCCTGGGAGTTCCCGCCATCTCAAAAAAATGTTCGCACTGCTCCAGCCATCCGATGGGTTCCTCTCCAGCATATACAGGCAGTTCAAGTTTTGGTCCTCTAATAATTGCATCTGCATACTGATGACCCCCGACATAGTTATCCCTATTCAATCCTCCATTCGGACCAACCAGATTCACTCCAGGGAGATTTGTGGTGTACATACCTCCACGACCTGGCCTAAGTGTATCCTGGTTTTGGAGAACATTCATTGACGGATGAAAATACATATGAGCAGTGGCCGCTGACACCTCGGGTGCCCAATTCCATGGTGGTGTAGCAGGTATTACAGGACCTTGATGAAGACCTGAACTACTCCTCACGGTCCTCCCATGAATTTCACCAGCCATTTCTCTAAAATCTACCCGTGATGTGGTTCTGATTGCTGAAGAATAAACTGGTGTTGAGTTCGGTCTTACCGTATTTGGCTCGACAAAGAAGGTGGTCTGTACTCCGGTTCTTCTACTCTGCTCAGGATTCCATGATGTGCCCATTCCCAGATCTACTTGTCTCGGCCCTTCTTCTCTGGATGACATCGCGCGGACATCAACCTCCATCCTTGACTGCTGAGGAAACTAGGCAAGTAGCAGGCTTTTGATCTCCGCCACATCCAACTTCAACGAGTCAAGCTCCAGAAGTTTTTCTTGAATCTTGATGATTTCCGCCCGATTCTCCATCTCAAGCGCTGCTTCCTCCACAGATCCGTGGGATCGGGTCTTAGCCACCATTCCTTTAGGATCTAACCAAGTAAGGGGATTTTACGGCAGCAAGTTTCTTGATTTGCTCCAACCCTTCCTGGTGCCAATCTCTGCGCTGAGGATCTGAAGGTGCTCTGATACCAAATGTCAGGCCTGAAAGTTTCAAAAGCCTGGACAATCGGAAATCAGGGTGGAATTCAGAGAACTGTGAATCACAAGAGGGGAAAGTATATTAGGGTTCTAACAACTAAAGCTACAGACTAATATGTGGTCTTTTTCATGCCTTCTATTTCTCACCACGCGGGTTATATACAACCCAGTTTTCTTCTGTGAGACTTACAGATCAAAATGGTAAAACAAGGTTCGGACTTAAAATTTGTTCTCGAAGTAAAAGCGATGCGACAATAGAGTGATGCCAACAAAGAAATACTAGACTAGTCTGGACCGTCGGATCTGTTTCTTCCACGATCTCCGTCCATCCGTGCCCTTCGCCGCCTTTAGTTGAAGTCGGCGGCGGTAAGGAGCCCGCCGATTTCTTCAGTCGGTTTCAACAGAGAAGCTTGATTCATTTTGAGAAAAGTTCAGTCTTGACAAAGGGGACGGAGGAATGAAGTTAGATTTTGACCTCCTGCTCCTTTGGGAGCTCTCGCCTGAGCTTGATCCAGAGGTAGTAGGCGAGGTTCGGCGGCAAGACAGAGGCGAGGTTGCTTCGCCCAGAGGTCCGCCAATAGCGTTGCCACTAACGGCCGTGAAGAAGGGAGGCAAAGGGTGGCGTAGGGAGGGCAAGGTGGGCGGCATGAATCGGGCGACGCGAGATCTCTGTCGCGAGGCGAAAGAATTGAGGAGGCGAGGAAAACCGAAGAATGCAGTCGAGGTAGACTGGCCAAATGGGCCGTCCGGCCAAGACGCAAGACGCCCAATTAAACCTGACTCATTCGGTCCGTGTCTTTGTTAAGTACTAGGTCGGGCCGGCCCATAGGCTGGGGTGGCGGCCCAGGAACGGCCCGATGGACATTCGGGCTCGTGCCGGGCTGGCACGAGCCCGTTTGGTCCGTCGGGCCAGATGTGGCCCGTTTGGCCCATCAGAACAAAAATAAATAAATAAAATCCAAAAAAAAATAGAAAAATGTGTAGAATTCAGAAGTAGACATGAAAATTTAAAAAATTGAGACAATCATATTGAAAATGTAATAAAGCGCTTTATTGATGTCCAACTGGCTGCCTCGTTAAAACCTTTGCCAAGTAAAAACTCAAAATGAGAAAACCTTGGCAAAGGAAAAGGAGTACAGCCTATAGCTCTACAATTCTACATACATGATACATCTTTATTCTATGTGTCGGTGTCATTGTCTAAGTCTGATTTTGAACACCTCAGGCAATTCTAGATTTTCCACAGAGTGTTGTGTTCGTGAATCGACTTGTTCCCAATCCTTCACGGTTAGAAGGATATCTACCATCTCACTTGTGAGACTTGTTCTTCTCTCTCTAATATCCTTCGAGAAAAGGCAAAGGCACTCGAGAGGAAACCGTAGAGACAGGAACAGTTAACACATCACGTGCAAGTATGGATAGCACGGGATATGTTAACTTATGGGCTTGCCACCATTGCAAGATGTCGAAACCTTCTGAGGTGAAATCCACCGTATCGCTGTCCAAATAGGTGGATAGTTCCCCGCTCCTTGTGGGTCTTGGTGAGCGGTATTTGTGTGTAAAGAAGAAGAAGACGAAGACCTGGACCTGGACCTGGACCTGGAGGAAGAGGCACCGAAGATCGTGCCCCACATACTTGTCTTCCCACTCGAGGTGGGGGCTATTGGAGGTCGTTGTGAGCGAACTCCTCGAAACTTATATTCATACCTTTGGTAAACCTCGTATAACCGAGAACGAACTTCTGCAAAATAGTTAGTATAGTCTAGCCCCATAGCATCACTAAGAAGATCAAGTACAGTACCAAATGCACCAATTTTAGCCCTAGGATCTAAAACAAATGCAAATGCATATAGGTAAGGGATTTCTCTCCAATATTTAAGGTATTTAGATTTCATGGAAACAACAGCCTCACATAAAACTAAGTCATTTTCATGCATTTTCAATTGAGTAGCAATCTGTAAAATAGTATGCACAATGATAGGAGATGTTGGATAGTAGACAGCGGACAAAGCAACAATTGCCTCGTAAAAAATTTATAAAAATGACAGTACCTTCTCAGCAACGAACCAATGTTGCTCAGTTAATAGCAAAGTACCGTCAGTGCTAGGATAGTGTGTTTGAATAAAAACAGAAAAAGTGCTCTTGTATGGTAAAAGATGCTTAAGCATGAGGTAAGTAGAGTTCCACCTTACCTCCATGTCCAAACCGAACTTTCTTGGACGTACACCCATCGCCCTGCAGAAGTTCTTATATTGTGCTATTCTTACGTTAGAATTATTCAAAAAAGAAATCGCATCGCGGAAAGCTTTAATATACGGACTCAACCTCTTTAGACCATATTTGACTATAAGGTTGATAATATGTAGCAAGAACGAATCGGCATATGTACTCAACACTGGGGTAAGAATGTCCATGGCCCTAGAGTTTGAAGCGGCGTTGTCTAAGGTAATTGCGAATATTTTGTCTGTAAGACCAAAGTCTTCCACGGCTTTGAGAATACAGTTCGCAATATTCTCCCCCGTGTGTGCTACATCAATTAATTTCAAACCTATAATCCTTTTCTCCATTACCCAGTCGTCATTAACATAATGTGCAACTACACTAAGATAATCCTCCCTAGCCCGACCACTCCATATGTCCGAGGTCAAGGCCACCGAAAATGTGCACGTACTAAATAGTTCCTTTATTTTATTACGATGTTCATTATAGTATTTCACTAGATCCCTTGTTGTTGTCTGTCTAGAAACGGAAGAAAATTTAGGATTATGCGCAGTCCTAATGTAATTTTGGAAAGAAGCAGACTCGCCAAAGCCTAACGGTAAATCCTCAAAAGCAATTAAACGATAGAGAGATTGGCGGGCTACCTGAGGATCGTAGTCCCAACTAGATACCGTACCGTCGGGGTTGTATTGCAGCTGTGTCTGCCTCATCGCCAATCCTTGCTTGGTTCGACACCTTGTAGCACGTCTAAGCAAGTGCCCCGTTCCACCTGTAGACTTTGCAGACAATTCACGGCAACAAATTTTACAAATAGCATATGGTACCTCATTTCCCGTTGTGTCTTGCCTGGTTGTCCTGTTGAAATTGTCCCATACTCCCGATGTAGACGGCCTCGACCTCTTTGCTCCGGTTGCTATTGAGCCTGATGTTGATGTCGAGCCTGATGACGGAACTCCAGGTTGCTCCTCCGGTGAAACCTTCGGTTCGTTTGAGGCGACCATGCAGCCTCCATAGACGCATAATTCGTCCGATGAAAGTCCGAATTCACTAAGAGCAAAGCTATCGTAAGGATCGGCCATAACGAAAACGCAAAATCGAAACTAACATTATTACTACTTTAATCTTAGCATAGCAATAATTGACAATAAAAGTATTACAAAAATAATATTGTACCTCTTTACACGACTTGCTTGAAAATTGAAATTCAAATTTTGGCACAAATTTTTGAATTTTGCCAAATTAGCTCAACACGGATTTGAATTTGCACAACACAATTTCAAAGAGAGATAGAGAATGAAGGTGTCTTGAATGAGGGGGTATGATGCCTATTTATAGAAAAAAATTCAAAATTTTTGCTATTTTTTAAGCCCCCCAACGGTAAAAAAAAATCACTCAACGGTCAACAAATTCACTCAACGGTCAAAAAAGCGGCCGATTTTTTTGGGCGTCTTTGTCTTGAACACGGCCCATGGCCTGACACTGACCCGGCTCCTTCTTCATCTCCTTGCGGCCTCCGCCTCGCCCGATCGCCCTCATGATATCCGCCTCGCCCCCTGCCTCCGCCCCCGCCTTCTCGCCTCACGGCTCCCATGACCCGCCGCCTCCTCCGACTCCCGTGACCCTACACCTCGGGAGGCTCCTCCTCACGGCCCAGCCGTGAGCCCCGCCTCCTCGCCTCTGGGTGGAGGCCTCCCATGATTCGCGACCCGTAGAGCCGCCGCCTCGGAGCCTCCTGTGGCCCCGCCACGGAGCCTCCACACGCCCGCCGCCGCGTCGCTGACCCGCGCCGCCTCGTTGACCCCGCCGGCTCCTCTCTGCTGCTGCCAGCAGCCTCCGTCTGACAGCACGCCCTCCTCCTCCCTCTCGTCGGCGACACCGCCATCGCCTCCTCCGTCTGCTCCGGTGCAACACCGTGCACCGCGTCGTCGTCTGGCCCGCCGTCTGGCCCGCCTCCTCCCTCTACTCCGGCGCAGCAAAGTGTGCCGCAATGCCCTCCTCCTCCCTCCGCTCTGGCCTCGGCGCGACAAGTGCGCCGCCGGTTCCGCTCATGCTCCGGCCTCGTGCAGACCGTCTTGCGCCATGCCGCCGATTCCGCTCATGCTCGACCCCTCGCCTCCGTGCTCGCCTCCTACTGCTGACCAGCCCGGCCGTCTTGGCGTCTTGCGTGCTAGATGTCTGTCTTGCAGTGCACGCATGCTAACACCGTTCATGCCATCTTGGCCGCCCACCGTGACAAGGTAGCGCCCGAACGCGGCCGGTATCGTCTTGGGGCAAGACGGTCTATGAATAGTCGGGCCGTCTTGGAGTGCTTGGACCGGACCTCTGATCTGCGTGCTTCATGTCGGCCCGTTTGGCCCAGCCTATTTGGTCGGCTCTAGTCAGGGGCCAGGGCGCGTGGTGGGATAGGAGAGGGATAACTTAGTGGCATTTGCGAGTAATTTCATTCAACTTTAAAGGGTAATTTTTTTGGTTAAAGGTTAGCTCCTCACGAGAATCCACGGAAAGACTGCTCCTCGTTGCTTTGCTAATTCATTTTTGAGGGAGCTCCTCGCGAGAATTAGAATCTTGTTGGTTTTAGAATCTGAGTGTTTAGCACAGCTCCATGAGATCCGAACGAGAAGCTAGAGTACGAGCCGTACCAAACAAGGCCTCAATAAGCTCGTCTGTACGCACGTGGGTGGTGTAAGTGGTGTGTTTTAAGTGTGTATCTGCCTTCACTCTAAAAAAAAAGCATTCAAAAATCTTGTCACAACCACCTTTGATTCTGGCTGATAGTAGTGTTTTTCAAATGCTTGTCAAGAAGGCCAATAGGTCATTATGATTTGTCGTATATTTAGCAGGTTAGGCTTAAGACAAATACACGCGAGACAAATGACACCACCCAATCATATCCACATGCTCGGGCAGAAGGGTGACAAAAATAATGTATAATTCAGATTATCACTGATGTTTTGATACAACGATACATCACAGCCATGTATGAAGCAACACAATAGAGACCAACAACTCAACTGGGGGAACATACATTTCCCTCTATGTAAAACTTCGCCATGTCCTGCTGGGCATTGTGCTCATGGAATGGCTGCATTTGTGCTTCTCCTTGCTCCTGCCAAGAACCCCAATGAATTGGCGATACCTTCACTTCGTTGTGATAAGTGATTCGGCGAAGATACACTTCTAGGATTCTTTGCTAGGAGGAAGTTCTGCTCTATTGCT
The DNA here is from genome assembly GCA_036346405.1 of Phyllostachys edulis. Taxonomy (NCBI): domain Eukaryota; kingdom Viridiplantae; phylum Streptophyta; class Magnoliopsida; order Poales; family Poaceae; genus Phyllostachys; species Phyllostachys edulis. The sequence continues at coordinate 35,443,875 of CM070564.1, forward strand.
CAGCCGAAGCTCCAGCTTTATGTTCATGGCCGCCAGCTCGGCGGCCAAATATCTGAAAACATACGGCATTGCGACAGTCTCCATCCCTTTGCTTGTTTTGCAGGCCTGGCACGCAAAGTTCTTCGGAGGTTTCACAGTGGGGAGCCCAAGCATCTCGCGCTTGGTTTTCTTCTGAGTTTCGGATTTGATTACCGTTGCCGTCAGTAGGCTCCCACAAAGAGAGCATACATCCGCGATATGGTAATCCGAACAGGAATGGAGCCTGTCATGTAAGAGATAGGAAGCCCCGTGAGCAAGGACTGCATCGCGCTCCATCTCACCAAACCGAATCCCTCCACCATGTTTCCTTCCTCCTATTGGCTGTCTTGTTATCTGATCTATGCGACCTGTGGTGCGAACCTACAGAAATACACCATATCAGTGAGAATCTACACATGATGCCAGGGAAACAATGATGGCAGAAAAACGAGAGCAATAAAAACTTTCAGGTTCACTTATCAGGTACAATTTCCTCTTCTTTTTCATTTTGTCAGTCTAATAAAGACTTGGGCCCAACTATCTTGAGTTCACCAATCCAATATATCCAACACAAAAGAGAAAAATAACTTAGCTAACTATTGGGTGTGTGTGGGTGGGTGTGGTGGTGGTGGTGTGTGTGTGGGGGGGGGGGGGGGGTATCAGGTGCATGGCAGCATCAACGCAAAGGCTCATATGTTCGGTAGAACAAACAACAATTGCCCACCTGAAATTTGTCCGAGACCATATGACGAAGGCGTTGGTAATAAACAGGTCCAATGAAAATCTCGCAGGTCAGCTCAGTGCCAAAAACTCCACTGTACAGGACCTCTGCTCCATGATAATTAAACCCATAAGATGCAAGCATGGGACCCAGCTCATCCACAATGGAATTAAGTTTACAGGGATTTTCCTCGTCCTCTTTGACTGAGTTTGCAAAAGGTGTTGCATCAATGAACTTTCCATGTAGACTTCCAGCCTGTGAAGACAGACTTCAGCCTAGTAAAAAAAAAAGTGGGAAAACACTATCCTACTCAAATAATTCATAAAGATGAAAACAAGCAAACATATTAGACATGGTATAAACCTTTTTTAGACAAAATGACACCATTGTCATAGATATCCTTTTTTGCCTATCTCTAAGAACAACTATTTTTTAGGACCTCAAAAAAAACTATTTTTTAGGAGGCACAAAACCTTGTTGGGAAGTACTTCAGTGCCCTCTGAAAGTGAAAAGGCGCATTTTTATCGAGGGCCTGATAAGAGTCCATCCACCACTATAAATATTAACCGTACTGTTTAAGTATTTGTGCAATTTAGATTTGTGGGGGGCACAGAAGGATTACTCCAAGCAGTTTTTTCCCATGAAACTCCAAAGATGAAAACAAAAGCTGAAGTTATTACATATAAGATATAAAACATAAGTCCAGCAAGAGTAAATAAGGATTCAAATCAGCTAGCAACAATCTTATGGATTTGTGTACATAAAAAGGGCAACAAAAGAATTCAAGTGTCAATTTTCTGTGGCGTCAATTCTACTTTATTTTAATTATTCCTTCTTTCTGTGAAATAACTTCAGTTGTTATTTCTTTCAACATGCAAGATATAGGCTCCTCCCAAACTATGGATGAATCAATATTTGTACCTTTGCTGCCATAGACTCTAAGAGCATTGCTATAGTCATTCTTGAAGGAAATGCATGAGGATTAATGATGAGATCTGGTCTAATGCCAGTATTTGCAGAGAACGGCATGTCAATGTCAGGCCACAACTGTGAACAAACTCCCTTTTGCCCATGTCTGCTGCTGAACTTGTCACCAATTATAGGATTTCTCACACGACGCAGACGAATATTCGCCTGAAAAAAAAGGCGTTAAAAGCATGCCAATATCACAAAAGCCAAATTTGACCACACTTTCAGAAACTAGGATTGTACAAGCATTTGTGAATTTCATTGTAAAAATGCTACTAGGGTTCCTTGGTTCATAAAATGCGAGGGATTTTATGTCATGAAGAAATTCAGAAGAGTTTTTCGCATTGTATCATTTAAGCATACACAGACAAGTTATTTTTCCATTTTTGGACCAACCAAATAGGCATCTCTATATGATTGCTCTGATAATTTCAACAGTAAATTTTACTGGAGGTGACGGTGGCCTTACCTTCTGCAGGTAACCTTTTGAACTTGTCCCGTTGACAGCAACGTAGTCAATAGCTGCTGGCTCTGTGCCCTTTAGTTTGGCCGGCCTTATTGCACTGGTGAGCGTGTTATAGGCACTGTAGTACTGCTCGTTTGGAAGTATTTTCTGTTCGTAAAAACAAATCTCGAAGTAAGGGGAATACCACAAGGAAGAAGAAATTTCACCCCTGCTCCTTGCTTTCCAGATGGGAACAAACTTAATTTAGTATAAATAGATAACTACCTCTCCAATCCGAGGAAGGCCATCTGAATCGATTACAGTGCTGGTGTCCCTCGAAAGAGTACTCTTAGCAAATATTTCAGGAACATTTTCTCTATTTCTTGTAGACAAGTCAATGCACTCAGTCTGCAGGAAGAGTTCACAAAAGAAGAAGAAAGGTTTCTTAGATTTTCGTAAATTGAAGGTTCAATTTTTAACAAAATAGTTGGTCTAATCAAGATTTTTCCAAAGATATCAACTTATTGCTGGATGTTATTTGAACATATTGAAATGGCATTCCATACCGAAGAATCCCAATCTACTACTCAGGATTATCTAAACACAAACATAAAAATATGTGATATACTGTATATACCATTAATTGCACATGCCATTTTAAGTTCTAAACATTTTTCACATAAAAAATTAGAACATGGAATAAGAACACAGCACTTTATGTTTTGGTTTTCTTCGGAGTCTAACATTTTGGATGTTCCAGAAATGACAAAATACAATTGATAACTACGCACTCCCTCCCTATATATGATAAAACACATCTATCATGCATGATACCCCACCTGCAAATGCACCTTCTAGGCACTTAACGAAAGGAGCAGAATTTAAAATTACAATGTCAAGCTACTTAAGGTAAAATCGTAATTAAGAGTAATAACTCCCAGGACTCAGATAAAACTCACTGACGAAACATAATTCAGTCAACATCCCCTATGTTATGAAAGACAAATTGAAGAAAATTAAACAGCTGCCTACAAATGTAAAGGCACGAAAGCATGCTTTTATATTTTGCCTAAGAAACTATGTAGATATTATGTGAAAGAAACAGTTCCAAAACCAAATTGCATGCACTATGCTTGAATCGTTAAGCTCTTGTAGATGCTAAATCATTTCATGAGTCATTAAAAAAGAGAGAATAACTTACCTGGTATATATGCCCACGGAACATTCCGCGATCAACAGATGATTTATTCAAAATCATGGCATCCTCCATGTCATAACTGAATTACAAGAAAAGTTTTATCACGTCAACCAAAGTTCAAAAACTAATCATGCTACATAATATATTGAAAGATTTACCCTGTGTATGATAGCACCGCAACAATAGCATTCGTTCCTGCCGGAAATTCGTCCATACAATACTTGCTATATGTAGCTGTCCGAACAATCGGTGCCTGAGGGGTCTACAGGGAATGAAAGACATATATAAGATGAGATGTGCTTTCAGCAATTGATGCGAATTGGATAGGGGGTGGGGGTGGGGGGTTGCATCCTGAAGTCATCTTAGTATACAACTAACCAATAGACAGACAAACCCATTGAGTTTGGCTGCAGGCAAATACATTCTGTTTTACCAAAATGAGTTATACAGATGACCTATCATATTGCTGGGAAGTGGACTGAGGAGTGAGGGCTATCAGACATTCAGAGTCATTTCAACGCCATTTATGTTTTTTTATTTTAGGATAGCACCATTTATGCTTTATTTCCTTTTTTCATGGCATCTCTTCCAAGGAAGAAATATTTCTTCTAGTCCTCCATGAAAACAAATTCACAGATAACTTTGGCCAGGTACAAGTGCAGCCAGGTTTTAATAATGCTAGTGATAAATAGCAAACAAATGGAGTTCCTGACGAGACCTAATTTTTTAACAACCAACCAGTTGAGGGGCTCAAAAGTTATGGCTTTTTAGCCTGAAGTACTCGAGTCATAAAAAGTCCCAACAATTCCAACTGGGTTTTACGTTATTGCTTTTGGCAAACTATTTCATAATATCATAAGGAGAAAGTGGAAAGTGTTCAAAATGCATTGACTTATAAAATTCTTCTGGGACCTGGATGAGATACAGCTGGTACCAATACATGACAAGATATTCCATCCTGCACTGGAAAAGTAATCAGCCAAAGTCTACCTCCACCTAGTGATAACTGATAACTATGGTACCAATTCTCAAAGCCCTGGCTACAACCCCATTAACCACAAACAGAAATGTATGCTCTTAAGTGGTTCAAAATATTACTCTCTATGTTCCCAAATAGATGTTATTTTGGACATCAAAATGGTCTCGATACTCATATTTGACCATTATTTTTCTCATTATATGTTAATAAAATTATTTTGAAAATAACCGTATGAAAGTTCTTTTGACGACGAATCTACTAAATATCATTTCCATGTGAAAAGTATACAAAATTATTAGTGATCAAAATTTGATTGCCTGTCTTCTTAAATGACATCTATGTGGGAATGGCAGGAGTAGTTCCTTAAGAAGCGTGTAAGGCTGTAAGTAGGGCTGTTTGTGGTTCGGGCTAACCCAACGGCGGGAGTAGTTCCTTAAAAAACACCTAACTTGACAGCCCTAGTTGTAAGCGTGTCAATAAGGAAACATACTACATATGCAACTGCAATAAGGAAATTTTAAACAACAACAAAAATATAGCTCGACTGATAACTGGTCAATTATTGTACAGGAGAACATGCAAAACAAACCTGTAGATGGAATGCTTTTACATCTGTACGAAATTTTAAAGCTTGGCCACAAAACCCCATGGTTTGCTTTGCCATCTACAAACAAGTAAGCAGGAGGATTAGTCACTCCTAAAAGAAAAAGTCCCGCCTTTTGATTATGAATGATCAATTGATCATTGTAAAGGCAAAATTTGACTATTGACCTGGCATTGGTACATGTTCCGAGGACTTTGATTGTGATCAGACCAAGGTGTCAGATTGGCAACTACACTGAGAATGGCTGTAGGGTGGATTTCTTCATGAGTTGCAGGAAATAATTCTTTTCTTCCACCATCCCCACCATCAGGACATTGTATCTCCATAAATGCCTAATGTACAATGAAAAATCAGTTCTTGTAGTATTGGTAAGAAGTAAATTAATGTAAGGAGTAAGGACCAAGGAGGTTATCGAAGGGAACCTGTTCAAATGGTCCAATAAGCTCAATACTTTGTTTTCCATTAGGCAGACTTAAAAGATTTCTGACTGGTCGAACAAATCTTGCTGGATTTGTAAAAAGGTAGAGGCCAGGATAAGCCCCACCAAGACTTAAGGGGACATAGCCCACTTCTAAATCCTCCGGAATCTAATACAAAATTAAACATGCCCCTCTGAGTTAGAACTTAATTTGAAAATATACAGTGAATAGGAAAAATAAGAACCACAATAACGTAAGAAAACAGACCCTTGAGTGTGCCAGAAGTTTTAATCTTCTAAGATAGTTAACTTTTTCCTCAATATTAGCAGAAGCAATAGAACCAACAATGCATCCATCCAAATGGACATGTAGGATTTCTGGGGGACCAGTTCGCTCAATCTTCGGCGACAGTGGGGTCATTCCAATACCAACCAATTTATCTAAAAGTGAATAACTTATACTCTCAAAATCTTTAATCATCCCTTTTGAGTCGTAGAAGGATGAAATACCTGGAAATATCAAAGATTAACTGATGGTAGAAAAGGATAGCACACTATAAACCTTAGCAGAGCTCTCTCCAAAAAGATAGGCACACACATATAAGAACATTTAGACAGAGAGAGGCGCAAGAAACCCTGAATTTGAAAGGAGGATTGATGTTCGGGGGATGCAATGCAAAATTAAATTCAAGAGAAAATGACAAAATGAGAATATCTTACGGCATGTGGAAGTCAGATGGTTCAGTAAACCACAAGGCTCTCCATCAGGTGTATGAACAGGACAAAGGAAACCCCAGGACCTACGTGGAAATTTTCAGTATAAGCAACAATGGACGCTAGAAAACAACAATAGAATGCCGTGCTAGGATAACATACTCTGGGAGCAACTTTCTAACAGATGTTGTGCGCATTTTAGCAAAAGAAGAACCTCTATGGACAGAACGGAAATGTGAGATGTAACGATGAAAGTTGAGCCGTTCAGCTTGAATGGACATCCCATCTCTCTGAAAATTTAACATAAAAATGATTATTATTTGTAAAACTAATATGAAAAAAATCAAAATTAACAACATCAGAAGCAAAATGAAAAAATCATTATTGTCAACATTCGGTTGTAATATAAGCATAGACCATAATTCATAACCCATGTCAAACACTCAAGCTTCTCTTAACCAGAAGAAAAAGAACCGACTGTGTCAATAAAATTCCAGGGAAATGATGCCTTCAAACTTCAGAAAAAAAACCTATAAATGAAGTAGGCAATGTAAGAGATGCACCTGTGGCAGATCTAACCCTGATTGTGAATTCACTTTCCCAATCTTTATCATACTCTCGATAGCTCTGCCAACAGAAGTTGAATTTTTACTAAGAAATTTTCTAATCTCCTGTGCTGCACAAAGAACATATGACATGATAAATGTGAAATATGGCAATGTACCGAAAAAATATTTCAGAATTAATAGAATCCAACAGGCGCATCTTATCCAGCAATATAATTGTGCAAAAAGGCCATAAATTGACTATAGTGACTTTAGTGAGCAAAAAACTGGATAAGTGAACGACCCAATAGAACCAAAGTTTGCCAATTTGGATTGGATTATTGAGCTAATTTTGGTCGGCTCAAACAAAATCATGAAATTTCATTATTCAGTGTTAAGTATATTTGGCTTATGGAATTATCCGACTGGCCAGAATAAAAATTGAGTACTTGCCACTGCAAAGGTTGTCCTTTTAGCATTTGCCACTCCAAAGGTTGTAATCTAGGTGAATTGCCACTCCAAAGAATGGTTGCTTCATTATTTGCCACTTATGACAATTTTACCCCTCTTCTTCCTACTCTCCTCTTCCAACCTCACCGTCCATGGCCGACTACACCACAGAGGTGCGATGGTTGCCTGGAATAATCTTACATGCACGAAATTAAGCTTCTTTGATCTTCCAATCCATCCCAAGATCATCGTCTGTGCCATGCACATGCATGCACAAAAATCACAGCTCGAACTGCATGTGCTTCATTTCATCTTATTACACAACCGAATACAATGGCAACAATTATTAACAACTCGAGATGGCTGATCTACAGAAGATATATAATAGCAGCCTCCTTAGCCACCTTGCTTATTACTCTCCATTAATTACCAGGTTTCTACTATTAACACCAGTAACTAACCCAGCAACAACAGTACTGATTCAAAGCCATTAACTACTATACCACCGATAATGTTTAGTGGCCATGTCCGCCGTCACCACTGTATCCTGACTCCTGAGCCATTAACCATGGAGGGACTCAGGGGAGGAAGAAGAAGAGGAAGGAGAGGGGTCAAATGGTCCACAATGGCAAATAATTACAATATTTGGAGTGGCAAATAAATGACTACAACCTTTGGAGTGGCAAGTGCTAGAAGGCCAACCTTTGCAGCGGCAAATACTCGATTTTCTCTAACCGGAATATACAACACACTTCATCTCCTTTAAGTGTTATATGGACATGTCAGCCCACACGCTTGAAAATAAATTATATGTGGGAGGGCCTCAGGTGAGGTCCTTCTCGGCAACTGTTAGATCACCCATCCGTGATTTAAATCACAATCTAGCCCCCATTAAAATTGTTCCCCCACATTCACATCCCAAATCCCCAACCTCTTAAAAATAAGATTTTCGACCACCGAGAAAGTACATGCTAAAGTTATTAATTTGTTGTATAAAGAAATTGCCACTTGAATAAAGGGTGAATTCTCTTCTCCGAACCAATAATTCAACACAAAGGATAAAGAATGAAGAAAGGGTTCAAATGCTTGTATTTGTAGGATTAGGCAAAAAGGGAATTAGTAGATTGATTATGAGAGATATGGTGTTACATATATATAGGCAAGGATGGCCTAGGGTTTATAGAAATAGAACCAATCAGTGGAGATCCTTGCCTAATATAGATCAATCTATCTATCCTAGCCATATAGGCACTAGGCCCAAATATAGACGAGCAGGCCCAATGAGGGGCTGCCGTACCATCTGTCTAACACGCCCCCGCAGTCGAAGCTGCAGCTCTGCGAACGTTGAGACTGGATCTGAACTCGTTGAAGACGGAACTTGGAAGCCCTTTGGTGAATATGTCAGCGAACTGCGACGTTGTGGGAACGTGCAGAACCTTGGTCTCACCTAGAGCCACACGCTCTCGGACGAAGTGGAGATCAATCTCAATGTGCTTGGTGCTATGTGGTCTTTGAGCGGGGTTGGTGGACATGTAGACCCGTCTTGATGTTGTCCTGATGAGACAAGTGTTGCATGGTGAGGCGTCTGGAGCTCAAGGAGCATTGGCGCAGCCGGTGGCCGGCGGCGGCGTTAGCCCAAAGACGATGATACGCCGGTATTTGGATCGAGACACTGTGGATTGGCGCTTGGCAGACCATGAGACGAGGTTGTCACCGAGGAACACTGCATATCCTGAAGTAGACCGGCGTGTATCTGGACAATAGGCCCGGTCGACATCCGAGTATACCACCAAGTCGGATCAAGCAGACGGTAGAAGAACAAGGCCCAGTCAAGAGTGCCTTGAATGTCTTAGGATGCGCTTGAGCAGCAAGATGGGGTACCGACGATCATGCATGTGAAGGCGGTCTGTTTGGGCGCATAAGAGATGTCGCCCGGTGAATGTCGATCTTGGAGGCGCCACCAAGTCTGCGATAGTCGCTGGGATCTGTCTGAGGACCGCCGAGGCCGCAGCAACCTTAAATTTGAGTGTCAATCGAGTGTTGCAAGGTTTGCGATCGGACATGCCGGCCGAGCAAGAATATCCACCATGTCTTGTCATTTGAGATAGGAACAGATATCACGAGAACGCGAACATGCATCCCGAGGAAGTGATGGAGAGGCCCCGATCCTTCATGGAGAACTTCGAGTGCAATGCCTCAATGACACGCCGAAGGAGGGCGAGAGAAGCGATGAAACGATGTCGTCGGCGTGAGGAAGCGGTACAACATGACGGTTCAGCGGTGGTAAACGAACAATGACGTCGAACTTAACCTCAGTGAACCCGTGGTCACAAGGTGAGCGGCGAAGCGGCTGTTCCAGGCCCGTGGTGCCTGTTTCAGACCATAGAGTGATCTGTTCAGGCGACAGACGAAGCCAGGACTTGCGGGGTCCTCGAACCACGAAGGTGGGAAGCGATGAGCCGTCTCAAAAAGCGTCCCATGGAGGAATGCATTCTTGACATCGAGCTGGTGGATGGGCCATCTTAGGGACAAGGCGAGACAACCTGATCGGATCGTGGCGGTTTGACAACCGGTGAAAGTCTCGCCGAAGTCGACACCGTCATTGGGTGAATCCACGAAGAACCAGTAGCGCTTTATAGCGCTCGAGATCCATCGGCTAGAAGCTTGTGCTTGAAGATCCACTTCGAGACGGCGTTGGCGCTGAGGACGCGGCACCAAATCCCACGTGTGGTTCTCAAGAAGGGTAGCATATTCCTCTTCCATAGCCGCCCGCCAATTCGGCAAGAAGCGGCTGCGGAAGGTCTTCGGGAGCGGCGAAAGGGCGCGGCGTGGTATCTGGCGGGAATGCGATACCACCTTAGCCCGAGTCGTCATGGCATGTTGGTTAAATCACCGGAGAAGCGAGGACAGCGCCTGCGGTATTATAGCAGTCTGTGAGGCCGGTGAGCTGCAGATCTGGAGAAGCGATGGCGCCGGTGGTGGTGCGGCCGACGTGAGTAAACAGCGGAACTCACGATCTTCTTGAACAACAATGTTGAGCCGCACGTGTGTCAGTCTGGCTGTTGGGCGCCGATGCCGCGTGGTGTCTTGGTGAAATAGCGTCGAAGGCCGAGCGCGACAGTGAGCGGCGTCATCGATCTGCGCTCCAAACAAGGGAGGCGGAAAAGCGCCAGAGATGGCGGCGTCGAACTGCGCGGAAACAAAGAGCGGCCGGCCTATGGGAAGCGGCACATGATTAGTGAAATCATCCAAAATGAGAGATCCATGGGGCCGGAGAGGCGGTCGAGTCACGAAGGAAAGCAATGTTCATCAAAGATGACATCTTAGAAATAATGACCCGTTGAAGCGAGATCAAGACACCTACCCTTTGTGATTGTCGAATAGCCAAGGAAGATGCACAACGCGAACGCGAATAACTTAATGGCGGCGATGGCGGAGAGGTTAGGATAGCAAGCGCAACCAAAGACACGAAGATGATCGAGCACGGCAGCGAGCCAAGAGGCGTGATGCGGGGTGTGGTCGTCGAGTGTCTTAGTGGGTAGGATGTTGCGGAGGTAGGTGGCGTGGTGCAAGGCCTCAACCCAAAGATGAAGGCGGAACAAGCTCGAAAAAGCAAGGAACGAATGACATCATTCGAGAGAGCGAAGCATACGTTGACCTTGCCGTTTTGAGCGGAGGTGTAGGGACATGACATCCGGAGGTGAACGCCATGCAGCTAAGGAAGAACGTCTTGAGGCTGGAGTTGTCGAACTTCATGCCATTATCGACCGGATCGCTTTAATGGTGGCGTAAAACGGGTGGAGACATAAGCAAAAAAGTTGGAGAGAGTTAAAAGGTGTCGGACTTGAGTCGCAGAGAAACATCAAACATAGTGAGAGCAATCATCAAGAACAACGGGTAATATTTGTATCCGGAGATCTTGGCTCAGAGAGAGGTCCACAAGTCACGAGTGAACGGATCAAAATTATGAGTTGCTCGTGACATAGATGTATGAAAAGGAAGACGAGTATGGCGACTAAGTTGACACGCATGACAAAGCTGGATCGGTGTCTTTATTACAATCTTGAATTAAGGAAGCACGCATAAGATCGGAGAGGCCTCGGGTCCGGGATGTCCGAGACAGCGGTGCCACGAGGGGCGCGGAGGTGGAGGCATGAAGAGCACCGGCGCAGGAGAAGGCGCGATGGGTAAAGAGGCCGAGCTATTGTACTGACGATCTCGTTCGAGGCGAAGATCCTTCACAGAACAACCCGGAAGGGTCAAATTCCACAGAGCAATTGTTGTCGGATGTGGTGGCGAACGGAAATAAGATTCTTAATAAGTTTTGGAGAGACAAGAACATTATTAAGATGAAGGTGACCGGGAGGTAGTTGCGCCATGGAGGTAACAGGAAGAAGCGAACCATTACCGACAACAATTGAAGATGGAGCAGTCTTGGGGAGGAGAGGTGTGTGAAAGAATACCGCGTCGGAAGTCATGTGCGAGGTAGCCCCGAGTCAATGCCGATCTGTTGTGGCTCTTGTGGCAGCGTCATAGTGTTGAAGGAAGCGGCGAGTCCGCTGGTTCCACCTCGCGCGCCAAGGATTGAACCTGGTGGTGGAGATGGTGCCAGTGTTCGTGCGCACCACCAGAGAAGCGTCTTGGAGGGTTCTGCTGGAAGTGCGCTGGCGAAGCTTCTTTGAGGCGGTCCGGTGGGGATGGGCGCCAAGGAAGGACGGGGTCCATACATCTGGATGGAACCCGCCCATGGGTGGAGGTAGGAGGGCAGAACACGCCGCCTGGCGCTGTCATGATAAGCGCAGCAATGGTATCCGCCCGTTCCGCCACGTTGCCCATGCCGTCTTCGAGTGGTGGAAGCGGTTTATTCGAACGCGGTGTAGGCACCGAAGGAGCATCGCGGTCTTGTTGGCGACCACCAGAGCGATGGATGGCGCGTCGGCGATCGCTGGTTCGATTCTTGACGGCGGACGTTCGGGCTTCGAGAACGTGGGGAAAGACGGCCGCTACGGAGGTGGAGACGGATGGAGGCGAACTTCGTTGAGGCCGCGAAGCGAGGTGAGGACGAAGTCGCGGTCGAAACGTGCTTTCGCCGAGGTCCTCGAGCGTCCACCATGCCCTTGGTAGCCGTGATGGTCGGTGATGGAAGGTCCCTGGGCGAAGGTCCGAAACTTCGGCGTCGAGGTGGAGGCGCGTGTCTCCACGTTCCCGAATTGGGACTCCACGGCCACCCACCGAGCGAAGCGGAGGAGGCGGGAACGAGGTACCATGTCGGACGGCTCGGGGAGATGGTGCTTAGAGAGCCAAGACTTGACCACGCGATCCATGCGTGCCCATCCGGGAAAAGCGGGTCGGGTCGTCTTGAAGAACATGGTCCTCGAGGCGAACTTTCCCAAGCGCGAGAGGAGGCATCGCGCCACCGTGTCTTGGTGGAGGAGTGCTCGAGGACGATCGGCACGAAGTCGCGGATGTTCAGACGCCGAAGCTACTGCGAGTGAAAGGTTGGCGAGGCGGCAGCTTCATGGAAAGCGAGGCGTCGTGGAGAAGCGGAGGTTTCTTATTGTGTCGCGGTGAAAGCCTGTGAGCCTCGGCCTCGGCCAGCAGCAGCAGCAGCGTCGTGGTGGCCTGCGCTTCGCGTTCCTCGGCCATGAGCCGCTCCTTATCGGCGGCCTCTGCTTCCGTTCCACATGGCAGCAGCTTCAAGCGGCAGCAGCACTGGGAGGCCTTCGGTGGCCAGCCTTCGGCTCTCACGCTTCAGCTTCAGCAGCCAGGGCGATCTCGCCTTCAGCGGCAGCCAGCCTTCGCTCTCGAAGAGAGAGAGGCGGTGGCGGCATGATGGCAACCGGAGGAGGAGATGGCGAGGGTGGGGAAGGGGCTTGTGGGGAGGCCTTGTGAAGCCTTGAGAGAAGGCCTTGAGGTCTTGTAAATGGAAGGAGAGCTTGGGTCTTGTGAGAGGAGGGCCAAGTGAAGAAAAAAACCTAGGCGGAGGCGTGGAAGAAAAAAAACCTAAATGGTGATACCATGTAGGATTAGGCAAAAAGGGAATTAGTAGATTGATTATGAGAGATATGGTGTTACATATATATAGGCAAGGATGGCCTAGGGTTTATAGAAATAGAACCAATCAGTGGAGATCCTTGCCTAATATAGATCAATCTATCTATCCTAGCCATATAGGCACTAGGCCCAAATATAGACGAGCAGGCCCAATGAGGGGCTGCCGTACCATCTGTCTAACAGTATTGCCCTGCGATCATGCTAACCACGGCCATTTTTATATCCTCCCAAAATATTGTATTTGATTTTCCTTTCTCATTTTTGGTGAACTTAAATCCAACTAGAGGTCCTTATCATATATTGTCTTCAAGCAACCGTCAACACAACATGTTTTGTGACAACTATTATTCAGTTAATCCAAGATCATTAAAATTCATGCCTTCATGAGCATACAGCATTACAGCTGCAAATGCAAATTATCAGCTGTCATTTCTGCCCTCTTCAATGGTTTTTTTCGTGAAGCAGAGAACCACTGTTCTAATTATTTGTCAGAAAATTTCACCTCAGGAGCACAACTACAGAGGATTTGGATAGTTGCAACAGATCACACTTCGCTTAGAAAGCAATTGGATGAGTATGCCAGGCAATGTGTGCTTGTTATTGCATTACGATTCCCTATGAATGAGTGCACATTTCTTTGTACTTTCAATAACATTTTTTAAAAAAGAACCAAAGCAAGCGCATTGCAAATGCACCTAGCTATATCAAATGCGTAAGAAACATGCTTCCCCAGTAAATAAATGCGAATTTTAAGTTCAAACACCGTTTCACATATCAACTTATATTATCATGGAAGAGCCTTAAGATATTCCAACAAATCGAGATAAATATTAAATACGTCTGAACAAAGCTAGGTGATACGCAATAATATAATCATCAATTTGTATCCTAGTCTGAATAAAATTTCACGAACGTGTACACATTTTTTTTTTGGGTATAAAAACTTGAATAGAAAAACATACTGTTATTGAGGTCAAAGCTTTTATTCTTTGTAGCCTCTTCAATAATTAAACGTTTAGACTTTCTCAGCCAATCTTGAAGTCTATCCTGCAGATATCAAACAAAAAGAAATAGTTAGAAAACAATATGGGAGGTTAGGAAAAACAAATTTGCACCAAGCAAATCTTGGCTGAAATAGGACACCAAAGAACCAGCATCAATCATGATGTACATATGGAGCAATGTTGAAAGAAATAGGACAAATAAGTTCAACAGCACCGCCCTAAAGTGCCACTTCAGCAAGTACCAACAAAGTTCCCACCTTAGTCAAATACCATTACAATTTTTAACATAGACAGTCGTAACTCGTAATTAACATTGGCCATGGGGTTCTCCAGCAGTTCATGGGAGATGTGAAAGAGACGGTAGAGCTGACGTAGAAGGGGTAAAATGGTCATTTAAAAAAATACAATGTTATTGTACTAAGCTGGGAACTTCCATAGTGGCTTTTTTGCAGTGCTATGAAGCTAAATTTCCAAAATAAATGAACAAGTAACATGTTTGGCATAAAAGGGTTCAGTAACCTTCAGAAAAACTGTGATTAGGTGCCCAGGCAAAAGAGCTTCCTGGTATTGTAGTGCATCAGCATTATCAGGTGAAGCAGTTTGATCTACGAGAGCATAAAGTTTCTGCAGCATAAATCTACAGGAGGAAAAAGTAATAAGAACTACACATGATTAGAAGGCGTCAAAAGGATAGAAACTTCATGAAATAGAAAAACAAAACTTCAACTTACATTAATAGATTAAATTTATCGTGTTTTTTTTCCAGGTGCACAAAAATATAGTCCTTCAGAACCGCTTCAGCAACCTAAACAATGTGGAACGACCAAAGTGAGGAAAAAAATCCAAATTTCAATAGCATGCAAAGGCAAACACAAAGAAAACATTCAATATTACAGTTTCATAATCATCTTTTTCAAATCCTTCCATCACAGATCGGAAGTACTGGCCTGCATTTGAAAGATCATTATCGATTTCAGCGAATAAGAGGGCTTAAAGAGATTCTAAATGCAGAAGAAATTAAACTCTCAAAGTACCAATATGCACCAAACATTGCATGCGCGTTATAAGGGACAGATCTCTGACTTCGTCAAGAATTATTTGTGCTCTTTCACCAATTAGTTGAGTGCTGACAACTCCCTTTCCTCTTTCATATTTATCACTGTAGCAGCATGTCAAGCTTGTAAAGATTTCCCGGTCACTCGTATCAATAAGGGCCTGTTATTGGTAAATTTGAAATCAAGTCAAGGCAATGTTCAAGCAACGCTAAGAATACTGTGAATCTGGACTAAATATCATAAGATTCAAGCATGATCATTTGCAAACCCTGTGAAGATGCTAAGACTATTGCAATGCAATGATGCTAAACCTTCCAAAAATTGTGAATATAGATAAAACTGTCTAGTAAGCTAAGGAAAGAAAATATTATTAAATAAGCTGAATTAAACACATCTTAACAAAGGAACACAAGGAATGCCTCAATGAAGGCCCTGAGGCATCTGATGATGAAAGTAGCCAAATGCTTCTTAGCTCTTTTATTCATTCACACAAAATCATGTAATTGCGCACACAATGAATGTCAATGGATTGTATTGCTGGTTAGGAAATGGTAAGATGTGGAAATGACAAAAGTATTCTACCTTGAGAACAATCCCAACAGGAAGGAGAAATTCTCTGCCTCCCAACCTATATTCAACACAAATTCGAAAAGTCAAACTGAGAAAAACCATTCACTCATCTTCCACTCGCTATGTACCAGCACAGAACTTACCAAAATCCAAGCCTTGCACTTCCATTTTGCAGGTAATACAACTTTACTGTCACACTGGACTGGTCATGTTTGACACATCTGTTGAAGAAAAATAAATAGCTAGATAGAGTAAGGCAGCGGCATACAGAAGAATCTTTAATGTTTTACAGAGATACATCATATATTCCCAAGGCTCCTACCTTTCCATGGGGATTAGAAAACCAAAAAGGTGGATATCAAAAAATCAAAAGATCAAGTAGAAATCATGTTTCTTTCCCGTGCAGTGTTCGACACCCAAGATATATTGATTTCAGGTTGAAATCATTTTTCTTTCCCATGCAATGATCGACACCCAAGATATAATTATTTCAAGTTGAAATCGTGTTTCTTTCCCATGCTGTGATCGATACTAAAGATGAATAACAAGTAGTGATTTAGATTTAGTCAATGTCAATATCCTCTAATTTGACTTTTACCTGTTTTGATAATTTGTCCGCCGGCACTGTCTTACTAAAAATATATTTCAAAGTTAACAGGAAAAGCTGTTTTGATTGATTTTCAAAGTTAACAGGAAAAGCTGTTTTGATTGATTTTATTTTGCTTACCACATTCAACAATCACAAAATACTTGCAACAAATAATCAAGTCGGACAATAAGTAGAAACAGGAATTAAGCAGAAAATGAACAAAACTTGCTGGAGTTAAAATATAAACAGGGTCTATGTGGCTTTATAATGCAACACTGACAAAGTTACCATGCCCAAAATGCAAGGTAACCAGAGGACATTCCAATATTATCCCTCATTTGTTAGTAATAATCAAAAAGAAAACTCAAAAACAACAAAAGCATCTAGGGCAACAGGTATACAACACCTTATGACCACTGCTTTGTCAGTGTATCCAGCACCGCGTTTAAGAAAAGAACCACGGACCATGCCCATAGGCTGAAAATTTTGTCATAGCAAACTCCTCATCAGAAAATCATCAGAATGATGTTTTAATAATGGATTAATTCCTTATTTGCCATTGGAAGTTGACGAGCTCCCCAAAATGCCATCGAAAAATTGCTCATCTCTTTTTTGCCACTCGTTCTCAACTTCAATCCCTTTTTTGTCACTCGGTCGATTGGTAGTGGACTTGACAGATTGACTTGGATCTTGAAAAACGATTTTGCCCCTAAGTATCTTTGAGATCTTTAGGAATTGTTTGACATAGTAATATAGTTCCAAAATTATTTGCAACATGTTTTTCTTTAAAGATTTTAAAGAAAAACATGTTGCAAATAAAACCCTATAAAAATTACACAATAATCTACACTATGTCATAAACTTCCCCTAAAAATTTCATAATTTTTGGAACTATATTACTATGTCAAACAATTCCCTAAAGATCTCAGCATACTTAGGGGCAAAATCGTCTTTTCACGTCCAAGTCAACGGCCAAGTTCACAGTCAACTGACCGGAGTGGCAAAAAAGGGATTGAAGTTGAGAACGAGTGGCAAAAAAGGGATGAGCAATTTTTCGATGGCATTTTGGGGAACTCGTCAACTTTCAATGGCAAATAAGGAATTAACCCTTTAATAATACTAGCCTTCTAACATAAAGCTTCAAGCAAAGCTGCATCTATCTTACATAATTACGCTTTTGTAAAATAAGAATGCGTATAAGTCTCTCCATCCCACCACATATGAAGTACCTACAAGTAAATTTAAAAATACATCAGAATGATTTAAATAATAAAAAAAGGAACAGTATGAAAAAAAATGTTCAGAAACAAAACAATAGTAGAAGTATGACAAGTTCATCGCAACAATAAGTAGCAAGATTTTACCGAGTGCCCTGCTGCTATGTATTGGAACAGCACCAAGATGAGAACACAAAACACAGGAGAAAACTTACAATCCCTACTTCAACTGAAGTTTAAGAGCTCAATTTGGCAATACAGTAGGCTCCAAAAATAAACAGATGTATAAACCACAATAGTAGAAGTATGACAAGTTCATCGCAACAGTAAGTATCAAAAGCAAGATTTTACCGAGTGCCCTGCTGCTAGCAAGATTCGTAATGTATTGGAACAGCTCCAAGATGAGAAGTTGAGAACAGTAGGTTATTAAGCTGTAAGTGTAAAGTCAAGTCGAGTCGCAACTCGCAAGAGGGGCGACGTGTCTACTTGGTCGACTAGTCGACCGACTAGTCGCGACTAGCCACGACTAGTCGACAGACTAGGAAGTATATAAACAACGCATGTAATATACTAAGTTGTAGCAACAAGTAAACAACCACGAAGAAAAAACAGAGCATGAGTGAACGAAGCACACGCATGGAGTAGAGCAAGAGAGGAGAGGAAGGAAAGCAAAGCAGAGCAGCGCAAAACAGAGCAAGAGAAGCGGGAAAGGAGAGCACAACACAGCATAAAACTGAACAAGAGAAGGAAGGAAGGAGAGCAGAGCAGAGCAACAGAGAAGGAGAGGAGTGCTCACCGAGGCTGGAGGCAACGATGGAGAGGGGCTGGCGAAGTGGCGTTGAGCATAACTGCGAAACAGAGCAGCAGCAACGGCGCTAGGGCCTCCGCTCGGCGCTCACCCTCGCAGCACAGGCGGTGGCGGCGGTGGCGTGGACAGGGGACGGGGAGAAAGGGGAGGGCAGAGGAGGAGGATGGTCGACGGTGACTAGCAGCGGTGGGGGCTAGGGCCTCTGCTCGGCGCTCGCCCTCGCAGCGCGCGCAGTGGTGGCGATGGCGTGGACGGCAGAGGCAGGGGAGGGCCGAGGAGGATGGTCAACGGTGATTGGCGACGGCGTGGGGCTAGGGCCCCACTCGGTGCTCGCCCTGCAAAGACGCAAGCGAGGCGGCAGCGTCGTGGGCGAAGCGAGGAGAGCAGTGCGAGGAGGATGGAGACGGCAACTGGCGACTGGTGACAGCGGACCTAGCCCTCCGCTCGGCACTCAAAGCAGTGGCAGCGGCGGTGACGTGGAGAATGGGGGAGACCGGCTCGATGGCTCGGTCTGCTATGGCTAGGGTTCTTCGTATAAGCCTCTCCCCTTCCCCTTTCAAGCTGACCGTAGGCCACAAGTCGGGCGACTAGCACTGGTCAACTAGCCGCCGACTAGTCAGCAAATCAGACGACTAGCCCTCCTAGTCGAGTCGATGACTCTAGTCGGAGGCTGTGTACCGACTTGTCGACTAATCGTTGACTAGTCACGTGACTTAACAACAACGTCAGAACACAAAACACAAGAGAAAACTTACAATCCCTACTTCAACTGAAGTTTAAGAGCTCAATTTGGCAATACAGTAGGCTCAAAAAAAAAACAGATGTATAAACCACATTAGTGCATACTGTTTCTAGAATATATCCCGTTATCTGCCTTTCGTACAATGCCAGAAAGTCAGAAAAAAGCAGATATTGTCTACAGTTTTACTGCAACACTTTGCTGTAGAACAACACAGCACGTTGCGACCAAACTGGCCCTAAATTTCCCCGACCCACGCATGCAAATGCACAAAAGGAAAAAAAAATCATCCTATTGAAGAACACAAGAAAGATAATACTTTCCAAATAGCAAACTAAGCAACAAGAAAAAAACTAGTTGCAGAGCTACAGTTACTTATTGATGCAAATTATGTAACCAATATATAAGAAACTAGTGCACATAGTTGAGGATGGTGAAATTGATAACATCAAAACACAATCAATCACTAAATAAGATCCACAAGAAAAAACCTCACAAGTTGATACTACAAAACTAAAATGTTACTAAGAAATTACAGCATAAGGAAGATGTTGACACAGTCAAGGGAATGTAAATGAACGGACAAGTTTATAACATACTCACCCGCCCATTTCCGTTGCCTCTTCACCGTGAGAAATTAATTTATGTGAATCGGCATCTCTTAGGTTGCAAAGTATTGACTGGAATAGCAAGAGAATAAAGTCAGGGAGAAGAGTTGATGATTATGTGCAGAGGTTGAACTAAAATAATTATTCAACCATAAAGAACAATGGCCTAGAGAGGAGTGAGAAGAGAAATGGCACATCCCATGTACTTCCTATCGAAGGAATAAACTATCTCAAAGAAACAAGAAACAAGTCAAATAACATCAGTTCTCCTGCCCAAAGTTCTTATTTATCTGCATGTTTAAAAAAAAATAGTGCTTTGGATGTTCCTAACTTTCTGGAATTGTACAGCATGTTATTTTTTTCATTTTCTCTGAAAAATATGATACATCCAGATAACAATCAGAGCTTATTTCAAAGGACATACACAAAAGAACCTCACAGCACGAATACAGTGGACATTGTTCGTGCTTTCCAGCCAACTGATAGAAAAGTCATGGCTATTTTGAGGAGTCCAAGGTAAAATGTTGTGACGAATATGCCCTCTCGATACTTTGCTTTTGGACTTATAGAAGCACATATATATTATATATTTTGTATTGAAGGCCCAGGCAATATTACCCCAGACTTTTGGATTGTCAAACTTATGTAGAGTTGTAGAAGCCCAAGCTCATACAAGCATACTACAAGCCGCACTGACACTTGCATGCTACTCACTAAGATGGCAGCAAACTACAACATAAGTATTAAAATCAACTCAGTTATTAGCCTCTAGTACTTGCAAATTCTAAAATTCGCCATGAGCATAGGAATTTACTTCATCACATAAAAAAATGACATTGGAAGCAGAGACGGAGAGGGTAACAACCATCAACATAACAGGCAAATGACCAAAATTGAAGCTTTGCCTGACAGCTGGCCCATCATTACATTGGAAGAGGACGTCCACTTTAAATTCCCCATGATATGTAATCCTGGCTTGCCTGCACTGCTCCCAAAAAAAGGAAATGGGAAAAGAGTCAGACCAACAAACAGTGTCTAAATTTTTCAAGAGAAGACCAAATAAGAAGATACCAAAAGAGTGTTCAATATGCTAGTAAAAGATAAACTAAACTGCCTATGATTTTAAGATAAAAATAGGTACAAAAATTCCAAAAAGAAGTATTACAGACCTCCTGGGGGAAGAGGGCTTTACCCAACGGACCGTCCCTCACTGGCTTGAACAGATGACCCTTTTCCAAGGTTAGTATGACAATTGTTAAGGGAAAAAGAAAGAAAGAGAACAGAAGGAAAAGGGAAACATCAACCACGATGTGCTTATGCATCATTCACTGTGATATCCAAATATCCACAAATTTAGCATGCCTTCCAAACTTTACTAGAGTGTTGATTGGTTTCACGGCAATTCAGTATCCGCATCCAGAGAGGCAGTAACAAACATTCCAATCAGTGCTTTAATAGCTCTAAGTTGGCACTAAGTTTTTTTTTTGGAGAATTCGCCCAGAGTTTAACTCCAGGAAATCCTAAAATTTATCTTAAATTTATTACAGCCTACTGTGACAAGTAGCAAATGAAGCAAACGCAGTCCGTCTCATGATGATTCGTGAGATTTTACACCCTTTTTCCAGCTTTCAAAAAAATGGAAGCCCTCACTTGTGTCCTACAACAGCCAACAGCTACTAACCAGGCATAAAAAACAACGGGATTTTGGACACTGATAGCTCTTACTACTTGTTGCTATTGCTAAAATCCTATAACCATACAGAACCACTGCACCGAAGAGCAAAAGATCAAACCGAAAAACAAAAATAAAGCGAATTGAAGTATGAAGGATATTTCTCAGCGTGGTGTTGGAGGAGGGATCGGTGATCTCGATGGGGCGGATGGAGAGGATCATCTTGTCAAGCCCTTGTTCGACGAAGTAGTCGAATGACTCAATGTGCGGCCGGAACAGCTCCCGCAGAGCCGCGTACTCGCCCTCCTTAGCCGCCGCCGGCATGGCCGGAGGTAAGCGGGACGCCGGGGTAGGGAGTGCGAGCAGTGGCGGATCTAGGATTTCACCACGCCTCGGGCTAAATTCTAATAGGCTAACATCCAAGAACTAACGTCAATTTATACCCACACCACGACATAACAAAAATAAGCTACAAATGCATCATTGACAGAAACTTTAGCAAAAATGCTTCAACATAAAACATAATAAGAAAACCATGGCAAAACATAAATAATATAGCATCATAGAGATACAATTTGAGTACCTAAATAACGAAGATTTCATCTATATTCTAGCCCACCAAAAGGTGTTTATCTCTTCGAAAAGCCCATCCCAACCATGATTTCTTATTACCTCAATTGTCTTCAATCTTTCTTCATGATGATAAATTTTATTTGCCCAAGCCTTGACAAGTAGGACACTAAGTAGCTTAGTATATTGTATATTAAGTCAAATTCAGACATATGAGCTTCTACAGAACAACAAAACATATAACAAAACGACATAGCTCAGCAAACTAGAAATCATGTGCTTTACTGATGATGTTTCTGTATATTACTCACTAGTCACTCCTATAAATTTTAGATGTTGAGATTTCAGTGGTTTGACTATCTTAGTTATTCAAATGTATGTTCAGAACCAAAAGTATAGCAGGCAAGTCTAACCTTGATAAGAAAATCACAGGAATAGGAAAATAGCCTTGTTGATTTGAGTAGTTTATTATAAAAGAACAATAGAATCATAAGCATCTGACAGTGATTGAGATCTAGAAAGAGGTTTTATAATTGTATGAATAGGAACTGACCCAGAGCAAGAGTTAACTGAAATGATTCTTCTGTAAATTTAGTAGTGACTTGGTCCAACAAGACAACCTGCTCAAAGAAATAAGATGGTAACCAGTAAGTATGTTAGCCTCATTGAATAGGGTATCTGCACAGAGGAGAAATGAACAAGATGGTAACTGGTAAGTATATGTCTATAGAAGAAATGAACAAGATGGGATAAAATAATATGAACAGAGCAGATAATGAAGGCGAGGATTGAGGAAAATCCCATTTACTGCTGCTGAATAGACCTGATTTAATTTATATTTTATAGGAATTTGAGCTCTCCCAAATCTCAATTCAAATAGAAGAATTTCTCGCATCTCAAATTCATGTGAATATTAGTTCTACCTTTCATCTTAGACCCTAGCTCCAGTTCCTTCTCCCTGGCACACCTTATCTCATTAACCTCCACGACTCGTTTTGCTGCAGACAAACATAGATAATTAATTTCAACAAGAGAGCAAGTATATATGGTTTAATTAGTGAATCACGCATGAGAGAAGAGACCAAATAAGCAAGTTAAGATAGTACATAATTGCAAGTTCCCAAGTGGCTTTCTGATTGCAAGTTCCCAACACAGGATCTTGTTTCAAATGAAAGTCTACCATTAGGAACTAGGAAGCATAGCAAAAAGTTGCTTAAGACGCAACATTTTGCAATGACAGATTCAAGTTAGTCCATCGGATTAGCTAACCTTTGCATCTACATGGCAGCATCAGTCCATTTGGTCACTGCTGAATAAGAAAGCCAAGCAGAACAGTGTAGTGAGACAGCAGAAAGGAATTACATCAAAGCAGAACGTTTTTAGTTAGCCAGACATCAAGCAGAACGTTTTGAACCAGCCTTAGGCCAACCGACTAGATCCTTACTTTTGTTGTTATACCCAGGGCGCTAACAAACAAATTGTCTTCAGCCCTACTTACTTATAGGCTGACTTGGCCCAGGAAACAAGGTTCTATTAGGCTTGCAGGGCTTAAAAAAGAATGAGCTAGATCGCTGGTATTTGGATACGAGGTAGTAGCGGGGTCTAGTCGAAGCGGTGCGCAAAGTGCACAAAGGCGAGTCTCACGGGCAGCGGCACGTGAGGGGTCTCCCGAACTTCATGGAAGACGCAGTTAGGGAGTTGGAAGATTCACTTTGGACTCCTGCACCAGTAAGAATGGAACTGGAATAAAAAGTCGGGGTAGCTAGTCACTCCGTTACTGAGGCTTTTGAAGTCAGTCCTTAATAGCTCAAAATGCTTTGACTAAGGTTATTCGGATATGCTTCTTTTCGGACAGGAGGGGCAGATTGACATTCAGGCAATGGCACATGGATTCTATTGAGAAGGGCTGAGATGCGGCGCCTTGAATTAGGTCTCTAATGTAAAAAAAAACTCTTCTTTAGACCAGAAGATGAATGAACCTTCGGTTCTTCCCAAGAACAAGGAGACACGAACTAAATAACTCGTATCAGGCTACGGGAATAGTGAACGGGAAGAAGGAACTAGTGAGGCTTTCGTTGGTCAAACAATATGCCTCCTCACTTGAGGAGAGTGAAGGTCATGACTTATTGAAGCAGAACGTCAATTGGCCAAGAGAAGGGGAACTCCTTTCGTCGGTAACTATTGAATTGCCTATCTAACAGTGGAGCGAAGCGGAACGTTGAACGGGAAACTCGTGTCGTCAAAAGAACGTCGATTTCCATCTCAACAAAGAAAGAACTCTCAAAATAGATGAAAGCAAGATTGCTTGTTGTCCTATTACTCTTTTTGCCTGCCTTGTGGAGCTTTGGAAAGGAGAGAATTTGAATAAAGTAACTCTCGGAAACTAATCAACCAAAGCCAAAAGCACATGGAAAAAAGCAAGGAGAAACAAACCTTGCTGAACCAGTGAACCCCAAGAACTGCGGCGGCGGCGGAGGGCGTGGAGGGCAACTGGGCGTGGAGGGCAGCCGTATGTGGGCGCGGCGGCGGCGGAAGAGGAGCGAGCGTGGTCCGCGTGGAGGGAGCGGGCGAGGAGGTCGCGGGCACGGCGACGGGCGAGGAGGGAGTGCGCGGGTGCGGGCGCTGCGGCGGGCAGGAGGGAGGGCGCGGGCGCGGCGGCGGGCGAGGAGGGAGGGCGCCTGGGCGTGGAGGGCAGCCGGGCGAGGAGGGCGTGGGCGCGGCGGCGGGCGAGGATGGAGGGCAGCTGGGCGTGGAGGGCAGCCGGGCGAGGAGGGCGTGGGCGCGGCGACGGCGGAAGTGAAGCGGGCGTGGAGGGCGCGGGCGGGCGTGGGGTGGCGGCTAGGTTTACTGGGGCTGGGAGCTTTTGGGGCCGTTGGGGTAGAGGCGTAGAGCGGGCCAGGCCGGACTATCGGGTTCAAACACAACACGGTTCGTATTGTTTATGGATCGTGCCGGCTAGGTACGAAAATCTGGGTTATGTCTAGACCGTCACATTGGCACGATGGGTCATCTTGACCACGACACGAAACGATCTTAGGTCGTGCTAAACACTGCAACCGACACTCGACCACTGGAGGCAAGCAGAGCTGCCGAGGCGATCAAGGGGAGGCTAGAGACAAAAAGTGGCACGAGAGAGACACCGAGAGGAAGCGGCGGCGAGGAGGAAGCCAAGGTCTAAGGAAAGGAGACAAGAGAGGAGGAGAGAAGGCGGTCTGCGCACGGAAAGCCAAGGCCATGAGAGAGAGAGGAGGCGAGGCGATGGTGCCGCAGGCTGCTGCACAAGGCCGAGGAGAGGAGGCGAGGAGGCAGCGGAGCAAGTCAGCGAAAGAGGTACAATACTATTTTTGTGATAATTTTATTGTTAGTTCTTGTTATGCTAAGATGAAAATAGTAATATTGTTAGTTTCGAGTTTACAGTTTTCGTTATGGACAGTCCTTACGACAGCTTTGCTCTTGATGATTACGGACTTTCATCGGAGGAAATTGCGTCTATGGAGGCGGCTGCAGCTGTCTCAAACCAACCGGAGGTTTCACCGGAGGAGCAAGGTGGAGTTCCGTCATTAGACTCCACGGCAACCGAAGCAAAGAGGTCGAGACCGTCTACATCAGGAATGTGGGAGAATTTCGACAGGACAACTAAACAAGACGTGGCGGGAAATAAGGTACCATATGCTATTTGTAAAATTTGTCGCCATGAATTGTCTACAAAGTCTACAGGTGGAACGGGACACTTGATTAGACATGCTACAAGATGTCGAACCAAGAAAGAATTGATGATAAGGCAGACGCAACTGCAATACAACCCCGATGGTACGGTATCTAGCTAGGACTACGATCCTCAGGTAGCCCGCCAATCCCTCTGTCATTTAATTGCTACTGAGGATTTACCATTAGGCTTTGGCAAGTCTGCTTCTTTCTAAAATTATATTAGGACTGCGTGTAATCTTATATTTTCTTCCGTTTCTATACAGACAACAACTAGGGATCTAGTGAAATACTATATTGAATGCCGAAATAAAATAAAGGAACTATTTAGTACGTGCACATTTTCGGTGACCCTGACCTTAGACATATGGAGTGGTCGGGCTAAGGAGGATTGCCTTAGTGTAGTTGCGCATTATATTAATGACGACTGGGTAATAGAGAAAAGGATTATGGTTTTGAAATTAATTGATGTAGCACACACGGGAGAGAATATTGCAAACTGTATTATCAAAGTCGTGGAAGACTTTGGTCTTACAGATAAAATATTCGCAATTACTTTGACAACGCTGCTTCAAACTCTAGGACCATGGACATTCTTACTACAGTGTTGAGTACATATGCCGATTCCTTTTTACTACATCAACGATGCGCTTGTCATATTGTCAACCTTATAGTCGATTTTTTTGGGAAAAAATATTTACAAAACTAGGTCATCGACCCTAAAAATTATAAAAATAGGTCCTCGTCGCCAGTTCATCTGGCGACAGGCTCATTTCGCCAGTTGAACTGGTGACAGGAACCCTAAACGGTGGGGCAGGTTCCTGTGGTCAGTTCAACTGGCGACAGGAATCTAGGAATTTTTAAATAAAGCAAATAAATTCAAAAAAATACAATTGTTTTTGTGGAGCATCCAGATAGAGTGTTCTTGCTTGTGTAAATTTTTCATAATTTTATATTTTATGAATTTGTCTCCAAAATTCATTTAAGTATACTATTTGTAAAATTTGTAAATATTCAAAATCAGGTCAAAAACTATGAACTTTTTGTGAAAACTCCTTACATAGTGTAATTGTTTTTGTAATTTTATATAATTTTATATGTTATGAAATTGTCTCAAAAATTCTAAATTTAGGTTTAAATCAATGTACTTGATTGTGGAAACCCTTAATTTTTAGATAATTTCATAATATATAAAATTCTGGAAAAATTACACAAACAATTACACTATGTAAGGAGTGTTCACAAAAAATCATAATTTTAGACCTCATTTTGTATATTTACAAATTCTATGAATAGTATATTTAAATGAATTTTGAGACAAATTCATAATGGATAAAATTATAAAAAAAATACACAATAAGAACACTCTATCTGATGCTCCACAAAAAAATTGTAATTTTTTAGTTTATTTGCTATATTTAAAATTTCTAAATTCTGCCGCCATTGAACTAGCGATAGAACTCGCTTCATCGTTGGGGTTCGATGCAAGATGAATGGCGCGAGGACCTATTTTTGTAATTTTTTTGGAGCGATGACCTAGTTTTGTAATTTTTTTAAAAAATATTATTTCAAAAAAAAATCCCTTATAGTCAAATGTGGTTTTAAGAGGTTGAGTCCGTATATTAAAGCTTTTCGCGATGTGATTTCTTTCTTGAATAATTCTAACATAAGAATAGCACAATATAAAAACTTCTACAGGGCGATGTGTGTATATCCAAGAAAGTTTGGTTTGGACATGGAGGTAAGGTGGAACTTTACTTACCTCGTGCTTAAGAATCTTTTACCATACAAGAGTATTTTTTCTGTTTTTATTCAAACGCACTATCCTAGCACTGACTGTACTATACTATTAACTGAGCAACATTGATTCGTTGCTGAGAAGATACTGTCGTTTTTAGAAAAAAAATTATGAGGCAACTGTTGCTTTGTCCGCTGTCTACTATCCAACATCTCCTATCATTGTGCATACTATTTTAGGAATTGCTACTCAATTGAAAATGTTTGAAAATGACTTAGTTTTACGCGATGCTATTGTTTTCATGAAATCTAAATACCTTAAATATTGGAAAGAAATTCCTTACCTATATGTATTTGCATTTCTTTTAAATCGTAGGGCTAAAATTGATGCATTTGGTATTGTACTTGATCTTCTTAGTGATCCTACGGGACTAGACTATGCTGGCTAAAATTGATGCATTTGGTACTATACTTGATCTTCTTAGTGATGCTACGGGACTAGACTATACTGACTATTTTTTGAAGTTCGTTCTCGGTTATACGAGATTTACCAAAGGTATGAAAATAGGTTCTGAGGAGTCCGTTCGCAACGACCTCCAGTAGCCCGACCTCAAGTGGGAAGACAAATATGTGGGGCGCGATCTTCGGTGCCTCTTCCTCCGGGTCCACGTTCAGGGCTTCTTCTTCTTCTTCTACACCAACGCCTGCTCAGCCAAGACCCACAAGAAGTGGAGAACTATCCACCTATCTAGACAGCGATATGGTGGATTTCAACTCAGAAGGCTTCGACATCTTGCAATAGTGACAAGCCCATAAGTTAACATATCCCGTTCTATCCATACTTGCACGTGATGTGTTAAGTATTCATGTCTGTATGGTTTCCTCCGAGTCTGCTTTCAGTCTTTCTGGAAGAATATTGTAGGAGAGAAGAATAAGTCTCACAAGTAAGATGGTGGAGATCCTTCTAACTGTGAAGCACTAGGAACAAGCTAATTCATGAACACAACACTCTGTGGAAAATCCAGAGTTGTCGGAGGTGTTCGAAAATCTATACTTAGACAATGACACCGACACATAGAACAAAGATGTATCATGTATGTAGAATTGTAGAGCTATAGGTTGTACTCTTTTTCCTTTGTCAAGGTTTTCTCATTTTGAGTTTTTACTTGGCGAAGGTTTTAACGAGACAGCCAGTTGAACACTAAAAAAGCTCTTTATTACATTTTCAATATGATTGTCTCGTTTTTTTTATTTTCATGTATACTTCTGAATTCTACACATTTTTCTGAGTTTTTTTTGGATTTTTTTTGTTCTGACGGGCCAAACGGGCCACACTTGGCCCGACGGACTAAACGGGCTTGGGCCGGCTCAGCCCAGCACGAATGCCTGACGGGCCATGCCAGAGCCGCCACCGGCCCCAAGACGAATAATAGGCCGTCTTGCGTCTTGAACTGAAGTGACCGCTTAGCTAGGGCTGGTTGGGGAGGACGAGGTTGAGCGAAATTTGTCAATTTGGTCAGAATGGGCCTTGGGATGGGAGGAATAATAGGGAGGCTAGGTCTCAGGTTGGGCTACTATCTACCTTTTGCTTTGGCCAATATATCAAAAAAAATACACTGAAATTTTTTTGGGCCTCAAACTATAGCCTACCCTGTCCGAGGCCCAGATCCACCCTTGAGTGCGAGGTGGTAGGAATTCGGTGAGTAGCGGCGGGGAGCGGAGGTGGCAGCGTTTGGTTCTAGCGGGAAGGGTAAACCCTATAGAGGAAGAGGAGGCGGCGGCATTGGGGTTTAAGGTTTGCGAGCTCCTATCCTAACTCTGGTTATTTCGGGGGAGATCTAATTAGCAGGTGGCATATCAGGTGCACATACCCTATTGTGTGCACATATGGACAAAATCAATTCGGGCACTCCATCACGCAATCGATGGCGCGCAGCAGCGCAAAACCCGCACGGCGGCGGCGTCTTGTGGCGGCCGATTTGCAATTCCTCTCCTGCCCGAACGAGGAGCCCTTCTTCTTTGATTCGCTGCGCATTCCCACCCGCGAGCAAGCGCCTTGCTAGGATTTGCCACTGCAGAGCGTCGCCACCAGGTCTTGCCGCTCTTGTTCCCCCGAGCTCGCTGGAGCCCCCTGCGATGCCCATACTCCGCATCCATGACCCATTCTGACGCCTCTGAGCCATCTCTTTGTGAGGCCCTACGCCCGTCTTGCCCGGAGCCGAGCCGAGCTAGGACCATGGGCGACACCCCTTGCGCCACCCAAGACTGTGCCCTGCATCCGCCACCCCTGCATCTTTCTTGCTGTAGACTGTATGGGTGCAAGAAGCCGAAGCATCCATGAATGTGATTGTTTGATTGTATGACTTGTGTATATAGATTGCATGGATTTCATTTTGACATGTAATTTTGTTTTATGAATTATCTTGATGTACTGCACAATGATGCTGTGTTGACATTTGAAATCCTGCTGGTCTGAAATGCTGTCATGTTGTGCACATTCCTGCAATGCTGTCTGAAATCCTCCTATCATTTTGTTTTATGAACTATGTTGATGTACTGCACAATGCTATCATGTTGTCATATTTCTACAATACTAGTTTGAAACCAAGAACTGAATGATGTTCAGAACTTCAGATGCATGCTAGTCTGAAATTTCTGCAATGCTGTCATGTTGTACATATTTCTACAGTACTGAACTATGTCTAAAATTCTTGGTTTTCATGGAGAATCGCCAGTGCAGGTCAACATTCTTAGTTTGAATGGCCAATATTCTGTTGTTTCAGAGGTATGAATTGAATTGAATTGAATTGATGCATGAACAATAGCACTGGCCTTTGAATTTGTTAGGAATGGCACTGGCCTTGCATGTTAGGAATGGCACAAGGCTACAACACAAGCATCAGTGTGATCTACAGATTGCCAGTGTTCACCATGATGTAAAAGGCTAGTCAATTGAACCTTTTCGTACAGTGACATGAACACAATGATAGCATACAGGTTTTTAACGCAATAAAGATCAATATCTTCATCAGAACTGCATCCTGCTGATCAGACACGAATGGCAAGTATCAACATGTTTGGCAACTAGAAATAACTTATTTGGAAATCTATAGAACTTGAGTTAATAACCAATAGAAGAATATAATATTATCATCGGCCTTACATTATAATAGTTCTTGAAGATATCAAAGACAGAGATAAAGTGGGTTGGTTTGCTTTTCTAATTCTGGTTCAGAACTTTCAATTTTCATTGCTGGCACATACAAATTTATATGGAACACTCGGTGTAAAACTAAACTTAGCATGTATTCCACTAACAACCCTTTTTTGCGCAAATCACCTTAGTGACCGGCCACCTGTACCCGACAGGGTAAAGGAATGGCAAAGAACATGTATTACAACACCACAAAATACATACTTCCGTGAGGTATATTAACATGACATTGGCTCGGCATAGGGGGTCCTCCAATCCCGTAAAGGAATGGCAGCAATCTTCCATTTGATATGGTGTCCTCAGTTTCACCAGAAGCATCTAGAATTCCTCATCTGGACTTGGCTCAACATAGGGGGTCCTCCAATCCAGAATTACTCATCCAGAATTCTTTCATCTGAACATGACCTTTTCAGTTAATAAATCTGGTGCACATTTATTTTAATTAGATCATGTCAATTTACATCGCTGGCACATACAATTTAATCAGATCATGACAAAACTCATCATCCTCATTCGTGGACAATACACAACAAGTTACAAACTACAACCAAACATGTTGTATATGTCCTGAATGTTTGGTCAATGCTCAATGGAATCCTGGACATGGACATGTTGTATTTCCCTGAATGTCAGTTTTTTTGTGCTCAGATCTCTGTAATGATGGCATTAATGGCATCAGAAGGATGTATGCAACATTTCTCTATGTCTGCATATAGTAAACTAGATGTGAATTTCATGGTTCACTCTCAAGCTATCAGGTTTCCAAGTTTGGCTCATCTCCAGCTTTCCATTGCAGTTCAATGCATCCAGTTACACAACCATTTTTTCCAGTTACACAGAGCATCCAGTTACACAGAGCACAAAGGAATTGTTCAGATCTTCTCTGGCTGCAGCCATTTTTCACGTGATCCAATAGCACAAAGCACAAAGCAGTGAGAAATCATGGCACACGTGTGTCTTAATGCATGCAATGCTTCTTGCAAAACATGCCATGATTTCTAGTTCAAACATACAACACAAAACATGCACAAACATTTGGATCATTCATACAGCACGAAATCACTCATACAAGAATTGAAATCATACATTATTTATATTTGATAGATACATGATAGTACAGTTCGTAAACATATTTAAATGACATTCTTCGTAACGAAAATTCCTAAAAAGAACACTAAACATACAACAAGAACCATTTTAAACTTCTCATCTGTCGCAACCGATTTTAGAATTGACTTGTTAATCTTGTCCAACAACTTGTTCATTTCAGCTAAATGTGCTAAGGCATGGTCGTCAACATTGGAAGCTGTAGCCCCCCACAAGGCCCCGACACTTTCTTCTTCTCCATGAACTTAGTATTGCCTCCCAACCGGAAAATCAAGCACATATCACAAATCGTTCTCTCTGACATCAATATCTCATCAATCTCAAGAAAAATCAAGAAAGCACAAGTATGAATCGAGTGCTTACCTCACGGGAGGCGCAGGAGGGTCTAGAGAGCAGCTCGGTGGTGGTGCAGGGGACGTCGGCGCAGGGGAGGTGCAGGAGGGTTCGGTGCGGGGGCGTCGGCGCAGGGGGACCTGGGCGGAATGCAGGGAGGCACGACACAGGACCACCCCAACCCTAGCTCATGGTGGAGAATGGGGGGATTTAGGGGCAGCGGCGCGGGGCTCCAGCAAGCGTCGGAGGGCTCAGTGTGGGGCCATTGCGTGGAGACTCGGCGGGGCGACGTACGCGCTAGCGACTTGGTGGCGGCGCATCGCACGAGCGGGGATGAGCATCGGGGAATTGGGGGGAGGGCCGAGTCGAGCAATACTGGTTGATGGCGGGGGCGTTTTCGTAAAATGGAGCTGGTGGGAGGGATGCTGCATCCTAGCCACATATATCGAGATGGATGGCCCGAATTGCCCATGTACATATGTCCACCAAACTGCTCTTGTGCACCAGAAATACCGCCTTATTTGCCACTCCTAAAGATGTGTAATTTAGGACATGAAGTACAAATTCTGAATTGCACATCTTTAGAGTGGCAAATAATCAAATATTCCTTGTTTCAGGCCTTTGTTTGCTGCTAAGTTTATTTGAATTTGCCCGACTGCACGTGGACGTGCTTGAGTTCGACCTAATCTCTGTTTGTCCAAACAACGAGGCCTCATGGAGTCATGGTCCGTTTGCCGAAGGCCCAAGTAAGAACGTAGGCACACGTCCGAGTGAACGATAGGACGACACGGGCAGGTAGCAATAAACCACCAGTGCCCACCGACCGATGAGCCAAGCCGGGCGCAGCATCCGGTGGCGCACGGACGCGTTCGCACCACGCGAAAATTTCGTTCATCACGGTTAACAAATGCGCGGTGCAGTGCCACACCGCCGCGCCACGCGCTGACAGCCGTCGTGCTACGTGGCTGCGGTGTGGTCCAGCTACTGCCCAGTGATCCAACAACTTCCCTATTTTTTTATTTAATTCTTTTTAAAATAATATTTTAGTTTAACCCATCGCTAACTTTGTTTTAAATTATGACCCCTTTGGTCACGGCACCCCCGTGGCGTGTCCAAAACAGAAATGCAATTTACCAATGTATTTGATTTGACATTGCCCTAAATGATTTCTGTCAGATGTCAGGGAGGACATGCTTGGCGAGGTTGCAGCTTGAAGGAGTTTTACATGAAGACGTCCATTCTTGCAATGGTAGCAGTATCTCGCCATAAGTTTGATCGAAACTATCACGCCAAATATTATGGCGTGATAAAGTAGGATTGTCACACCATAAATCCTGGCATGATAAGGGTCACGCGAGTCCTTCACGCTGGTACTGTGCGCGGATGTGGACTTGCGTGACATGTTTGGTCACGCCGATATCAGTGGCGTGACAACATTTTTTGGACACGCTACGGGGGGTGGCGTGACCAGTGTTTACAACATCCGTTCCTTTTAAGCGATACCTATAATTCGAGCTGTCAAACTTTATATCATTAAATTTATTGTTAAAATACTTTGATAATATTATAAATTTATTAGTATGTAAGAAAATAAAGTTAAAAAACAATAATCGAAGTCACACCTTATAGACCGTAAAAAGTCAAAAACATCACTTAAAAAGGAATGGAGTGAGTACTACTCACTACCTTCCTTGCATGGCCACGAATCTATATATCAAACAAGTGATCCACACTAACTACGATCAATGTTATTTCTCTCTTTTCTCATGCAGCCACATCGCCCCTATTATTTACAGTTTTTGGATGAAAATTGTGTGTCACAAAAAAAAAATCCATAACGGGGTAGCTCTTGCATTCCATTAATGCATAACAGAAATACAAAGCGTTTTTCGCAAAACAGAATGTTCTATAAGCTAAGAAACTAAAGAAAGCGTGAACTAAAAAGGTAAACACCACCCGAATAAATGCAGAGACATACGCACCAAGCACCCACTGCTTCATTTGGTGGCTAACGCGTTTAGCTAGCATTCAGAAAAGAAAGTAACACCAATAGAACAAAAAAAAGACTCCAAATGGTTTTGAGGTATAGAAGGTCAAAATGTTTTAGCTTCGAACTCTGTTCCTTTCTTTCTTCAGATATCCATTACGAGTCTTCAGCGCTTTTCCATCATCATATCTAACTCTTTGATCTTCCAACATCAGTTTTGACCCAACTCCATCTCCAACTTCTCTGATGCTCTCAGAGTGTTGTAGCGTAGCTTCGGTTTGAATGAGTTTTGCCCCAGCTAGACCTGTTCATCATAGCCTGCTCCTGTGGCTTGACCCGATTTTTTTAGGCTTGGGTCTTGAATTTCGGCTCGAAGGCCCGGCCTGAGAAAGCCCAACAATGGGAATAAAAATAAAAAACTTTTTATTCTTGAAATGAAATAAATATTAATTTTACTCTAAAAATAAAATAATATTACTTTATGGAGTAATAATAATTTTCGGGTCTAGCTTTTCTAGGTCTAGCCACAGCCACGGTCTCCTCCTTCAGATCATCCTTGTAAAGGCATGTCCAGTATTTCAAGAATGTGCACAAGTATGCGATCTCAGCAGGACATCCAACAATTTTCTTCTCAAAACAAGCCTTGTTTCTAAGCTTCCAAATTGCCCAAGAGATCGCAGAAAGGCCCATAATGTGCACATCTCTGCCCCGATGGCAAATAAATGTTAATCCACCATAGATACTGATTAAAAGACAAAGGTCGACAATTAGCCCCAATCAACCTCCCAACCAAGCTCTTGTTGTATTCTTCAACCAAAAACAAGTGGTTGATGGTTTCAGGTTCAGAACAGAAACCACAACAATTATTTCCTTCCAACTTCTCCTAATAAGGCTGTCTTTAGTTAGAATTACATTCCTCCAAATCAACCACATGAAGATTTTAATTTTTAGAGGAATCCTAGCTTTCCATAGAACCTTATGAGGGTGGTTAGGTAGATTCTTATTAAGATGTTTATAAACAGATATTACAAAGAAAATTCATTTTTTCCTACCTCCATTTGGGTTTATCTAATGATTCTAACATAGCCACATTAGGCAAAATACCATGAATTTTTTATTAGCTACCGCTTGGTGCAGGAATAAGCTTTGTTCATTACAAAAAATCATAAAGACCAACATAAGTATTACACAGGGGATTAACATCACTCCAACAATCATGTCAAAAGTCAATTATTCTCCCATCTCCCACATTCAAAATTATACCTTTTAGATACACTTTCTTAACTTTAAGGAGATCAATCTAGAAGGGAGATCAGTCCTTCAAGTATTTTCTCCTAACAAGTTCTTGCCAAAGATCATCTTCGTACTCAAGTTTCCACCACCGTTTACAAAGAAGACTAACAATAAGTTCGCACAAGTTTTGAAGTCCTAAACCTCCTTTCTGTTTGGGTTGACAAATCAAGTCCCACTTGAATAAGTGGTATTTTTTCTTATCCCCTCCTCTCAATGGACATAGACCCTCCGTTTCACCCATCCAAACCTTTTAACATTTTTTTCTTCCAAAGCAACCAATCAGCCATATGCATTTTAGAAGCAATGACTAACACTCCAAAATATTTTAGAGCCCAAGTGCCAAAGACACAATTAAACATCCATCTCGGCATAAGTGCCAGCTTCATTTCCATCAGCTTCTAACATTAAAAATTCATTTTTTAAAAAAATAATTTTCAGTCAAACATAGCTTCATAAGTATACAAAAGGACCTTCGTATTAACAGTTGAATCAATGTTATTTTCTAACAAAATTATCATATCATCAATGTATTGTAAAACTACTACCCCTTTGTCAATAAGGAGAGGTGCCAAACCAATCACCAGAATTGAGTGTCACATATGTTCCCTCATTTGTATTGTCTTATAATATTTTTAGTCTATATCATGTTTCATCTTGATTTGATCGAACATTACAAATAATAAATTAATTTCTACATATTTCCGCTGCAACGTGCAGGTAGCAAATTAAGTGAGAAATGCGGAAGCAAAAGGGGCAGTAGTACCATACAAAATTGACGCCACAGTGGTGACCGGGGCTTAATTTCATGATTAGTTTAATTTGAATTCAAGTTTGCAAATTAAAATCTCTCAAAATTTCAAATCTCAATTTTCAAACCACCCAATCCTCTCTTGGGCCTAGCCCAATCCCCCTCTCCTTAGGCTCAGCCCATTTCCCCGGCCCCTCTCTCTCTGGCCCAGCCCCAAGCTGGCCATGCCACCCTGTCGCTCTGCCCGTGCTCTAGAGCGTGCCCCTGTCGCATCTCGGCTTCACCGCCCCTACTCCCTCCTGCCAGCACCGAGAGCCCGCGTCAACGCCTGCCAGAGTGCGCCTCCAGCTCTGTGCCTCGCCCAGTCCCATCCCCGGTTATCCTCCCCTCTTCTCGCCCCGTCACGTCCGCTCTCGACTTGCCCGCGCCCAGCTTCACCGCGCCCGCTTGCCAGCGCTGCTTTGGCGCTTGCGCCGCCATCAAGTGCCCTCAACGGCTCCTCTCTCACCTCCTCGGCTATAAGACGCCCCGTGCATCCCCCATTCCTTCCCCTTTCCTCTCTTTTGCCGAGTTCCACCAAAGAGCCCGAGCTCCCAGTGTCTTCCGCCGCACCACCATTGCTATTCTTTGCTCCGGTAAGCATCTCCTCGCCCCACCGGTGTCATGTCGTGTTCCGACCCTCAAGGAACTCTTTCCCCCTCTCAATTTCCCTTTTGGCCGTAGGATCTCGCCAGAGCCCCCTTCTTCCTCGTTTCTAGCCAGATCGGTGTTTTTCGCCGTCGCGACGCCTCTAGTAACTCCTGCCCCAATTCCTTCCTCGTTGAGCATCTTATCGCCATCACGGAGCTTCTCTAATCGTCGTCAGCCCCCTTTTCCTCTTAGATTGTCCCTACCGCAAGGGAGCACCACTGCAACCTCGGGACCTCGCCATCAGCCTTCTTCTGCTCCTCCCCGTCATCACCTTCGGCACCGGTATATTCCCCACCGCCGTGCGTATCTCGTGCTCCCTCCATCTTCCTCCCCACGCCATCAGTTCGCCCGCGCCTCCTCAAGCTTGTGCGCCGCCGCCGCTCCGGTGCGCCGTCAGCCATGTCGCTACCACCCCTAGGACCGTCGTCCTCTGGGCAACCCGTTTTGGGCCTTGGCAACTGCCGCCATGGCTATCCTCACCAACGATGATCTTGGCAAGCAAGCACCCGTAAAGTTCCTCTGTTGTCCGAAGCTCAGACAACCCTGTAGCAACCTTTAATCGCCAGAATCACTATTGGTTAGGGGTTGTTTAATCCCTGGTTTAATTGTTGCTAAACTCATTGCTGCGTGGGACCGAGGAGCATTAATGGTGCTCCTTAACTACTGTTTCCTCTGTGAGAAACTAACGAGCGGGCCTGATGCACAGTGAGTGTCTTCGGTGGACCGATGAACTGCACATCTAGACTTGGTCCATACGCTGTGCAGTGAGCTAAGTCACTGTGCGTTGGACCCCACATGTCAGAGAGAGTTTCTCTCTCTCTCTTTCTTTTTCTTGATTTAATTCAAACCCAAACTTTGGAGGATCCGTTCTCCCTCGTTTTAACTCTGAATTAAGTGAAATTTGTTTCTAAAATTTTTTAAATTCAGTATCTTTCTAATAGCAGTATTTTTGTTTAATTTGGAGTTCATTTGTTATTTCTTTAGTATTTATTTGTCTTTGCTTGCTTGTTTGTTCTTTTCCGGCACATTCGTCTGAGTAAAGTTCGAAGAAGCGGGAGATCTCCAATTTGAGCAAGCTTAAGACTATCAAGACCCTCTTGCCTTAGACCCAGATGAGTCAATAGTTTGATCATATTGAACCTACATTTTGTACAAATTATATTCTTTTAAAATATCAAATTGCATGCTAAATTGTTATGCAAATGTATGTCAAATCCTTAAGGTAGTTATAATGCCAAATTGTTATACTCTAGTATTATTGTACCGTCCTTTGGAAATTGAATCCTTTAATCTCTATCATCCTAGATAAATATGTGGTAACCTACTAGCTATAGTCATAATTAAGCGTCGTGCTAGTCTTACTTAAGTACCCAGGGCATTACTTGCCCTGATCATCATCTTTTTTAAATCATGAAAATGGTTTGGATAGTCATTTTGGGAAAATGGCTGGAATTATTGAGATAATGTAATTTATGCTTCCTCAAAACCCTAATAACTTGCTATTACCACATATGGACGGATGATATGATGGTGGGTGCTAACGCAGCACGAGAAATGGTGGAATGTGGTATGAACCGTCCAGATAATTTTAAGGACTTAATCCTGTGATAACCTCCCAGTGTAAAATAGTACAACCACAAGCTTATAATGGTGTCGACCTGGCTAAATAATTTGTATCCACCAGTGTGAGTTGCACCATTGGAGGACCCGCGATGCCGTGTCGCTGGCGTAAGCTGTCGTGGACATGGGTCAGGGTGCATGGCGTAAGCCGCCATGTGGCGCAAGATGGCGTCTAGGTAATGGTTGACGCCACTGTTTGGGCGTAACCCTTCTCAGGTAAAACTTTAGCGGGTGTAACTAATACCGAGGGATGCATTGTAAAGGCTTTATGGTAATCTTCCCTTGATTCACATGTCTAAAGAACCGTGTGTACATATCAAGACGATTATCTCTTGTGGGTAAAGTGTACAGTATCTACAGAGTATAAACTATTCGAACAGCCGTGCCTACGGTCAAAGGCGGGTATAGGAACTTACATGAGTTAGTTCTATTTTAAAAAAACCTTTGTGGATGGGATGAAAAACTCGTCGGGCCGATGTGACCCTGAATTTGGATTTTCCCTAGGTGAAAGCACCCAGTGCAGTTAATAAGGTGGAGGTAACATTCGCCGTTATAAATATTGCACAATTACTCTTTTTAACAAATTATGATTTGGTTAAAATGGTAAGTGATAGGAATTTCTAATAATGATAATTGAAAATGTTGCTTTTAGCAAATAAAAGAATCCGAGCCATCCTTGATAAACCCTGCATATACATTATTGCATTTTGTGTGTTGGCTCGCGAGTACGATAGTTTGTGCTCACCCTCGCTCTTTCCCCCAACTCTTAGAAGCCGTGGATCAAGGACATCACGCTCATTACGTGGATCCCGATGTTGATGGACAAGATGATGGTGAAGAGTAGTCAAGTTTCCAGTAGTTTAGGTCTCGCATCAGTCTAGATGGCTTTGACGGTACTCGTGTACACCAATATTACACAAGTTTTTGGATAATATCGGTCGTATATAGATTTTCCCAGTGACGTGCTTGTGGAGAGATGTGCTCTATCCCTTTTGCTTCCGCTATCGTTTCCACTGTTCTGTAATGTAATCTATTTGGCCTGTTCGGCTTTATTGTAAAACTTGACTCGACGTGGTCTAATTGAACTCTAATGTTATGTATTATTGAACAATACAGTTTACGTCATATATGAAATAACTCAGTGATGTATCTGTGAGTACTATTTACTGATCCAGAGAATAGTACAATGATTTTATAAAGGATTCTGAATTACAAAATCCGGATCCGACAGTTTAGTTCGACCACACCAGGGTCGAAGTATTTATGATTGGCATTTGACACGGCGCTGTATTCTACTTCCGGCGAACAGTAAGCCGGCCCCTTGCCACGAGCAGAATTCTTACTTTTCACTGCTCACCCTTCCTACTCTTTCTTTACCCCTCGAGGCTTGATCTATTTACGTCTAATAGCATCTACTACGACGACTTAGCCGCGTGAAACGAGGAGAAGACTGCCAATACCAACCGTAAACTACAAAATCACAACCCAAAGTTCGAAAAAAAAACTACGTAATCGCAATCCATTTATCACCGAATCTCTGCTCGTTTAAATGGGCAAGTCGAAACTCGATAGGCATAGGTCCCGTCTCCTCCTACCATTCGTTCCGAGCCGAAAAAGCCAAAGCCCAAGACAAGACGGCCGCGCTAATCTGAAATCCCGGACCAAGGCCGTCGCTGGTTGTGAGTTCCCATGGCCGGCTCCACCACGGTACTGGCCGTCATTCTGCTCGTCGACGTCGTCGCATTCGGCCTCGCCATCGGCGCCGAGCAGAGCCGCCCCACGGTGCGCCCGGTCCACCCCGCGATTCCCCTTTAATTCAGTTTCCGCCGCGCGCGGTTGTACTGTACTGACGCTGCCGCTGGTACCGTTTCTTGTTCTTGTTGTCGACTCCGTCAGGCGAGGCTGGAGAACGACGCGAGGAAGGAGTGGACCTACTGCGTGTACCGGCCGGACGCGGCCACGGGGCTGGGCGGCGCCGCGCTCTCGCTACTGCTAGTGGGCCAGGCGGTGGCCACCGTCGCCAGCCGCTGCTTCTGCTGCGGCGCCGCGCTCCGCCCCGGCGGCGCCCGAGCCTGCGCCCTCATCCTCTTCCTCTCATCCTGGTACCCCATTGATCCCCATCTCCTTCCCCTCCTCTGCTCACCTCACCACCTTGACCTCCACGTGAGGCTGACGCGCGGGCCCCGCAAGTCGGGATCTTTCTTTTCTTCGGGTATGCTTCTTGATTTTCATTTAGTTTGGGAATCCTAGCTGTCCGCGTGACCGTGTTGTGATTACCGAAAAGTCAGAGTTGTGTAGGAAAGCGTGTCGGATCAACGGCTCCACCGACCTTGTGCTTTGCAAACCTGGGCAGGGTGAAAAAGGATCGGATAGTTTCCGACCGATTTGAACGGAAACGGATTCGGATTCTCTCGGATCGGATTTTTCTCGGATAATTTTCGGATCGGAAACGAATTCGGATTTTTTTTGTCGGAAACGGAAACAAATACGGTAGGCATATTATCCGGCGGATCTGGATCTGAATCTGGATTATCCGGATAAGGCGAAGTCCGGATATCCGGATTTCATTAAAAGATGATTTTGGCCCAAAAGAAAATGAGATTTTAATTCATTTCCGAATTTCAAAAATGCAACAAATCAAATAGCCTTTTAGAAAATAGCAAATATAGTTAAAAATTATAGAAAAAATCACGAAATTCCTTTAATTATTTTGAACTTAATAAAATTAATTCTAACTTAAAGTTGGTTCTTATTTTTGCACATAAATTATTTTTAATTCCTAAAAAGCAGAACAAACCTTTTTAAAATTCAAGAAATTAATTAAAATTTCCTTTTCACTTTAAATCAATAAAATCGAGAAAATCCAATAAGTTTTATTTTTGACATTAAAACTAAACTAGGAAATTAAATAATTGACTTTAATTGATTATTTTTTCTTTTTAACCAAGAAAACTCTTTTAAATCTCGGAAAATCCAATAAAATAATAACTTTATTAATTTTATTTTTGTAACATACTTTGGGATGTTACAATCATTTACGATAGATTAACCATCGGCTGATCAATGTTAGTGTGAACTAAGTTTTATGTATGTGATGAGCGAAGTGTGAATGCGTGATGATTTGTGACTTTGTGAGTTACGACTTATGAGCTAAATATGGTAAACTAAGTGTTATATTTGTGATGAACTAGTTAATGCAACTTGCTAGTGCCAATATTATGTTTGGTTCTTGAAAATATGAACAATTCATGAATGTTTGCATCAAATAAACTAGTTATATGTTTTCGTTAATTTTGATATACAATTTAAGGGTTTTAATGTTAGAAAAATATCATGATCAGTATTCGTTTCGATTAAGTATTAAGCTCAGTATTCATATTCGATATTATTTGTATCCGTATTCAGTATCAGGGATATTCAGTATTAAATATCTGGATCCGGGACAAAATGTGAAAATAAATATGGCAGAGCCATTATCCGTCCGTATCCGATCCGTTTTCACCCCTAAACCTGGGTATTGATTAGTGAATGCTGCCCGACATATCTTCAGGCATGTAGAATAATCGCTGGGGCTTTCGCAAGAAACATCGCTGTAAAAAGCGACCAGAAGCTTAACCGCTCCCATGTTCACGTTTAAATCTAATCATTAGGTTTTTTCGGTCGGACCGTGTTCAATAGTAATACTATTTTAATATGGACGACATAATCAATTGGAAAATCTATGTGTTAGTATTATCTATCTGACAATGTAACCTAATAAAGATATCTATGTCCATTTAGACCAACAACGAATGCAATCTAGGTGGCTCACTCGATCGCGAGGAAGCAAGGGGTTGCCAGTTTGAATCCTAGCTGGACAATGTTTTTTCTAAATTAATTTTCACCTGGTTTTTTAGGCAAACAATCCAAAGAGCAAACCGGACCGGACAGGCTCCGGTCCCGGTTTTTTCCAATCGGATCGCCGGTCCGGTCCGGTTTTTCTTACTATGCAAGAAAGAGGAAAGGCGCCTCCTTTGGGGATACTGTAGTTTCTAGGATACTCCGTTATGCTTTTGGAACGATTTTAACATCACCTAAGAACTGTTCAAGAAGCATTTAAATGTACGTTGTGCTTTTCACATGTAAAGAATGAAGAAACTTGTCAAAGCTGCTAGTCAGCAGGCAGTTGTTTTTTACAATGACCGCTCGGCTACAATTTTATTAAGACCAGCTTGTTGTGACCCCAAACGAATCTCACATAAAAAAAAAGTGCAAAAAAAAAATCAGATTAAGAATGTAATTCGATAAGATTTTTTGGGAATTTTAAATTATGTATAACCTTAAGTAAAAACTTAGATGGTTGATTCCACTGATTTATGGACTTGCACATGGGGGCATAATTATAGGAATGCTGGCATAGTGTAGGCTCCGGTGGAATCCAAAGTGTGATGTGAGGTATCTTTACGAAAGAAACGTGCTGAAGTTGTTTAGCAACAGGTGAATTTACTGGTTGTTGGAAATGGTCTTGCATTTTGTACACTTGCCTTTTGCCATCTGTTACTACTTATTCTGAATTGGTCAGAATGAAGAGGAGGTGTGCACATTTTGAATTCGATAATATTTTTTAGGGATTTTAAATTATGTATAACCTTTAGTAAAAACTTAGATGGTTGATTCCACTATTCAACATTTGTATCTTGCACACCAATTTATGGACTTGCCCATGGGGGCATAATTATAGGAATGCTGGCATAGTGTAGGCTCCGGTGACATCCAAAGTGTGACGTGAGGTATCTTTACGAAAGAAACGTGCTGAAGTTGTTTAGCAATAGGTGAATTTACTGGTTGTTGGAAATGGTCTTGCATTTTGTACACTTGCCTTTGGCTATCTGTTACTGCTTATTCTGAATTGGTCAGAATGAAGAGGAGGTGTGCGCATTTGTAATTCGACAATATTTTTTGGGAATTTTAAATTATGTATAACCTTAAGTAAAAACTTAGATGGTTGATTCCACTGATTCAACATTTGTATATTGCGCACCAATTTATGGACTTGCACATGGGGGCATAATTATAGGAACACTGTCATAGTGTACGCTCCGGTGGAATCCAGAAACGTGCTGAAGTTGTTTAGCAATAGGTGAATTTACTGGTTGTTGGAAATGGTCTTGCATTTTGTACACTTGCCTTTGGCTATCTGTTACTGCTTATGCTGAATTGGTCAGAATGAAGAGGAGGTGTGCACATTTTGTCATTTAACAATCTAACCGATCAATAGGCTCAGCTAGGTTTACTGGTGTTGAAAAAAGAATGGGCGGGTCGGCTGTGTCAATGTCATACCGGGTCCATTAACCAATGAGCGGCTATTGGTTAAGGCTACTACATGTTCTGATTTGTTGGGTTTAGTACTTATCTCTTGGGATCATTCTGAGTTCGATCTAGTAATATAACTATTTTTCCCAACTGCTTGCACAAGACATATAATTCAAAGAAGAAGCATGTCATAGATATGCCTGAGCTCCAAACTAACCCCGTCTCGAGGTTGTATCAACATTTGTTTAGTCCTGCAGCGATGTTTGCTTATTTGTTCTAGAAACAAGTAAAGCATTTTACTATTTCCAACCAGTCAGGCATGCATTGTGGACTTGTAGGGACAAATGCATGTCTTCAGGCATAAATATCCCAATGGATATTTTCTCATTCTTGCACACGTGT
This sequence comes from Phyllostachys edulis, assembly GCA_036346405.1. Classification (NCBI taxonomy): domain Eukaryota; kingdom Viridiplantae; phylum Streptophyta; class Magnoliopsida; order Poales; family Poaceae; genus Phyllostachys; species Phyllostachys edulis. The sequence continues at coordinate 35,487,950 of CM070564.1, forward strand.
AGGTTGATGCTGCCATGCTAATATGCAACTGATTTTAGCTCATCAGTGTTATAATAGGAGGATGCATTAGGGTGAAATTACATATACCTCATTATGGATCAGAAACGCGCAATCTTAGAAATGGAATTGCCTAAACTTGTCCCTTACCTTCTGATATGTAAGCCTCAATGAATTTGTTTAGGTAGCATTTGCAAATACGAATTGGTGCACGGGAGAGGTTAATTTCTGGAATCAGTAGGTTCAGAATGTCCATAGTCGATTTGTTTTCCTTACCAAAATAAAACAATAATCGGTCGGTTTTCAGTCATCTTGTTGCAGAACCAGGTGGATTTGTGAGTTAGCACATTTTCCCTATTTCCAGCAATATTATGAAATTTTGTATTTTTGCAAAATTGGCCAAAAATGTACGACCTTGATAAGGCCTAGAAACAATCTTAATTGTAAGACCCTAACTGTGTGATTTATTCAAAAACAGGGTTTTAGACAAGATTCCCGGATACAGCTGGCATTTGATACATTGTTCTATTTACATGTCTTACTGTCTGCTTTTCTACATCTACTAATGCAAGAAACTCCTCTAAATAATGGGGATTCTGACTTTCTGAGGGCATGTGTATGTGTTACCTGTTTATTGGAGCATCTGTGTACAACTTTTATGAATTAATTTTACTACTGTGTTTCTCTATTAATTGGGCTGTTACAGTGAGCGCACGAATATTCTCTTGTCTTGTCCAAAGAGAGAAACGAAAAATGCAAGCAGAATGACCTCTTGAAACAACCCAAAAAATTCGAGTTTTCAAATTTTTTGAATCTTTTTTGGTTTGAATTCGAAAACCTTCCCAATTCGGAAATTCCTCTCTTTGCCGTTTTCCTTTTCGGGCCTCCCCGTTTTCGTCATCCGAAAACGCCCTCCTCCCCGGGCGTTTCTTCCTCCTTCTTCCCCGCTGCGCCACCACCGCACGCCTTGGTCCTTCCTCGCCTCTGTCATCTTTCTACCTCCTGCCTTCGTCACCAAGCCACCTAGCCTTGCCATCAAAGCCAGCCCACGCCCCCACTGCCACCTCGCCCACCCAGTGTCGTCCGCGTGCGTGGCCACCCATGCGTCGCGATCGCCTCCACCCAAACCCTGCTCCCACCTCCTCCCCGGGGCTATAAAAGCCACCCCAGCTCGCTTTCTCCCTCATCTTCCACCACACCACCTCCCCTTACCCTCTCGTCCTCGGCCCTGGCCGAATTTTGAAGAATCGCCGCCGCCTCCATTTCTTCCCCGACGAGCCTCAGGTGAAATTCGTCGCTACCATTCCTCCCCTTTCCTCCCCATCCTGGCTCTACCATCGCCTCGCCACCCCGCACCCTTCCCCTAACCTCCCCGGCCCAATCCCCGCTGGAGTCTCGCCGGCACCAAGCTTCCCCGTCGCGCCATTCTTGGCCACTGCCGCCAAGCCACTCCCAACCTCCCAACCTCCCCACACCCCACCAAAACCACCTCCGAGATCCCCTCACTGCACTAAACCTTGCACTCCAACCAATTTAGCCGGAGCGTCGCCCAGAGCACCGCCAAGACTGCTACTGTCACGGCCAGGTGTGCCATTCTTGCCACGCCCCGCCTCCACATCTCCACAAATTTCAAATAAACCCCCCAAATGGGATGCCCACATCTCCCCGGTGCTCACCGCACCACCCGATTTCTTCTACGCCACGAGACTCATCATTCTTGGGTCTACTCGCTCAAGCCGCTCTGTCGGGCCAAAATGGCACGCCATTTTGGGCTTTAGCCTATTTGAGTGCTGGGCTTGGCCCAACACTGTTCACAAACCGTGAACAGTAACCAGACACTATTCATTCTTTCCAGCCCATAAACAGTACGGTTTGATTACTGTTCATCACCCGAAAACCCGGCTACTGTTCATCGAAACTAAAACAGTAAACCTGATCACTGTTCCTAATCCAAAAATGCACAAGATAAACATCGATTCTTTGAATCGAAAGCAAATGGATCTAACTACTGTTCATAAGACATTTTTCAGACATGAATAGTAAACTAATACTATTCATCGTCCGGCACTTTTCACCCCAAAACCCTAATTCGACATTATATACTCATTTCGACCGTTTCGAGCCCGTGAGTCCATTTCTCAGCTCTGTTCAGTCCAATTTAGCACCAAATAAATCATCACCATCCCATACCACCTTTTTTTATGTTGCTTTCTAAATTTCTTTACTTGCATGTTGTTCCCAACTTATTCCTTGTCGAGCTGGATTTTATTTGGATTATTTTATTTTGTTTCACGTTAGGTCACGACTTCGACGACCAGACTCCAGAAGACATCGGACAAGACCAATATCTAGAAGAATTTGTGCAAGGAAGCAAGTCGCATTCCTTTGATCATTTTGAGCCTATATTTCATGTAATTATATTATTACTTTCATTTACGTATTTGTGCCAATTACTTTAAATATTGAAATAATACTTTTGAATGCTATGTTAATTAGGTAAATCCTATTACCCCACAAACAAACCCACCTAGCTCTTGTAGGCTATATTCAAGGTTGTCATGGCGACCTTGGCGACCATGGCGCCTAAGGGGCGTCAGGACGCCTAGTCGTCCAGGCGGGTGCCTAGTCGTCCTCTAGGCGAGGCAAGGCGAGCTAAGTAGCAATTATATTTCTACAACTAGCAAGTAGCAACAGTCAATACATAAATATATGGGAGCAGAAATCCCACCGCCCACCGCCGAAAATCCCACCACCGTTGCCGCTCACCCTAAGTGCCTGTTGCCCCACGCCAAGACAAATCAAGAACGCTGAGACCGCCCTCCTCCTCCCGTCGCTCCGCCGAGTCCGCCTTCCTCTCCTCTCTCCTCGCTCGGGCTCCTCCGGCCTCCTCTCTCCTATGGCGGCGAGGCTCCTCCCTTCTCCTCCGTGGCGGGAGTGGCGGCTTCTTGGCTTTGGGCGGAGGAGGAGGCGGCGAGCGAGGAGCAGAGGAGCCGAGGAGGAGCGAAGGCCTGGAGAGAGAGGGCGTACTGGCGGTGGCGGAGGGCGGACGGCCAGCTGGCCGGCGGCTAGGTTCAAGGCCTTGATGCGTTCGCTTTCGGCTCTTGGCTTCGGGCCTGCCCTAGTCGAGCGCCTTTGGCTTCGGTCTTATTCTCTTCGGACTCGACATGGCGCCCGCCCAGACCGACGCCATGGACGCCGCATAGACGCCGCAGACGCCTCGGCGACTTGGGCTCCCGCCTAGCTGGCCAAGGCGAGTCGATCCTCCACGGCGTCTCCTCCGGGGCGCCTGGACGCCAAGGCGACGCCTAGACGACGACTTGACAACCATGGCTATATTCACCTTAACAAGTTTACATAAAATATTATTTCTATATAAGTAGGTTTGTCACACAATGTGTTTGAAATCCTGAAAAGCAGTATTGGCGGTTCGCCGATAGTTTTGGTGGAAAGTTGAGGGTTGAGATCAGGAAGTTGGACAACCCAATAGACTGGATAAAAGTGAGTCAAAGGTGAGATCAAACAGGTGGTCAACCACGAGTTGGTGTTGGTCTATTTCCTCACTGGAGACAAGTAAGGACAAGAACCTTGTGCCAAGTATCAGACACAGGAACTGCCCAACCGCAGGTGTGGTCATTCCTCCTTGACTTAGTACACTGCTCTCCCGATTGAATATCTACAGGAAAGGCGTGTGCTCTTGTGTGATAGAGCAGCGCGAAACAGGGGTGGGACAGGAGTGGCCCTGAAGGGACACTCGCTGGTCTACACAACGGTATGGATTTACCGAGTAGAAGCTAGAAAGGTTGAGCAGTGGAAACAGTCTTGTTATCTTAACTCAGTCACACACTATCGTGTTGCGTGTATATTGCATGATAGTATGAGTATGAGATATCTTTTGGGTAAAGTTGGACAACTCTACAGAGTGTGTAATCAAAGGTATTCGAATACGCCATGCTTCTGGTTAAAGAAGTTGTGTTCATGGGTGATTCCAGTACATGAGGCATAAGTAGAGTTTTTGAGTTGTTAAGTTGGTATTTGCAAGTGTTGAGAAACCCCTGATGTTATATTTATTATTGTTTTACTGTTTTAAGTGCAAAATGCATCCACATATGCCAGATATGGTAAACCCTAACCAATTCATTGAACTCCTTGCACGTAATTATTTAGCTTTTCCATGTGGCTTGTTGAGTACGGTTGTGTACTTATTCTTGTAATATATGCAAATCATCTACAGAGGTAACCTGGGAAAGTGCAGATGATCTTTATGAGCAGGATTTCGGTGGACCCACGGATGTCAGCGACTACTATCATTAGGTCTCGATCGCGCTCAAGCGTGTCTGTGGTTTGAAGTTCTTTTGTCTTGTATTATATTAATTTTGGGCTTGGATGCGCGTGTCAGGTTAAATCTAGCTGTTAAGCCTTAATCTTATGTAATAAAAGTCTGATTTTTATTGTAACTTCATAGCTGCACATCCTGGATGGTTGTGAAGGGTTTAACGGTCCCGAAAATCGGGGCTGTTACACCTCCTCGAATGTTTGTATTCGTAGGATAAACTCTCTGGAATAGTTGAATCCAGTGAATCATATTTCATCCATAACACAGTATAACACACAGTGGACACTGAACTTTTTGCTTCTTCTGTACAGGTTGACATTTCTCATCGCGGAGGCGTGCTTGCTGGCCGGGCTGGTGCAATCTGCCTACCACACCGGCTACCGCACAGTTTTCTTCGAAAACCCACCGGACTGCGAGACGGTGCGGAGGGGCACATTCGGAGCCGGCGCGGCCTTTGCCTTGATCACCTGCGTGCTCACCGGAGCCTACTACAACTACTTCTCCAAGGCGCGCGTGTCCTACCCCCGCCGGGAAGCCACCATCGGCATGAGCCCATATAGGCATATAGCTGAAGACCACTAAAGTCTCTGCTAATCTGCTGTAATGCATTTCAAAGAAGCAAATCAGACTGTGTATACTGTAACAGTTTTGATAACCATGTCGTATGTTGTTTAGCTTTTGCAAATATCTGTCAACCTCCTAATGTTGCTGATGTTTCTCTGTGCCTATCATCGCTTCCTTTCTCTTTACCCTTCTGCAGTGTTCTTTCTAGCTGTGTACACATGTTATAAACGTCGAAAATGTTGTGAAAAATGTGGATTATAGTGCATGATATTGCTACACAATGACCATTACCTTAAGAAGTGAGTTGGAGAACCATGAAATTGCTTGACAAATTGGCAAATATCCATACATGTATCAGAGTGAAAATACCCTCACAAGCTTTGCCCGATCCAAACTATGGACCTGACTTACCAATTGGGCCATAAGGCCATAACTTGTACTTTAAGAGCATCTACAATGGTTTGTTTTTTTAGTTTGTTACGAGAAGGAGAAGGAGAGTGAGTACTTAATCTAATAAAAAGAAATAAACCTTCTAATGGATTATTTCTTGAGTTTGTATCTAAGACTTTAATTGATACCCACAAAACAAATTTTTAGGTAACAAACAAGTCTCCGGTAGCCATTTTGTTGTTTCTTTGTGTCTTAGTATCAACAACTTGCTTGTTTATTTATCTAGAAATAAGCTTACCTTCTCTTCTCACCATCTCTCATTCACATCATCTAAATACTGATGTATCCATCCCTTAGTAACAAGCGACATCAACTTATTATAGATACTCTAAAGCACACAGTTGCAGTACAGATTAACAAACCTATTATAAGGTACAAACACACATATACACACACAAGCCACAGTAGCACACTAGTACGTGTGTAGTACACGCATACGTATATAGCTTAAGGCACGTATATGTACTGGTACTGTGATACAAGCTAGCACTATACTTAGCAAGCCCGATCGAGACCGGGCATGTCATCTTGCTGCCACCCGTTCCAGTACTGCACGCTGCCGCAGTTGGCGTCCGGCGCCGTCCCTCCAACCGCGCCGACATCGCTGGTGCCCTGCGGTGGCGCCGTGGCAGCGACCATTTGCTGCCACGCGCTCAGGTCAATACTGTAGCCGCCGCCACCGACGGCCGTGGCCGGCTGGAACAGCATCTGCCTCAAGATGTCCGGGAACGCGTCGACGGCGCCGCCTCCGCTGCTGGCCGCCGTCGCTGACGCCGTGGCGGTAGAGGCCGCTTTGGCTTCGCCCTTGCCGCCGCTGCGCTTGTTCTTGCGGACGCCGCCGACGGGCACGTCGCGGAGCGTGCCGCCCTCGGTCCAGTGGCGGCGGCACGCCTTGCAGCGGTACCGCGGCTGCGTGCTGCTGTAGTTGTTGTAGTAGCAGAACTTGGTGTTCGCCGATCCGCACCGTGGGCACTGTCGCGGCGGCGGGCGCGGCAGTGGTGGGTGCCTCGCGTGCCTGCTCCCCTGCCTCGGCGCCGCCGCCACGGCACTCGCCGCGTCAACGCCACTCGTCTGCACACCGACGCTGACTCCATTGGTAGTGCATCCCTGTCCCTGCAGCCAAGAACACCACACTCACGCACGCACGTGAGTCATCCTATCTGCATGTATCTATCTATGCACGCATGAGGGTATAGCACGAGAAGGTTTGTACCATGAGGGGAGGAGGAGGCGGCGGTGGTGGACTAGGGATCAGGTAAGAGTGGGGCGACGAAGCGGAAGAGGAAAAAGAGGCCAGAAAGGACGACGACATGGTTGGCCGGGCGGCGCAGCGAGGGCCAGGGTAACAGCTTCTTGCTGGCGGCGGAGTGGGCGTCGCGCTTGCTGCGTGGGGAGTACCACGGTGAAGCTCTGCGCATATCGTTGTCGGACCGGTCAGCCGCCCCCGTCCCGGACACAATCCTCGGCTCCTCCCCCCTTCTGACCAGCCTTACTTATCACGATGTATAGAAGCTTCTTAACAAAGATTACACAGTAGAAATCTATCTATCTATCTACCTGCACTTACTGATCATGCAAGTATGGGCTAATTGAGCTAGGTGCAGAGAAGAAGTGCATTGAATTGAGGGCTACGATCCATGGAGGCGTATCAGTGCTCGTGTTGGTGTTGGTTTTATAGGCGTGGCCGTCGAGGTTTGTTGCATTATTAGGAGAGAGGGAAGGGGGAGGGAGACTGGTAGAGAGGTTTGCTTAGAGGTTAAGGTCATAGTGGAGCGAACGGAGACCAGCTTGCGCAACGGGAAAGCGAGCAACAGCAAACGTGGACTACCGACCGACTACTAACTAGTGAGGATATCTCTAATAGTGTATTTATTATCATCTCTTTGTTATGTTACGTCAATAAAATCTTACATGGAGGAGCGAGAGCACAGGTCATCTTTTCCTGAAGAGACCGTCGTGCACGTGAAACAAAACATGATATATTAATCTACTCTAGTTGACATGTAGCCCCGTTTCAAAGAAAAATTATAAAATATAAATGTTGGAGAGTATGTTAGAGACTATCTATTGCAGATGTTGTCTCTCAAGATGATGTAGCATATGTTAGAGATAAAGTTATCTCTAACTATTGGAGATGTCCTGAGACGTGGAGTGCCGACTGCCGATACCACACCGTACTTAACTTTGGCCATCACAGTACACGTGACGGCCGGGGCAGCCGTGCATTGTATGAGGAGTTTAACAACTCGTCTGTCACATAATCTCTCCTCTCTTATTTCTCTCTTCGGTGCGTAATTCTCGTTTCTGAATCAGGATTCGTCCGGAAAAAGTTCACGCGTTCCAAACGGACCCCGGCTGAGCAGCTAGGTTCGCTCGACACGGGTGCATCGTTTTCTTGCGGTAGAAGAAGAGAGGCCAGGAAGCTAACAACTCCACCATGGGTGTATAATTTACTAGGGTGGTGGGCGGCGACGGCGACAGAAACCGGCGAGGAGGTGGGCTGGTCGATGCACAAAGTGCGCGCCTTTCCCTGCTTCACACGAGGGGTGAGTAGGACCGAAAACAACAGCGAGTTTGTCGCGAGCTCGATCACCGGCTAAGCTAAGCGCCCGTCGGCTCGAGTCTTTCCACTTAATCAGTGCACGGTTACTTTGCATGGTTGGTCGCCTCGCCTTTGCGTGTCCCATCGACCTTAATTTGCCTTCCTGGCCATTGGAGCCCATGCAGTGCAGGATCGGTGCTCGGTCGTCGTCAGAAAATGTAGCCAGATTAAGCCAACTTGGGCGGTGCGGCTGTCGCGACATAATCGACACGTTTCGGCTTTCCAGTACCGTAAGTCGGCAAGTGTGTGGATGTATGCATCTCTCTCTTTCGGGCGCTCTCCTACGTCCTCGTAGAGAGCTCTTCGGATACTTGTGTTGGGAATTGGCTTATTTACGAGTTTCATTTCCTTTGGAAATTTCAAAACATGTATGTTTAACAAAGTAGTGGGAAACAAGATAATTGGTCTGATCAGTCCGACCAGAGAAAGACCAGTCGTAAAGAGTTACGTACTGGTCGTGTGTTAGTCGTGTATGATCATGGATTGGTCAGGATAAGTCACGACCAATTGTAAAGGGCTATTATTTGGTCGTGACTAGATACGAGTTATATGCTCTGTTTGTTTAGGCTTTTTATCTGGCTTAAAATTAAAAAAAAGGCAAAGCCTAAATAAAATGGTGACTTTTTAACTGGCTTATAAAAAGCTTAAGCCACTTTAAGCCTATAAGCCAAAAGTCATCCCATGTGATAAAAATAACCCTTTTGCCACTAAACTTCGCAGAAATTACCCACCAAATGTCATCCGTATATAAGTCCAAATCCTTTCATTTTTTTTTCTCTTCCTTCCTCCTCCCACTACTACAGAAAATGCTTTCACAGACGATTCAAAAACGTCATCACAGACGGTTTCGTGAGCCGTCTGAGTTTATGGGTCAGTGATGACATGAGGTCATCACAGACGGTTTTGAACCGCTCTGTGATGTATACTTTCACGAGATGGTTTGTGGTTCAAACCGTCTGCGATAAATAATATCACGACGGTTTCATCAACAAACCGTCATGATAAGCACATATCACGAGCGGTTTCGACCACAAATAAATGCGTGATAAGTACATATCATGCGGTTTGTGCATTTGGGCAACCGTCTGTGATGACTTTTCTCTATAAAGGCCCAAGCAGTGGCTGCTTGTACCATTAAATCCGGCATCATATATATATTATATATATATATATATATATATATATATATATATATATATATATATATATATGTTAGTAGCCTCTCAACCACTTTGGGGATCGTCCACTTGACATGAGAAGGATGAGGCGGTAGCCACGGGCAACCTCATTGAGCCCTTCAAAAGTATGGATGCAAAGCGTTAGGACATCAATTACAGGATTGGGCGTCGCTATGTTCGAAAGACAATGTCGTTGATCTAATACGTACTTCCTCTTGGGAAGTTAAGATCAACGCCACTTTTTCAACATAGCGACGCCCAATCTGTAATTGGATGTCCTAACGCTCTTTGCATCCATACTTTTAAACTTACAGGGCTCAATGAGGTTGCCCGTGGATATTGTCTCATTCTTCTCATGTCATGTGGACTAATTTCCTAAAGTGGCCGAGGATCATTTAATAATATATATATATATATAATATATATATGATGCCTGGTTTTAATGGCACAAGCGACCAACGCTGGAGACTTTATAGTGAAGAGATTATGAATGGAATGGTAGGACGACTTTTGCACGCAAGAGGTAGGAGAACTTGACCGCATGAACAAGGGGACTATTAATATGAACTAATTATCAATTCAATTTCAGCATAAGACTATTGACACCATTACATCACAGAGCAAGGGACTATTAATATGAACTAATTATCAATTCAATTTCAAAGATAAGACTATTGACATCATTACATCACACAAGAAGAGGACTATTAATATGAACTAATTATCAATTCAATTTCAAAGATAAGACTATTGACATCATTACATCACAGAGCAAGGGACTATTAATATGAACTAATTATCAATTCAATTTCAAATAAGACTATTAACATCATTGAGCGGTTCATCGACAAGAGAACAAGACCAAGGGTGTCCAAACCCACCACACCAAGAGTAACCCTCGGATCCATCGCAGAGCACTAGCTAGCCATTTTCATCACAGAGCAAGGGGGTAGAGACAGAGAGGACAGAGAGGGACCTTAGTACAACGCAACCACGGTGGCGACCCCACCACCAAAGACAACCTCATCCATTTCCTTTACCTTGCATAAATCACACAAACATCGAGACACAACTTAAGGCTCATGCATAAAAATCAAACTCAACAAAAGACATTAAGCTAACAGATCTAGAGGAGAATAGAGGGAGGATGGGGAAAGCAAAGCCCGGCCAGGGCCCTAGCGGGCGCAAAGGGGTCGGGCGGCGACGGCGACGAGGTCGAGCGGCGGCGTCGAGGTGGGGAGGAACGGAGTTAGGGCGGGCGCAAACCCTAGCGAGCCGAGGAGTGACGAGTTTGGGCGTCAGAGTTAGGCATTACTTGACGCCGCAAAAGACACTCTTATCGCACGAGTGTCTTTTGCAAGATCACCAGATGCTACAACCGTCGGCGGCGGGAAGAATGGTGGCGTCGAGGTGGGGAGGGGAACGGACGAGAGTAAGGCCGCTGGGGAGTGACGAGTTAGAGCGCAAACCCTAGCGGCCGGCTGGGTACCTCCTACTTATAAAGAGACTTATCACAGACGGTTCTATTATGGAACCGTCAGTGATAATTATCACAGACGGTTCCATAATAGAACCGTCTGTGATATGGGACATATCACGGACGGTTCCATAATGGAACTGTCTGTGAAATGGTTTTTTCTCAAGTATATTTATCTTGTATATACACTTACATGACATGAAGAAATTACATGTTTATATTAAAAAGCGTAAACCTATAATTAAACAAGGTTTTTCTAGTGGCGGAGGTAGGTCGCTATCTCCATCTCGCAATACTTCATAAGCGACGGTGTTAGCATCGGACGGTTCCTGATCATTAGCGAACGAAGCTCTAAATGCGCCCACCGTTGACGCGCTCATTCGAAAGTGTCTTCCAAGACCTCGATCGTTGAACCAAGAAGAATTGAGCCCATAGGCTCTCTTCCCTTGCTTGAGGGGTCTCGGCCGTCGACTTCGATGCTTCGTCGCCTCGATTACGCAGTCCAAGTGACGGCAAGCCTCCTGGAGACGTGCAACGTCGTTTTGGAGGACTACGTCGATGACGCGGTAAACTCGCCGAAAGTGGGAGATCACCCGGAAGACACGGCGGAGGAGGATGTCAAGACGGCGGAAGGTGGCCGTCACCTGCTCCGGCAAATTCTCCGCCGGCAGAGGAGTGAAGACACTGTTGATCAAACAGTGTTCTTCCGCAAAGACGGCTCAACTTACACCGAGAGGTGCTCAGACAAAGGCTTGCCAAGAAGGCCATCGATCTGCGCGACAAGGAAGAGGCGACCATTTCTGTTTTTTTTATAAGTATGTGGGGATGATCATCTTGGATGGTGGATGATCCTTTTTATAAAACAAGGAATAAATTCGAGCGTGAGATGAAGAGACGCATCGGGAGCCGAAGTGGATCGATGCGATGAAGAGACGACGGGAGCCGGGCGGATGGCGATTTAACGAGCGCGACGGCGATGAAGAAACTCACGCCGAGCGATATTATCACGAGCGGTTATTGTTAAGAACCGTGCGTGATACTTCACAGACGGTTGTGTTTAAAACCGCTCAGGATATCGATAATATCACGAGCGGTTCTTGTTGAGAATAATCGCGTGATACTTCACTGACGGTTTTCAACATGAACCGCTCGTGATATTGCCTCTTCACGACGGTTTTTAGCGCGCCCGAGTACGCATTTGGTCTCTAAACCAAAACCGTCTGTGATTGAATGTAATACCGACGGTTTTGGTCAACCGTCTGTGATGAAGCGTCCAGTATTAGCCTTTTTGTAGTAGTGTCCCCACCCTTTTTTCTTTTCGCCTTCGGTTCCTCCACCGGACCGAATTGGTTAGGGCAAGGCTCCCCTTGGCTGACATGCTCCCTTCGCCCTGTCGGCTTCCCTCGACCCCGCATCCGACACCGCTGTCCTCCCTCAGCCCTGACAACCTCGCCACCAACCTCTCCTATTCGACTCCGTCACCGCCAATGTCCTCCCGTCTTGTGACGACCCGGTCTTAGGGCACCCGAGAGATCCTCCAGGACCTCTAGAAAGTCCACAAGGACCTCCCAGGAGGTCCATAAAGGACCTCTCGGGCAGATCCACAAGACCACCCAGAGGTCTGCAAGACCTCCCGGAGGTCCAGAGAATCCGACCCGAGAGAGAGTCTCGAACCGAGGAGCACCCAAGGCCCGCCACGCCCCCATGTAACAATAAATGAAGAGGTCCGAGGGCGCACCAAGACCTCCCACGACCCACGAGAGGATGTCGTGGAGGTCAGGACCACCTGAACTCCACATGTTATTACCATCATAAGGACATGGATGGACCGAGTGCTGCTCCAAGGTCCTCTGTGAAACCCGAGCTAGTCCCAAGGATCATGGCTAGCCCTTCACAAAGAAAATACACGAGTGGTTATATCCGAACAATCTTTTATTGAAACATAATATTAACAAGGTTGATTACAAGGTGGCCTTGGGCCAAGCATAAATACACAAAAGCGTAAGATGGCAAAAGGGTCCATCAACACGCCACAGTAAATGACCGAGTACATAACCTAATTGCTTTGATCTTCATCACGCCAACATCTTCTCCCGCAAAGATTATAATGAGCAAGAGTGAGCACTACCACTTTGTGCTCGCAAGTTGCACCTGGGGTAACAATATGACATGCATATGTGGAGATTCAAAAGATGGCATAATATGGTTATTTTGCACAAAGCCGCTTTTCTTTCCAATACCATTATTAATTTCCAAAGGTGTCTTTTAATAGATAGAACTCTTTATATTAAAATAATTTTTCGCTGGATATCAATCATCATGAATTAGTGAAGGATACCTCCCGACAAGAGGCTCCTCGCCCCAAACCCAAGGGATGGCAATCCCAAAACAGATAGAAACCATTTCTAAAAATTCCCAAAAACAATATCTAACTTCAAGTGGCCTTTGCCAAGACGCCCATGACCGTGGACACGGCTATTCAATAGATTTAACTCTACAGAGGTTGTGCACTTTACCCACACGACTTGATTACCCTAGTTTGTCCCAAGATTCGTCAATGCCATCTCTCACTACCAAAGGTAAGAGATCTAGAGCTCAAGACAAGGCTTTTACAATGCATTGCTCCACCACGCCTTTCCTTGCTAAGGTTTCACCTTCTTATGGATCGCACTGCGAAAGCCCCCTCTTGCACCAGTGGGAACAATGGGTCATCAAAGACCCCTAGTCGACAAGACTTCCCACACCACCAATGGAGCAGCATGTAGTGGAGTTTTGCAAATTACTCAGCCAGGTCCCACACCCCATTCTGGAGACATGTGGTTGCACGATTGTGGCATAGCCCATTATAGGCATGGCATTGGTCGCTCAAAGACAGGTCCTCACATGACTAGGGCAACTTTCACTAACCCATGGACCTCCACCTTAGCCAGGTTAGAGTCCGTGCATAAACCTTGCACCAACCAAGCAATCCAATTTGCCCCAGTCCAAACCAATTGATTATTATCTTTGTTTTCCCAGCACCACTTTCATACCTCCATGACAACCCAATGTCATGGTGAAGACATTTAAACATTATTTGGTTGTGTTGGTAAAAATTTCCCCAAATCAATAGTTTTGGTCTAAGCATAACTGAGCTCATGTTTTTCAAATGTTCTTGACCCATGCTACTGCATTAGCCAAGTTTGACCTAATGGTGACAATGTGTTCAGTCCAAGAACAACAGAGGTCATACAAAAGAAATGGGTATACTCTAAAGTTAAAACTGGTGTTGAATTAACTTGATAAAAATAAGCATGCAATACACATTTAAACAGGACATAAATACTTTGAATTACTGGGTGCAATATGTTCAAAAGTGCAACTTGCCTTGCTCACTACTCTGAGATCCTTCCTCTTGAGCTCTCGATTCTTGGGAACCCTCACAATCTACACACATATATAAAAAGGCAAATTCAAAGAAGATTCAAATAAAGATCCAATTAAAGAATCAAGAGAACTCCAGAGAAAACTCAAAACCCAATTACGTAAAAAGAATTATATTTAGCTTAGGTTCTTTTGGAGAAGGTCTAGCTTACCAGAGGAAAAAGAGGTCTTTAGAGAAGGTCCCGAAGGTGTGACCTAGGCAGTTAGGCGAGAAGTCCCGAGGCAAAAATGCTTGCATAAGGTCCGGAGAGAAGGTCCTCACACGAGCACCACAGAATTCCCAAAGAAACCCACCAGAGAAGGTCCTGTGAAAAACATGGCCAGCTCAGTAGTGGTAAACACAAAGGTGGAGGAGATCATCAAAGAACTTACCAAGGGCAAGAAGCTATGGATGAAAGGGAGATCGTAGAACCAAGCTCTCCGGGAAGGCCTCACGTCCAAAACCGAGAGGGTGAAAATGGAGAAGGTGGAGTGGTGGAATTTCTTAGACAAGTTGTAGTCAAAGTGGTGAAGAAAACTAGAAATACACGAGTCTAGGATAAGTATGGAAATGGGTCAAAGGTAGGTAGTGACAGGGCAGGTGTCACTACGATTCTGGGCAAAAGGTACGAGAAGAGACACGTATGATGTTATGGGAAGGAACAAGGAAAAATGTCAGGGTACGGTTAAGTGACCCAATTCAAAGTAAAACACCACGTATATAGATGCATTTAATGTGATAAGACCCGCATTGAAGGCTCAATATAATAATGTGGCGGAGGAATTGAGAATGGTTAAGACTGGTAGGTGGGGCCAGTCAATTTAGAAACAGTCGGGTCAAAATAGGGGAGGTCTTGACCCACAATAGAGGTCCTCGAGGAGGTCTGAGCGGCTTAGGAGGTCCTAAGCCCAAGGACAGGGAGGTCTAAAGGTTAAGGAGGTCCAGACAGGGGGAGGTCCTGACGGTCAGGATCTCACCAAGGAGGTCTGGCGGGAGGTCTGAGCGGTTGGATCTCAGAGAGGAGGTCCAACGACCAAGAGCCGCGAGGGGAGGTCCTCGAGAGAACTGACGACGGGAGGTCTGGGCCTTTGGATTCAAAGTGAGGGAGGTCCAAGCCGCTTGATTCGAACAAAGGGAGGTCTGAACCGCTTGATTCGTAACAAAGGGAGGTCCGAACTGCTCGATTCTGAGAACAAAGGGAGGTCCACGAAGGACATAACGCATGGGAGGTCTAGACCCTTGGATTGAAAATGGGAAGAGGTGCGGACCGCCAGGTCTAGCACAAGGGAGGTCTATGCGAGTGGTTTCAGAGGCATTCCATAGAGGGTTCTACCCGAGGAGGTCTTCTCGGTCAAGAATAAAAGTTAAGATGGTTCAAATGATCTTAGGAAAATCAAGGCACACAAGAGGTCCACTAATTACAAGGAGATCAAAATAAAAAGGGATCTGGGCACTGTGGAGTACCCAGGTGATAAGAGATCTAGACTCAAGAGAAGTCTGAACATGAAAGTAGATTTGAACCCTAAGTGATGCAAACCTACAAAGAGGTCCAAATGACCAAGCTCAAAGAAAGGAAGGCCTGGTCATACGAGTATTTCCTCGTGAGACAAGGTCTAAGCTTTAAAGGAGGTCTAAACCTACATGACCCGAAGGAGATATGTTACAGGAGAATTGCTGAGCTTACCAGCAAGGAGACACAACAACCCAAATCCTTCCAACAGAACCCAAATTTGAATTCTCACTAAAGCAAAATAGCTTTAACTTATTTTACACATTTTAAAAAGTATTTAGAAAATCAAGATGTTACACGTCTCTACCACCCCTAGCCTCATATCTGGAGGACGGACCCTCATATCTGCTTCCTCCTCCGTCCGTCACCGCCAATGTTTCCCTGTTCAGATCTAGAGGATGGACCCCCCCAGATCTACATATGCAAGGGAGGCACGGGACGACGACCGGTGGATTTTTATCCATTTTTCATTATTCTTTATTTTTTTGTTTTTGAATTGAATGGGGTAGATATTGTGATTATCAAGGTCATGATCATTGATTCATGTTCAAAGTAGTTCTCAAAATTCTGTAAATTACCACCGATTGTTGTGTGTTAATTGTGGATGTCATGAGGACATTGTGGATGTCATGGGGACATGCTCATGATCTTAGGTGATGAGACAATTGGCAATTGCTTTGAAAGTTTGTTGAAATCTGGAGTTTTCAAAGAAGTGTCAGAAAATCGGTAGTACCAAAGATTGAAGCCGCAGATTACCGGTGTCTTGATATGACCATTCGTGAGTTGCGGTATTACCGCGAGTCCTTGGCCTCGTTGGTTTTCTTGTGGCATTCGATCGAAATCGGACGACCCAGATTGGTTTGAGGGCTTTTGAGCATTTAAGTGGAGCGGTAGTACCACAGGGATAGTGGCGGTAATACCGCGATGCGGTAACACCGTATTTTAGTTAGCGGTTGTGATTTTTCAGAGAAGGTGTCTTTGGAGTGTGGATTTTCTCTGGAGCGGTAGTACTGCGTGCTTTGGTTGTTTAGTACCGCTAGAGTGAATGACCGCATGTGTGCGGTATGGATTTTCCAGAGGAGGATGTTTTGGGAGATTTTGGTTTTCTCCAGGGTGCGGTAGTACCGCTGTTGTTGGAATGGTATGACCGTGTTGCGGTAATACCAGTGACTGTGTGGCGGTAATACCGCTTGTGATTTGATTTGTGCAGAATTGTGTTTCAATTGGAGATTTGATTTTGGGTTTGGTCAAGTTCATGTTCATCAGTGCATATGTGTTGCAAGATGCATGTTTTGGCTAACGTGGGTCAAGTTGTGAAGAACTTGTTCCCGGAAATAGTTTTTTGGTCTATTGCTGTGCAGGTGGCTTGCAGGTCTATGACGGTCAGCGGCGAGGAGGATCGGGACTAAGCTTGGAGAGCTAAGGTCCAGAACGATCAAGGATGCTGGGTGAGTTCAGAGGACTCAAGCGGGGCGCAGAATGGACATGGGTGACCGAATCAGGCGATTCGGTCGGCCGATTGATCAAGCGGCGAGTCGTTGCAAGTGCTCAGTGGTGTCGGTGGGATCCGGACGGGAGAGACTTGACGACATGGAACCGTTGATCAACCTACACGTGGCGAAGCATGGGATTGCTTCACGATCTGTGGACTCGGTCTTTTGGAGAAGGATCGAGAAGGGGTATTTTGTAATTTCACCAAATCCGCCTTGGTGGTTTTGGCTAAACATGGCCTGGTCAACAGATGGTGAAGCGGTTTAGGTCAATCAAAGATGAAGACGACGATTTGAGATGCGTGCGTGTGTTAACCCATTGTGTGTTAGGGTTTAATGGGTGCCCTAATGGAATATTCTCTAGATGCTTAGCCTCCATATAAATAGAGGGGTGTTGGCTGCTGTGTGGGTTGCTGAAGCCTTGGGAGAGCCAGCCAAAACCCCTTGTGTGTGCCCTATTGTGTTTTAGGGTTTTTGAGGAGAGAAAAGGAGAGCTAGGGTTTCTAGAGTGGATTGATTGTGTGCTCACGCGGTGAGCTTTGTCCTCCTAGATTGGAGTGGCTATAACCATCAATCTTCCATCTATCTCAATCAATCAAATCAGTTTGCTCAAGATCTGTCCTCTGTGTTCTTCTTCCTTATTTCTGTTTTTGGGGATTTCTTTGATCTGTGAGATTTATTCTGTGCTCTTGATGTGCTTTGGCTTGCTGTGACAAGTGGGTATACATTTGAGACCATCTTGTCGATCTTCCACCCACGAGCAAGTCCCAAATCATTTGAATCTCGGCCAGATTTTGAGCAGCTTCTTGAAACAACTTGATCAAATCGTTAAAAGGTTGAACTTTTGTGTGGATCTATTCGATCCTTGTTTGGAATAGGTTCCTAACCTCATAGGGAAGCTATGTTTCAAGTTTTATCAAGTTTGCCCGTAGATCAAAAGTTGTGCCAATTTTAGATTTGGTTTTTCTAATTTGTCGGGTTCATCCTCCGTGACAATCGGTAGTACCTTTCATTTGCTGCGGTAGTACCTCGGTCTTGGTAGTACCTTTCATTTGCTGCAGTAGTACCTCGGTCTTGTAGTACCTTTCTTTACACCGTGGTAGTACCGATTCCTGATTTTTCAGAACTTCTTCAGGGAGTTTGTTGCTGTGCCTTTGGGGGTTAGGAGAGGGTTCAACACAAGACTTCCACTGTGCTTAAGCATTCATCTTCATAGCTCTCATAGATATTGGAGTGATTTGCGAGTTGAATCCATTCAAAGTGAAAAAGATTAGGTGCTCCTATTCACCCCCCTCTAGTCGCTTGTTTCCGGTCCTACAAGTGGTATCAGAGCTAAGTTTGCTCTTTTGTGATCTTCACCGATCTTTGAGCATGGCGACTAGTGTGCCAACTTGTGAGCGCTTCTTTGCATTTTATCGTAGTTCTTTTGCTGTTGATGTCCGTCGTGACGAGAGGCTTGAACATACAATTTTTTGGATGTCTATTAAGGAGCTATTCACCTATGATATTTGTTGCTATCCCTTTCGTTTTGATTGTCCTAGTTTCAGGGATAAGTCATTTTTAGAGCCCGAGGAGAATGAGCCAATTGGCATATGCGCAGTAGCTTTTGAGGATGAACACGATGAAGAGCTCTTTGAGGTTGATAGTGATGATTCTTCCAAGGATGATCCCCTACTCGAGCTAAGCAAGGTGAGCAAAGAAAAACTTGAAGATGTTTTATATTCATGTGATCTTAAACTGCTTGCTCTCGGAAAGAAAGTAAAATTGTTAGAAAAAGAGAAGGGTGATTTGTCTCATGAGCTCTCCGAATTGAAAACCTCTATGAATGCTTATGATTCTTTGCTTATAGACATGGAGAACTTGAATAACTCTCTTGCATGCCTAAAAGCTGAAAATGAATTATTAAAATCAAATGCTTCTATGCCATGTGATTCTTGTATTGCCTTACATAATGAGCTTGATAATGCTAAGTTAGAAACAGGCAATCTTAGATCTATGGCTAGAAATGATTGTGAATCTTGTATATGCATGCTTGCTGATTTTGAGAAGTTGAAATTGACTAATACCTTTCACCTTGAGCAATTAGAGAATGCTAGGGCTGAAATTATTGATATCAAAGCTAGGCCTTGTAGCATGTGCTTTGGATATGAAAAATTGCTTAAGGATGGTTTAGTCTCTTGTAAGAATTGTGCTTGTTTAGAAACTGAAATTGATGCTTTGAACTACATGCCTAAGACTAAAGAAACATGGTCATAAGCTAGTCGTAAGCAACTACCACATGGTCGTGACCAGATACGAACTGGTAGTAAGGAGCTACAAGTTGGTCGTAAGTGTCTACCACCTGGTCAAGGATTGTTACAGCTTGATTGTGACCAGATACGAACTGGTTGTAAAGATTTGCGAGCCGGTCATAACTGGTCAATAGCTAACTGTGCATTTCTCTCTCCTTTTGTGAACTAGTGGCACTACCAGAAACTGCGTAGTTTCTGAGTGCCTATATCTTTCCCGAGTGTCTGGACAAAAACCCTCGGGGAGGTCCCGAGTGTTTCCGAGGACACTCGGGACAAGAAATCAACACTTGGTAGAATTAACTTTCCCGAGTGTTTTCCATAACACTCGGGAAACAAAATATAATCCCGAGTGCACCGAAACAAAGACACTCAGGAAATTTTTTTTGTAGCGCCCATTTTTCCCCCACCACGCCTTTTTTTTCCGCTTTTACTCCTAAGTCGCTCTATGTGCCAATCCATGCCTCGCTCCCCTGTCTTCCTCCTCCTCCTCCTCTTCTCCTCCTCCCACCCAACACATTTCGCGCCTCGCCTCCTCCGCCATGCTGTGGCCCTCCTCCCCTCCTCCTCCTCCTCCTCCGCCGCCTCTGGTCTCCCTGGCGCCTCCTCTCTCTGGCCTTGCCTTGGCTCCACCGGCCTTGGGCCTGCCCCAAGACTCTCCCTCTCTGCCGGCTCGCTCCCTCGCCAGTTCCCATGGTGCCTCCTCCCTTGATGACACATGCTGCCGCCTCCGGTCCAGCTGCCATTGCCAGAATCACGGCGCCTTGCTCCAGATCTGCCGCCTCCTCCTCCTCCCGAGTTCGGCTCGCCCGTGCTCACCGTCAGCCGCCTAACGCCTTGGCCGCCTTTATTCCGCCGCCTCGGCTCCTCCTCATGGCGTCGCCCGCTCTCGGCTCGCCCATTGCCGCCGCTTAAACTGGTTCACCGTCTTCTTTGCCCTCTCGGCTGCCGAGGCCATGCCGCCTGGCTCTCCTCGACGCCTCCTCCTCTGCGGCCTTCCCCTACCCGGTCAAGACCACAGTGGCTTGCTTTCGACCTCTGACGCTCGCGCTACTAACCCGCTTGGATTTACTCCCTTAATTCCCTTTTGATTTTGCTATACCTTATATGTGATGCTTTGATTTATTAATTTTGATATAGCTTGACTTCTTGATGTTGGTTGTATGATGCACAGCGAAGAAGATGGATGTGGGTTCACTGATGTTCAAGCTGGCAAGGAGGTGATGGGGTGAGTTGTTGTTATGATGGTCCATGGGTTTGAAATATACTTCTTGGTTCACTGCGTCTCGATATGTAAAGCTGGGAGTTAGTCCGTCTCGATATGTAAAGTTGGGAGTTAGTCAAACCTACAATCTTCACAGAGGAAAGGATTTTTTTGCCTAACACGTGCACTTATAATTCCTAAGTTACCAAGCAATTTATTTTACCAATGTTGTATCTTATAAACTTTGTTTTATGTCTAATTGATGTATACATTGTTAATAACAATTGGTTGGATCCTATTTCAAAAAAAATTGGGCAAAGTGTCACCTATCTGTGCAGGAAGGACCGGTTGTTTATGCTTTTCGTGTATGTTGCTAGTAGTATGCAAATTTGGTGAATTCCTTAGGTTGATGATGTTGGCAAACAATTCCTGTGGTCGCACAAAGAGCTAAATTGGTTTTTGGAGTTCATATGCCAAATCTTCTGCATTAAGGAAGTATGTATTTCTCGCAAAAAGGAAGTAATTATTGATATTCCTAAGCCTTTTCTTGCTTTTCCCAGAAGACTAATGTGACTTGTTTTGCTTCTTATGAACTCGAGAGAATATGGTGAACTTTTGATAAGTTGTGGTGTAGTTGGAGAAGCTAATCGGATATTTTCAAAGATCTCGAATTGTGGAATAATTTAATATATTGCTACCGGTATGCACTTCCACTTGAAACATAGTGACGTACTTTTAATTGAATTTTTTTTTGTAATAAGTTCGATTACGTTCTTTGGCATTATTAGGTAAAGTTGTTGATGCGCTTAGTCTAATAAATGCTCGGCTCTCTGTTACACCCAAGGACCCAAGGTTATGGTAAGTAGATTATTTTGAACTTGCTTGAGTGAGATGTTCTATATTATATTTAAGATGGTATGCAGGTTTATTTGTCATATGTTCTTTTAGCAATTTGCAATGACTTAATCAACTTTGTAGCATTTGCAATACTTTGGGGTCTTCCACTACAAACAAATTTTGAATCATTTATTATTAGGAGTGGCTATGGCACATGTGTTTGTATATTATGCACTTTCACAAAAACATTTCCCACCATCCATCACACATCCTACAAGTGGGAAGTGGGAGGAAAATGTGGATAGGGAGAACAGTTATGAAGTTTTTTTGTAGCTATGTCCCTGTACCATAGCTGTCCCCATTGTTATTTTTCATAAAACATAGGAATATGTCTTACTCCTAATTTTTGAAAATCAAATGCTTTAATGCCAGATTAATACTTCTGTGTTATCTCTCTTCTTCTGGAGTTCTTAACGCTAGCTTTCAACAATGTAGAAGTGACAGTGAGTTCTTATTAAAGTGATGCAAATTTTTTGGCAGTTTATAGTTAAGCAAGCAATGAGCAGGAAATCTCAAGATAGACAAATTATCCCATCCTATATAAATCTTAAATGCTTTAAATACAGCAGTGTTTCTTGGTATATACTATATACCTTCATTGTTAGATTGAAATATTCAGAGTTCCCATTATCTCATGCAACTTTGCTGTTCTGTTCTCAGCAATTTTCATCAAGGTTATTTTTATCTTTCCTTTTATTATGGCAATCTCAAATAACAACTCTGCTCGAGCTATGGTATTTTTCTCAGTGGCTTTGCTCACCAACTTGTTACTAGCGCATGATTTCTTATAATGTGAATTGGTCTTACAGTCTCTTATCTTTTGGTGTAGCGTTCTCTGGCTCGCAGTGCATTCAACAAGAATGACTTCTACACGTCAAAAATCCTTTGGTAAAAGACTATTGTGTCTTTACAGTTGTCACTTACTCAAAAAATCACGTATCTTTGAACTTTGGGCAGGGAATCTGCATTGGCGTTGAATTCTTTGTTTCCAGATGGCTGGTTTGCATACGGTACAGCTGCATGGAAGGTAGTTTTTCAAAATTCAATTTATTTTGCATTGAAAAGTTTTTTAGATGGGACTACAGGAGGATATGTGATTACTCACTATAATAAGAATATTCTACTATCTGAGATTCGGCTGCTGGGAGTATGGGCCACCACTTTGCAATTTATTGTTTTATATTACTTTTCCGGCAACATGAAACAAAATTACCATGTTGACCTCCAATAACATGTAGTTCTACCCTGGTGCGATAATCTTTGCGTATGTTTGCCAACGGCATCAACTTTTGGGGCATGAATGGTGGGATAATTTTAATTTGTGTGGTTTTGTGCTCTCTGATGGGTTAGACAGCACTTGCAAAGTAATCTTCCCCAGTCTTCTTCCCATATTTTGTTTCATTTTTTAATTCTCAGATGGGCATAAGAGCAAGTCATGATGGTACCCGGAATATTCTGAAATGCATGGACCATTCAATTCACTCTGATATATCAAATTAATGTAAAAAAGGAAAAAGGAAAATAAATTTGTATGGGTACCTATGTCTTGTTTGCATCAGGCATTTACAAAAAGTAGAGATATGATTGAGATGGTTTCACTGGTCCGTGCATTATACCCTTGCCATAATCAAGAACATGCATTTTTCCGTAGCTCCTTTGCACATATTGTTTTAACATATGTGCTTGTTCATAGCACAATGGATGAACATTACTGATATTCATTTTCAAAGAACTATGGACTCAGAGAACAGAAATGAGATACTGTTTTGTTTTGTTCACACAGGATAAAGATCTTGAGAAAGCTGTCGACGCTTTTAGTTGTGCTGTGCAGATAGATCCTGAAAACGGAGAAGCATGGAACAACATAGCCTGCTTGTATGCTCACCTTTGAGATCTATTCCTTCATTACTATGTTCTGATGTTGATGGTTTCACTGGGTATTTTGTGCCCTGATTTCAATTATTTCACCTCACAGATGCAGTTCTTTTTCCACCTTTGCACTGTTGATATTTCTTCTTTGTTTCATTTTAACAATTTTAGCTCATCAGGTCAAGCTAATTGTAGAATATTTTGGTTTTGATATTTCACTTATGGAACAGTGATAGGAATGTTGTACCAAGCATGCAAAATCAAAATTAGTCTGTAAGTTGTAATGCTCAGGTCACTGTTATGGGCTAACGCTGCCATGTGTTGCTTACACGTGGGCCCATATGGTCAGAAATCATTGCCTTGAACAGGAATGCATTAAAAGTGTAGTTAGTGATAGCCTTGGCAAATAATGTGTAGTTTTGTGAAAGCTTTTATTAAAAGTGTAGTTATGTCAAAATACGTCTAATTCCGTGAAATATGCTTTTTTTTTGTCGCATCATCATATTAATTAGAGTGTTGTCCTAACAGGTTCAGGACTATGGCATGACCGAGAGAAGTTCACGAAGTATGCTCAAGCTTCTCTTCAGCTTTGCAAGGTGTACATGCGAATTTCTTCCTCAACTGGAGGCCGTCGAGAATTATTATCAGCCGAGATGCACCTTAAAAGCTCCTTAAAACAGGTACCTGAATTTTGCTTATACTGTTCCGTTTTCCTGGTATGAAATTGATGTCAATCCTTAATTCTTGAATGACATAATCTAGAGTTTACCCTTCCTTAACTAGAAATTTTGGTTAATGAATATGATCTAGAGTTCCATTTCTGTGAGTTTTGTTCCTTTTATGCTCTTCATGCTTTGGGGAACGGAGAAATTATGGATAGCTAAAATATAGTATTTGAGACTGTTTGCACAGATAATAAAATATTTTCTTTGAGATCAGTAACCTCTTGTCTATGTTTCATGTCCTCTAGATAACTAATTGTAGGAGCTGTTCTTGTGTAGGCAACAGACTTCTCAGATACCGAGGAGTATAAAGCACTTGATGACTGTCTTGTGGAAATAAAGAATCTGATTCTGTGTTCCCATCATTACCAAATGCCTCAGAAGCTTGGATAGTCTTAACAACGTGTATCATCCCATAGGCTGAGGTGGTTCCCATGACAAAGGTGGGATGAAGCACGAGAGAGGGAGAGGGCGTGGAGGAAGAGGCTGTGGCCGGGGCCAATACCATGGTTACAACTGGGACGGTGGTCATCCAAAATATGTGTTTCAATCTGTATGTACTAATAATTCATTCGTACGTTATAAAAATATATGTTCTTTTTAATGATAAAGTGACGAAGTTTGCATTACTATACTACCTGCAGATGGATTGTTTTTCACTTTTTTAGATGTAGCATATAGTAAATTTGGGATACGATCGATGTACTTTAGTGATTTACTACTAGTAATCAGTGGATGACACTTTCCTGGGTGTTTCCCGAGTGTCAACACTCGGTAAAAGTATCCTGTTACGGTGGCTAAACCCGTTGGGGTACTTATTCTCCTGAGTGTTAGATGTTTCCCGAGTGTTCCGATTTACACTCGGGAAAGGTATTTTTCCCGAGTGTTCCGATTTACACTCGGGAAAGGTATTTTTCCTGAGTGTAAATATCGAAACACTCGGGAAACCAGTTTTTCCCCCGACTAATCTCTCCCGAGTGCTCTTTCCCGATGGCCGACCTTCGGGAAAGTATCTCCCGAGTGTTTTCGCAAATTTCCCGAGTGTTTTAGACACTCGGGAAAAACCGGGGTTCTGGTAGTGTGGGGAGCCATTAAACACTGCACAAATACCATCAATTGGTTTGAATTAGCAGTTACTAGTGATTTAATTCATATTTATTACAGTAATTACTAGAGAGTAAATGTTTTGTCCATGTAAGAGCTGGAGACGTCCAGAATGAACAGTAGAAGTATTTCTCGAGTCCTTTCTTACTTTGTCTTCCTCCTTTAGTGAATTATGTTGCGATGTTAAGCTATTGTATCGTGCCGACCTTCCTCCTCGGTGTGCACGGGAAGGGAGGAGAACGGCTATCTCTAAACCGTTGCCGTAGAGAGTACCTGCACGGGGCGTCAGTGATGCTCCCTGTTATTCGTCAAGCCCTACTGTAAGTCTTTTGTGTTACCGATCAACTTTATTACATTCTATTCCTGAGTATATTTTGAAATACAATATGTTGTCTGTTGTTAGTATTGATTTATACATTCTAGTTATTTATAATATTTGACTCGTAATAAAATCTAAAATTAAAATATTGTGCATACATCCTACAATTTCTTGTAGCTTCTTCGCCATAGATATATAACTAGTGCGGCCGGTAAATGGTTGGATCACCGACAAGTATTTCGCTCCGTGGTTGCGCAAAAAAAATCAGGAAATATTCATGGAAATGGGGAATAGAGTACCACATCATTCTACAGAAATTCTACCCCGAATACACCCTGTGGAGAGAGAGAATAAATAAAAGGAAAAAAAAAGAGATTAAGTTGTGCATGCAGACCATACATACAAGTATACCATTTGGGCTTTCCAAGATGGTATAATTTAGCCAAGGACCTATGGAGGGAGGATGTTTATTCCTCCAACCAACTTCTAAGGCCGACATTGTGTGTCTTATTTAATTGAAATATAGTCATGTGTTATGTATGTGGCACGTTACATGAGGTCCTCCACCTCCATAATCCTTGACATGTGTAGTTGGACACATGCGTGTGTATACATTGCTTCATGTGCTTTAAAAAATCATATAATTATGCCTATAAAGGCATCCTATCAGGTGAAACCCAGCTAATATTAAGAAGTAGATATAATTTCTTGGGAGCGCTTGCTAAGAAGTAGATCATTCTTTTTTCACCGATTTTTTTAAATCTCTCATAGCGAACACTTTGCCTTCCTTTTCAATCGTTTCAACGGTATAACAGATACAGCGGCATAATTATAAAGCTTATGCAAAAGCAATATCATATTCACAATAAACCATTTTCCAATGGCAGTTTTTTAGTATTTTGGGTTTGAACCAATTTTCCCTTCATTGAAAACCCATCCTTTTTTGGAGAGGCATTGAAAACCCTCTGGTGGGTGAACTCGGATTCGCTGTGGATGCTATTTTTTATGAACTTTTTTTTATTTATTAATTAACCTTTTTTAAAATTTTATTTTAAAGTTAACCTCCGACGCACTTTACTTCCAAATCTGACCTTTTGGTCACGCCACCACCCATGACGTGACAAAACAATATTGTCACACCACAAGATAAGTCCGCAAAATAGCATTTTTGGTCATGCCACCACCCATGGCGTGACAAGAGCATGCCCCAGCGTGACAGCGTTGTTTTGTCACGCCATGGGTGATGGCGTGACCAAAGAGGTCAGATTTGAAAATAAAGTGCGCCGGGGGTTAACTTTAAAATAAATTTTTTAAAAAGGTTATTAAAAAATCACTTTTTATGGGTACAAGCCGGATACAAACAACTTGCTCACCACACACACGCTAGGGAATTAATCGAAGGCTCCACAGCCTCTGGAGGCTGGAGCGTGGGTACGCGTTGTCCTACGTAACACGCACAAGTGTGTGCCCTATTTATTCGGTGAGGCGCGTGAGATTCGATCGCTTGGCGGGCTGCTTACTCACTTGGCGTAGCTAGCCACTCGAGCGAACGCTCGGTCCTCCAGGGTGGATGTTGTTGATACCTCGATACAAGCAGCCCGATGACACGTACACCCGGCTCAGATACAAGCAAGGGCCCAGTAGGTTCCTAAATTCTCTTCCGTTGCATCCTATAAGAGCACTCCCAATGCTTCACCCTATACAATGTCCATATAATTAATTAGCTATCCACATAGGATTTTGTGGTAGAGAGTTAAGGAAGAGAGAGAGAGAGGAAACCAGTGTCTTGCATGAACACACAATCCCATCATCAAGAAACAATAAAATCTTGCATCAGGGAGGAGAGTAGTGTCCAGCTACATTAATTGTTGGGCCAATGCATCAAACAGTGTCATGCCCTCATCCCCACCATTGACGTTGAGAATGTCGCCGCGTCACTCGCCGTCGCCCATCGTGGCCATTGCAAGTTGTCCTCGCCGCCGACGCCTCTGCGCCGCCACCACAAGTCTTCGTTGCCGCCTCCGTGTTGCCCACCATGGCCGCTCGCCTCTGTGCAACGGATGCTTTCATCCACATGTCGCTGCCGCCCGTCGTTGCAGCCACCCATGGACGTCTCTAATTTGGACACTATCAGCACATATCTGACCAGATCTAGGAGGAAGCAGGGGAGGATCGGGGTGGAGGCAACACTCGGGGATGGCAGGAGAGGCGGCGCTCGGCCACAACGGAGGAGGAGGCACTTGGGGACAATGAGAGAGGCGGCACTTGGAGGTGTTGGTGGCCGGCGTGGTAGGTGGAGGAGGCGGCGACGACTGGTGGGGTAGGAGAAAGGCGACGACGAATGGATCGGTTGGGGGAGAGGGGAGGTCTGTGTGAGGGAGGGAGAGAGAGAACATAGAAGACCGAGAGAGATGGAATATTTATTGTCTAGACCCACCAATAGATATTATGTTTTAAGAGAGTTGTTTCTATTATTGTGTTTATGTGAAGTAACATACTATAGACATTACTATGCAGTGTCTACACCGGGAGTGCCCTAATTTTTCTGGTCCACATAAGCTATCACCCCAGTTTGGAATTTGAGCCGAATTGCACCCCTTGTCCTTTTGATGAGGGAACCTGATGAACCACGAAGGTCCTGTTTTGGCCCGATCTTTCGATGAGACGGTAAGTTCGGTAGTAGTCGCTCAACTCTCACGATCCTAGCTACGAATACGCAAGGCTCGAAACCATACAATCGTTGAACTGCTCAACAAGTAGTTATCAACCGTGCACGAATACCCGAATGACCTGACCACGAAGGTCGATTCCTGCATACACCGAAGAAGCACGCAAAAACAAGATAAAGCAATCTGAAATTGCAAATAGGAATTGAAATATTTGAATTGAGTTGGGATTCTAAATAAGGATCTTGATTGGGTGGTCTAATCGACACACGCAAAAGATACAAGTTGCAACGAAGGCAAACTAAACATAAACAAAATCCAATAAAACTAGAGGGGGTGTGGCCTCCTTAAATAGGGGACGAGGAGCCACAAATCTAATAAAACTAAGGGGGTGGTACTAATCATGTTTACTGTTCATATAAACAGTGCACACCCTCGGGTGGCCCACTGGCGTATGGGCCAAGTTGAGTGCGATTACAAGGCCCAAATTGGCCCAAACAGATGATACGACATCTTATTTTGGTGATTTTGACATGCACAAAAAAGAATTTTTTGGTGAGGCTAGATCCGTTGGAAAGAGGACGAAATAAGCTTTCCGTCAAGTACTAGTAGAACTCCAACGGACTCCGTATGTGAAAGTTATGCACGTTTGAAGTCGGTGTTGTCTCCGGAGGCCGAACTGGATTCCAAAACGTATCCAGCTTGAACTCTTGCTTGGCACATGCAGTAGCACCACAGCATGTAGACATAGTACCATGACATGTAGACATAGCACCATGGCATGTAGACGTAGCTCGATCCAATTGGGTAATATGGCATTGCATTAGCCGAAAATCCTATTGGAGAAGATGTTGTTGAAGTAGAGGATGCAATGCAGCGGGTCGAAGCAGTGGTTGCATCCTTAGGTTTGATGTCCTCATCAGAACCTCCCTATCTCGTTCGATTCTGAATCCAATCAAAAACAGCGCCTCCCTGATGGAGTCCCAGCAGTGGGAGATAGGGCAAAGGCAGAAGAGGACGATGGGAGGGACACGGGCGAGCACCTCATGGAGGAGGTTGTTAGGGAGCGCGGCCCAGACGCGGGCGTCCATCCTAACGTCGGCGTGGAGGAGTGACGCAGCAAAGGAGGCCTTGATGGAAGGGAACATGGCAGCCACAGGCGCCGCGGTCGCCTTGTCGAGACCCCAAGGCTTGGTGTTGTGGATCGCCTCGGGCGACTTCGATGGGCTCGTGGGTCACGCCGCACATGCCTGCACGGCCACACCCATTGTGCGATTCAGTCATGTGATCAAGGTGATTCGAGGGGAAATCTTAAATCTGGTGGTTTTCAAGAGGCGATAGCACTTGACTTAGTTGCTACTCTCTTTTGTTTTTTTCCTCTCTCTACCCTCCACTCCTCTTTTTGGATGGAGTTGGCATCCACTCTCTCATCTTTTACTATTCTACCACCCACAAACTGCACACCAGCACAACACATTGTAGCACAAAGGGGACATAGTTGGACTAGGCAGCTACATCGAGATTGATTAGTGACGAGGATCTAATAATCCTCATTTTATTTTTTTATCTATAATTCTTATCATAAGTAAATATGGCATCATATGGTCCCTAGGTATACCCCTTAAGTTTATAAGGGAGAAGCCTACTAGGTGGTCGTAAGTTCTTCTACGACCACCCCCATAGTCGTAAGTCTTGCTACGACTACCTTATGGTCGTAAGTTCTTCTACGACCACTACCCAGTCGTAAGATATTCTACGATTACCTCATAGTCGTAAGTCTTGCTATGACTATCTTATGGTCGTAAGTTCTTCTACGATTAGGTCAACCTACGACCACCTTATGATCAATAAAACCTACAGGCAAATGGGTCCAATTGATTAATGAATCTAAACAGTCAACATGCGCTGCTATTATGCGAGATGATAACACATAATACCCCATTATCTCTGACTAGTAACTGCCAGGTGGCGGGAAGGAGTTACCAGCCCGATGATTACTACAAACGTGCGCCTGTTACTGCATTTGATGAGGCGTCTCTTCAGCAAGGGAAAATGGTCATTCCTTCACGACTATATCGAGGCGTACACACACGCTATCAAGGGCTATCAGGAAGACAAGTAGGATCATCTGTAATAGTCTTAGTTTTTCTCCTGATTGTTCAGAATACACTCAATACCATACACACACAGAGTAGGGTTGTTATTCTCTCCTGAGAAGGCTGAACTCAGATAAAAATACCGTGTCAATCTCTCTGCGTGATTCTATTCTAGGAGACCCCGAATCAAACAATTTTTATGTAAGATCGGTTCTAAAACACCGATTGGCGCCGTCTGTGGGAACTTCCGGTAATCTCTTGTCAACATACTCGCTTTTCCCAAATCTCATGCACTCATGGCGGAGAATGGAACGAGGAGAACCGGTTTGACTTGGCAGATTCGCAGACGTCGACATGGATGCGGTTTCGATTCTGAGCCGAGTATCGACTCATCCGATGGTATTGTCGCCTCCGGAGATCTTTCCGCAGATCCGGGAGACAATGCTGCCGATGGAGTTGAGGAGGATCCTTATCCCCACAACAAGACGCCCAGGGAGGAATCTACCTCTCAAAGGACAAGGGTCAATCGACCAGACTACACCCAGTGGACTCACAACACGACGAGAGTTTTTCCTCCAAGTGTCCGAGTTCCCCTAAGGCGGTCCGACTTGGTGAGAAAAGTTTTGGAAGCCACAATTCCAGTACTCCACCAGCATCTGGTGATCCTTTCTCTCCGGATGACGCCAGAGAGCGGGATCAAGCATGCTTTTCCTGCAAATTCGACAATCTCTCCGTAGATCACACCTGCGGATGGAGACGCTTATAACCCAGAGTTCCCCACCGGAGGGATTGCTCCAAGTCGCCAGATGGTGTCTCTCGACTACTCTCAAGCGGGGAGGCCTCGGCGCAAGTGAGAATCATCAACGGGAGGTCTTCGTCCTTCCCCTAGATCAAGGTCACTCTTCTAGAGACCGAGCTAGAGACACTCCCCGAAGATCACGAACTGCGCCTCCTCGTGACAATGGAAGGGAACCACCGATGGCGGATAGGACCAACACCTTCATGAACGCGAGAGAAATCTCGACATACTCAAGACTCCATTGAGGCGCCTCAAGAGTCCGACATGGAAAATCTCGAGGCTATTCGACGAAAGAAGATTGCGTTCCCACAAGAACTTGCTCGGGCGATTCAATATCAATCGAGGAAGCTCAAGAACTCCAAAGACATCAATGACTTGATCGAGAATCCAACTCGAGAACTCGCCTCGAAGGCCAGATACGATCTCTTCGTCGAGGAGATCGCACAAAGGCTTCGTCCACGATGGCAAGATCGAAGCACCTCGCCAAGATCATTCAGAAGTCGAGTAATACGACTTCTTCACTACTGACCGATCGAACATATCACCACGGAGAAATCGACGCACAAGAAGTCGATCGATCTCCTACTCGGAGAAATATCTTTCGAACGACTGATGATCAACAAACTCCTCGGAGAGGTGATCGCTCACCATTCCGGCATGGAAATCTGCAGCAGCAGATGAACTACGAGGAGTATTCCCCTCATAGGACCGAGGCCTATTACAGGTCAGGTCAACCTGTTACTGGGTATCGTCGAGTATGACCACCTGATGATATCAACCCTTATTTCCTGCAAAGGAGGCGTCAAGAAGTTATCACTGGATGTCGGGCATTTTCGCCTGATCTTCAAGCTGTTCGCTGGCCACCTCGCTTTCGACCAGTGAATATGGAAAAGTTCGATGGATCCCAAAATCCCATCGAATTCCTTCAAATCTATACAACAGCTGTCCGAGCAGCAGGAGGAGGAGAACATGTGATGGCAAATTACCTTCCAACTGTGCTCGAAGGGTCTGCTCGATCGTGGTTACTGAACCAACCACTCGAGTCGATCTATTCTTAGCAACACCTCTGTGACCTTCTATTGGCGAATTTCCAAGGCACTTACAATCGCCCTGGGAAGGAGGACGACTTGCACCGGATGAGACAGAACGACAACGAGACCTTGCGTCAATTCATCAAGCGCTTTAGTCAGGTTCGTAATTCAATTCCGAAAGTTTCGGACTCATCTGTCATCAGGGCTTTCAAGCGAGGAGTCCGTAGTAGAAGGATAACATAAGATATTGCTTTAAATCCGCCTACCACTGTCACCGAACTCTTTGAGATGGCTGATCGATATGCGACTGCCTCTGAGGCGGTCGAGTGGAACAACACAATAGATCGAGAAGACAATACCTCTCGAGAGCCAGACGACATTGGTAAGAAGAAAGATAAGAAAGCAAAAAAGTCCAAGAATAAGGCGAAGGGTCAAAAATTCCAAGCCAGCGGTTCCAAGGAGGTTTTGGTCAGAATGATAAAGAGCCACGCACCTCCAAGCCAAGACCGACCGAGGCAAAGGTAAGCGCCTCGATCGGAAAAATGATAAGTTTAGGTGGTGTCCTTTCCATAAAAAGGAAGGACATGATCTACGCAACTGCCGGGTTTTTCAACGAAAGCTTGAAGACTACTACAACGGCAAAGGACCACTTCCCACTCTCGAGTAGGTAGAACAAACGAGTGGTCATAAGTCCTCGATGACGAAGAGGAGATGCCGCTCCAGATCCGCAACACACCGTCGAGCACATCTACGGGATCATCGGCATATGAATCAAAGCGACGACTCAAGGTCATGAACGTGAGGTAAACTCCATAGATCCTCCTCTCGTCAATAAATTATCAAGTGGTCAAGTCACCATCTCCTTTGAGAAGGGTGATTGTCCGATTCTTCGACTCGACTAGGCTCAGATCCGATCGTGGTCGAACCCACCATCAACAATTGTCGGGTCAATCGAGTTTTGGTTGATGGTGGCAGCTCGTTAAACATTTTGTTTACGAGTGCCCTGGACGAGATGCAAGTACCCAGCACCAAGGTAAGACCGGTACGATACTCTTTCCATGGGATCGTACCAGGATTTTCAGCCAAACCAATTGGCCAAGTCTCTCTTCCTTTAACATTTGGTTCACCAAGTAATTTCAGGACAGAGAAAATCTCCTTTGATGTGGTCGATTTCGATACGGCATACAACGCCATACTCGGACGACCAACTTTGGCAAAATTCCTAATGGCTACTCATTACGGATATTAATGTATTAAGATGCCAGGTCCCAAAGGAGTAATCACAATTCATTGTGACAAGAAGATGGCGCACACTTGCGACCGTCGATCCCTCGAGATGGTTAGACAAATACCAACTTGAGAAGAAAGTCAGCCTTCGACCAGCAAGTCGAAGCCTAAAGCTGCACCAAAGCCAAACGATAAGGTCAAAGAGATTCCTCTGGACACAGGGAAGCCCTCGAAGACTGTTCGCATCGGGGATACTTCCGACCCCAAGTAGAAAGACGCCATCATCACCTTCCTCCAAGCTAACGCAGATGTCTTCACGTGGCAAGCATCCGATATGCCCGGAGTCCCCAGGGAGGTGATCGAGCACATGCTAGCTTTACGGCCTGACAAAGTACCCGTAAAACAAAAATTACGGAGATTTGCCCCTGATCGACGAGATGCTATCAAATCAGAATTGGATGAGCTACTTAAAGCAGGCTTTATAAGAGAGGTCAACCACCCAGAATGGTTGGCTAATCCTGTAATGGTTAGAAAGTCAAACGGCAAATGGCGTATGTGCATAGACTTTACTGATCTTAATAAAGCTTGTCTAAAAGATGATTTTCCTTTGCCTCGCATTGATCAGTTGGTTGATTCTACTGCAGGTTGTGAAATGTTAAGTTTTTTAGATGAATATTCTGGATACCACTAGATCAATATGTGTCTAGACGATGAAGAAAAGACTGCATTTATTACACCATTTGGTATATTTTGCTATGTCAAAATGTCATTTGGTCTAAAAAATGCCGGCGCTTCTTTTCAACGCTTGATGCAAGCGACTTTTTCATCTCAATTAGGCCGAAATCTAGAGGCCTATGTTGATGATCTAGTCGTTAAAAGCATGAAGAGACTTAATCATATTATTGACCTACAAGAAACATTCGACAACCTCAGAAAACATCGCTTAAAACTCAATCCTGAGAAGTGTGTATTCGGAATCTCTTCAGGAAAATTGCTTGGATTCCTAGTATCTATACGAGGAATCGAAGCAAATCCCGAAAAGATAAAGGCCATTCTCCAAATGCGCCCTCCAACCACAAGGAAAGAAGTAAAAAACTCACAGGGTGCATGGCGGCTTTAAGTCGTTTCATCGCGCGACTAGGAGAAAAGGGACTAACTTTCTTTAAGCTTCTAAGGAAACACGAAGGTTTTGAGTGGTCGAAAGAGGCAAACGCTGCCTTTGAGGATGTCAAGAGGTACCTTACGAGTGCTCCTATTCGGTCTCTCCAAGGCCGTAAGAAACGTTTTAATTTACCTAGTCGCCACGCCACGAGGCGTGTGGCGAAGATTAGTCGTAGAACGTGAAAACGTACAACGACCGGTTTACTACGTAAGTGAAGTTTTACACGGGCCTAAGGAGCGTTACCCTCAGGTCCAAAAGCTTCTGTATACCCTCCTCATGTCTTCAAGGAAACTGCGGCATTATTTTTAGGTGCACAAAATAGCTGTGCCATCTGAGTTTCCCTTGGGAGCGATCCTCCAGAATAGGGAAATAGCGGGATGTATGGCAAAATGGTCAGTCGAACTTGGGGAATTCGACATCCATTTCGTGTCCCGAACGGCTGTTAAATCCCAGATCTTGGCAGACTTTGTCGCCGAATGGACAAATCTGAACTGCTCAGATCCCTAGTCTGATTCCCGACCCAAAGGGCGATGTACTTTGACGGTCGCTTACTTTAAGTGGCTCGGGGCTTGGTGGTCTGGTATCTCCTAGGAGAGACCTTAAAGTATGCCATACAATTAAACTTTCGGGCAACTAACAACGTGGCGAGAATCTGAAGGTTTGCTAGGCGGCATACGAAGCCGTGAAAGCGCTCGATTCGCCGACTACTCGTGAGAGGAGACTCTCAACTAGTCGTGAATCAAGTCGGAAAGAGTACCGGTGCTCTAACCCGACAATGTCTCGATTTATCGGAAGTCGTAAGCTAGAAAATCATTTTTAGGTTTCGAGGCACAATTCATCCTCGAAGGATAATTTCCTCGCACCG
Source organism: Phyllostachys edulis (assembly GCA_036346405.1). Lineage (NCBI taxonomy): Eukaryota > Viridiplantae > Streptophyta > Magnoliopsida > Poales > Poaceae > Phyllostachys > Phyllostachys edulis. The sequence continues at coordinate 35,523,203 of CM070564.1, forward strand.
ACTTGCTCGAATAGCTTCTTCCCGATCAGTAGTACCAAAAGGAGTCTTCTTGGAACAACTCGAGAAGCCCCACGGTCGACGAACCGTAGACACCTCCTATTGAGACGACCTCTCTAGAATACGAGGATACCGGATGGCTCCTATCTATGAGTATCTTCGAAGGGTTCCGTATCCGAAGACGATCTCGAGGCAGATCGCTTATCCCGAAAAGCCAAAATGTATACTTTGGTTGAAGGAGTCCTTTATAAACGAGGTACTCAAGGGGTGCTCATGCGATGCATTCTGCAGAGCGAAGGATTAACACTCCTTCATGACATACACGGTGGCATCTGTGGAAATCATGCTTCCTACAGAACGCTGGTCGGTAAGGCCTTTCGACAAGGTTTTTATTGGCCAACAGCCCTTTACGATGCTAAAGAGTTGGTTAAAAGGTGTGTCAAATGCCAGTTTCATAGCAGGCAAATACACCAACCAGCTCAAGCATTACAAACGATACCTCTGTCTTGGCCTTTTGCAACCTGGGGTCTCGATATCCTAGGACCGTTCCCCAAAGCTCCAGGAGGTTTCGAGTTCCTTTTTGTGGCCATTGATACATTCACAAAATGGATTGAAGCCAACACATGCGGATCGATAACAACGAGCGGCAAAACGGTTCATGATGAGATGCGTAATTACTCGATTTGGAGTACCAAGTCAAATAATTACAGATAATGGTAAGCAATTTTCGAGTGCAAAATTTCAGGAATTTTACGACGAGTTGGGTACCAAGTTGTGTTATGCTTCTGTGGCCCATCTCCAAAGTAATGGAGCAGCCGAGCGTGCAAACGGCCAAATAATGAGAGGAATTAAGACCCAGTCTTGACCACTCATCAAACGCTCGGGGCTTGGGTACAAGAATTACCCTCGTAGATATAAGGTTAGACGACTACCACCAGACTCTGGTGAAACACCATTTTTACGGTTTTGAGTGAAGCCATGCTTCCCCCGGAACTAAAAATATGGTCAACACGAGTCGAAACTTTCAAAGACTTCAACCAGGAACAACTTCGAGCGGATGATATTAATCTACTCGAAGAAAGGAGAAACCAGGCCTCAATCCGTTCAGCAGTCTACCAACAAACCTGCAAGCAGATACTACGATCGTAAGGTCCAACCTCGCAGCCTTTGTCAGAGGTGACTTGGTATTGAGGCTCGCCAATCCAAGTCTAATCGAACAAACTTTCTCCCAAGTGGGAAGGTCCTTACACGATGGTCGGGTTACTTGGCGAGGTCGATCGATTGGCAATGGAAGACGGCGGTGTTCTCTTGAATTCTTGGAACATCGACCGCCATTCACGCAAGTTTTATGTGTAACTAACCAATCGCACAATAAAGACTCAGGTTCTTTCTACCTTTATTGTCTTACTTTTGAGTAGTGCTTTCATAATCTTTCGACTACATTCCAAACGCCCAGTCTTTTTTACACTGGTCGAAAGGAAGGTAACATCACCTTGTCGAAGCCTTTCCTCTCTGCACGTGGTCTTGCCCACTAGAAGGAGCTTCTTAGTGTCGACTTGTTACTCACTTTTGCTATCAATACAAAGAGCTCGGGTTCTTTTCTAGTCGAAATATCTTTTGAAAGCCAGCTACTTTCACCTTAGTTTATTTCTTCAGTTATTTTGAAAAATATTCTAAGCAGAGTGCACTTTTTTAGATTTATTCAACTGCCTTTGGTGTATTCGATTCGTCTCAACTAAGTCGAAGGAAGAAACACATCTAGTCAAAGTTTCTCCTCTCTGTACGTGGTCCTGCCCACTAGAAGGAACTTCCTAGTATCGTTCAATTTCCTACTTTTGCTACCAGGACAGACTTATCAAGTCCTCCAAAGAAGGGCGAACGAATTTTTGAAGTCCTCTGGATGTTTGTTTAACTCAAGTTACTGTTCTCGATTTAATTAATCTATTCGGAGATGGTAACATCACCTAGTCGAAGACTTTCCTCTCTGCACGTGGTCCCGCCCACTAGAAGGAACTTCCTAGTATCGATTTGTTCCCACTTTTTGACCAAGCATGACAATGTGACCAAAAACTACAAAGTTAACCAAACCTCTCTGTTTTGAAACCCTTTTAACACTATTTACTTAGTTTGTCTAAACAAACTAAGCAAATAGTCGAGGCTAGGATAAAGTTATTAATTTGACTTCAATTCTTAGTCTTTCTTTCGTTAATTATCTTTTGAGTTACTAACTACTCGACAAGATGGTTTGCAGGAAACAAGATGGATTATATAATACATCAACAAAAGCTTATTTTTCACAGGTTTTTTTTCATACTACTCAAGAGGAGAGCCGAACAAGCATTTCCTCCGAGACCTTTACATAACCGGTTGCATTTCTTCAATAAGACGAGTTGCCTCTGCCTCAGAGCAGTCGAAGTCGACTTCAATTGGTTGTATATTAAGGCTGGGGTCATGAGCTTTAAGTTTTACCAATGCATAACTTATTGCACTTTCGACCACCTCCTTGATTGACTCAGCTTGATTGGCCTTCAGAGTGGTCACCAGTTCTTCCAAAGTCCCGACTTGTTCCCCAATTGTACTTGTGTGAGCAGCTATTGTATCATCTTGAGGAGTTTTTCCCTCACTACATAGCTCACCAAGTATATTGTTTAGGAGCGTGATGTTGTCTCGAAGATTAATCTTCACCAACTTCATCTCTTGATGGTTCTGAGTCGAAGCCTCATGAGTTGTTTGTTTTCGACCACTTGCTCAAAAGAATAAGATTGGTCAAGCAAAAATAAACTCCTAGAGAAGAAAACAAAAATAATCACAGTAAAAGAGTTCCTTACACGCTAGTCGAGAATCTAACTTCTCGATTTACGCATTATAGGAAGCAATGGTCTCGAAGATGCCGCTTCTCCCATAATTTGATGTCCTCTGTATTTATCTTAGCAATGCGACGGTTTCCTCAAGGATCATACCTTTATCCTTAACTTCGCCAGCCTTCCTAGTTCAAGCTCAATTTCTAAAAAGAAATGGGGATTAGAAAAGGAAGGAACTTCAGAAGGACTGCAGTAAGAATCGCTTACCCGGGCGAGATTTCGACCTCTCAATTCCCTAACTTGTCTGTTCAAGAAAATCAGGTTCGTTTTTACACCACAAGCGAAATTACTTCCATGGTCAGATCTTTTTGACCAAAGGAAACGTTAATCGGAAAGGTTTTTCTTTCGATCACCATACTACGACCACCTCGTGATCGTATGTGTTCTACTCGACTATTTGATAGTCGTAAGCAACCTTCTTGGCCAAGCATATTTCGGTCAAAGTAGTACACAAATATCGAAGAGTTTTTCCTTCGATCATCTTTCTCTGACCTATCGTGGCCAGTAAGACCATCTATAACTCCTTTACCAAGTAAGTTGCTTTCACTTGAAGCTGGGGGGCTAGATGACGAGGATCTAATAATCCTCATTTTATCTTTTATCTATAATTCTTATTATAAGTAAATATGACATCATATGGTCCCTAGGTATACCCCTTAAGTTTATAAGGGAGAAGCCTACTAGGTGGTCGTAAGTTCTTCTACGACCACCCCCATAGTCGTAAGTCTTGCTACGACTACCTTATGGTCGTAAGTTCTTCTACGACCACTACCCAGTCGTAAGATATTCTACGATTACCTCATAGTCGTAAGTCTTGCTACGACTATCTTATGGTCGTAAGTTCTTCTACGACTAGGTCAGCCTACGACCACCTTATGATCAATAAAACCTACAGGCAAGTGGGTCCAATTGATTAAGGAATCTAAACAGTCAACAAGCGCTGCTATTATGCGAGATGATAACACATAATACCCCATTATCTCTGACTAGTAACTGCCAGGTGGCGGGAAGGAGTTACCAGCCCGATGATTATTACAAACGTCGCGCCTGCATCGCATTTGATGAGGCGCTCTCTTGAGGAAAACGGCCATTCCTTCATGACTATATGAAGGCAACGATCAGAGAGAAGAGGGGCGATCGAGGCGTACACACACGCTATCAAGGGCTATCAGGAAGACAAGCAGGATCATCTGTAATAGTCTTAGTTTTTCTCCTGATTGTTCAGAATACACTCAATACTATACACACACAGGAGTAGGGTTGTTATTCTCTCCGGAGAAGGCCTGAACCTGTATAAAAATACCCGTGTCAATCTCTCTATGTGATTCTATTCTAGGAGACCCCCCGAATCAAATAATCTTTACGTAAGATCGGTTCTAAAACACCGAAAATTAGCAAGAAGGCCAGGGGTATCCATCCATCTGCGCTTCCATCTTGTTCCTTCCTCTGCTGCAGTGCGATTCTCAAGTGGTTGCGTGCATTCGAAGTTCAAATGGTTTGAGTTAATTTAATGTCTCATCTGAATGCAAAGTTATTGGTTTGTTTGTCCATATAAATGATATGGATTTTCATTGTTGTAAACATTATTTTTTGATCCTGTTGGCAGGATAGATGGATTGTTTCACTTTTTTTCTCTCCAAATTTTGTGGTTTGATGAGATAACCTAATGTGCATCTACTGCTGACCTGTTTATTTTTTTAATGCCTTAATACAAAAGTGCTAACAATTGCACATCTGAAGTCCCTAATAATATTGGAACTTTCACATATCACTTTTTGTTGCTTTATTCTGAAATCCTTGATCGGATCGTATTGCAACTTCCATACATTATTATTTTTACATTTATTACATGTGAGATTATCTCAGCTATGATTGATGATGTGGTTACTTTTCCAAGCTAAGATTATCTTAGTTGTTTCAATCCTAATAGTTAACTTCCTTTATGGATGCTATTGAAGTATGGTTGGGGCTGAAGAACTTGAGACGTGCTACAAGGGAGAAGAATGTAAGGACCAGCAGATACGATGAAAACTTTGGAGCGTCAGAGATGAATACAATCCTATAATGAAAAGAAAAGAAGAAAATAAAATGTGTTCTTTCAAATGTTTGTTTATTACTTAGCAATATAATAAAATGGTTTTGTACAGTGGTACATACCGCATGTGAGGGTTGAAGCTGGGGACACGAGACAAGCCGAGTGTGGTAGTGGAGGCGCGATGTCGACCGGGCTGTAGCTCGGTTAGGCACGGTGTAGGCTGAGTACAACGCCGGAGGTGCAACACAGGATGATCACGATGGTGGAGACACGACATCGGGCACAATGGCGAAGCCTGGCGGAGCCATGATGTGGGTCGATGTGTTGCTCGATTGGGTGCAGCACAAGTGAACCATAGTGACAGAGATATGACGTAGACTTGAGAAGGGTAGGGGTAACATTATATATGAGATATATTAATCTATTCGTAGCAACACATAAGCATTCAACTAGTTTAGTGTGAAGTTATGGTAAGGTTGTTTGAGGAGTTTGATAATGTTGTTTCCCTCTACGTGGCACATATCCATTTACTTGCGTTCTGCTGTGGGCATACACATCCCATCCATAGCAAAAGATCAACGAAGTATTTACCCTCGCCGGTTCCATTCCATCCTTTGTATCACCAAGCTCACCTGCAGGCAGAGTTCAGATAACCGGTTTCAAAACTTTACCGGGTTCCGGTATGGCCAATTTGGCCGAAAAACGGAAATTTTCGGCGAATTTCAGCCGAAATGTTTGAAAATAAATTCTGGCACAAATTTCTTCTATGTTTGACAACATTCATCCAAAGCAAAATTTTCAGAATCAGTTTGAAAATTTACTGAGGGGTTCGATAGAAACAATTTTCACCGATTTAAAATAGGAGAATTGATTATTTGCCACTACAAAGAATATCCTTTTATTATTTGCCACTGCTAATATTGTAATTGATAATTTGTCACTCTAAAGATGGATTGATTAATAATTTGCCATTTTAGCCTTTTAATTACATTTTCTCTCATTTCTCCCCTTTCCCCCCAAATGAAATGTCCTTACTACCCTCGATTATTAACACAGTCTATCTCACAACTCACAACATCTCGCTCGATACAAATCCTTCTGCGGCCTCTCCCTCATCAATTACAATGTTAGCAGTGGCAAATAGTAAAAGGCTATTCTTTGTCGTGGCAAATAATCATCCCTCCCTTTTTTTCCCTATGTCAGTTTCGGTATCTATAGAGATCCAGGCGTTCACAATTACTAGGTCAATTGATATGTTTGGATAATGGTTTAAGGACCACGGTTTCTGATCTGCTTTGTTGTAAAAAAAAAAGGTAAATTTTCACTTAAGCCTTGACGCAAAATCCAGAAATTACTGCATACGTTCCAAAGGCATTGAACATAACTTTTGGCTACATTCTGGCTTAGCGATAGTTTACAACACGAGTTCTTTTTCCCTGGATGAAAATTGACAAGTATGTTTGGTTTGGTCTGCTGGGAAATTTAGGTCTTAGTGAAAGTATTGGTGTTAATAATCGAGGACAGTAAGGACATTTTATTTGGGGAAAAATAGGAGAAATGAGAGAAAATGTAATTAAAAGGCTAAAATGACAAATTATTAATCAACTCATTTTTATAGTGGCAAATTATAAATTACAATGTTAGCAGTGACAAATAGTAAAAGGCTATTATTCGTAGTGGCAAATAATCAATTCTCCGATTTAAAATCTGCCAAAATTTTGAACCATGCTAGGTGCTTGCCGCCGGCCGCTGCTCCATTGATCGTGGCCTTTCCGCCGATCGTCGCGGTTTGCCGACTTCGCACAGATTAACGTCGATGTTAGAGCTTGAGGTGCTTACCACTGTTCACCGTGCTTGGCTGAAGCCATTGACGGTGGGGCTCATGCAATCGGTGACCTCACAGTGCCGCCTAAGTAAATGTCATCGTCCGAGTTCTTGGCGTTTGGTCCTTGTTAACATATATGACTTAGTGCATGCACTAACGCCTCTAAGCCGGTCCTCCAGGCGCACATCTCTGCATGCACTAACGCCTCCCGGTTGGCTCGGTCATCTCCGCCACTCTCGCCCACCTCTCTCTCGTTTCATTGTATGCATCGTTGTGCTCTTCTATGTGTATATATACATTGATGAATACAAGGATAAGCACTGAGTGTGATTCTACTCTCCTTCTCAATTCTACATGGTATCAGATACCGAGAATTATCATCCTCAGACCCTCTTCTGCTCCAAGTCCCTTCCTACGCAAGCACCGGTCATGATCGCATCTCGACCTCGGCTTCCACCACCAAAGACACATGCTCAAATTACCCCACCTGCAGCCATCTCCACCACCAACCTCCAGCTCGTCAATATTCGGCAACATGTCCCCATCATCCTCGATCTGCAGGAATCTAACTACGCTCAATGGAGCACCCTCTTCAACGTTGCCTTTGGAAAATTCGGTGTGGCTCATCACATTGACGGCGCCGACGAACACCACGATGACCCCACTTGGGTCCAGAACGACTACACGATCATCTCGTGGCTCTACACCACGGTCGGGAAATTTCAAAGATCATCCTCAAACTCGCCGACACCACCTATGCCGTATGGATCGCCATCATGGCCTCTTCCTCGACAACAAGCTCACCTGCAGCTCTACATCGACGCCGAAATACCATTGTATCGCAACAAGGAGACATGACGATCATCGCTTACTATGCGCGACTCAAATCCCGCCGACAAATCTGCGTGGACGCTCGGTCACCGGCTGAAGACACTCAGTCTCGAACATGTTGCGGGGACTCAACGCGAAGCACCGCCATGTCATTCTAGTACTGACGGTGCAGGAACCTCTTCCCTCCTTCAACCGTGCTCGCTCCTTCCTCCTGCTCAAAGAACGCCATGAGCTGTCGTTGGTGCCCTCGACCACCGACACGGCACTGCATGTCTCGGCACCTACGCAGACCACCACCGGCGGCAGATCAACATCCACAACGGGCTCCAGGTCCAAGTACAAGAACAAAAAGGGCAAGGGTATCGATCGTGGCTCTTCCAACCTTGCTAGTCGTCACAGCGCCCCTACCCAGTATCCGTGGACCGGCATGGTGCACACTTGGCCCATGCCGGGCGCCTCACGCGCCTTGAAGCGGTGTTCTTGGACCACGCCCGGCTCTTCCCAAAGAACTTTCTTTGCCTTATTGATACCGGCCTACTCGTAGCCGGTGCCTCCGACTACCCCTACACAGGACCAGCGAGTCTCATCATTGCCCTCAACAACATGTCATTCAACACCAGTTCGAGCGCCAAGAATGGTACCTCGACACGGGCGCCACCTCCCACATGTCCTCCACCTCTGGTAATCTCTCTTCCATTCAACTACCTGTTTCCTCTTCTCACATTGTCGTTGGCAATGGGTCTATGCTACCGGTAACACACACTGGCCACCTCTCCATCCCCACAAACTCTACACCCTTGCACCTCCCTAACGTTTTTGTTTCTCCAAACCTCATTAAGAACCTTATCTCTGTACGAGCTCTCACCCGTGATAATCCAATTAACATTGAATTTTATAATCTTGGCTTCTCTGTCAAGGATCGTCGAACCCAGAAGGTGATCCTCCGCTGTGATTCTCCGGGCGATCTCTTCCCCGCCGGCCAACCTCCAATCGTGACACCGCCTTCTACCAGCCTCCACGCCTCTTCCATCCCTATGCATCTCTGGCATGCCCGTCTTGGCCACCCGGGACATGCCACCCTCTCCCGGACTCTATGTCACCTCTCACCCACATGCAATAACGTGCCTTTGCGCACCTGTCATGCTTGCCGCATAGGGAAAAATGTTAGATTACCTTTTCCAACTTCTAGCTCAGTCTCGTATGTTCCATTTCAACTTGTACACTGTGATGTATGGACGTCACCCATTTCCAGTTTCTTTGGGTTCAACTATTATCTGGTTCTTCTCGATGATTTTAGTCACTTTACCTGGACCTTCCCCCTACGACACAAGTCGGATGCTCTCGCGAAGATCCAACACTTTCATCGCTTCGTACAGACCCAGTTTAACCTCCTGATCCTAACTATCCAAGCAGACAACAGCCGTGAATTCGATAACAATACCTCCCGATCCTTCTTCTCCCACCATGGTATTGTGCTCCGAATGTCATGCCCCTATACCTCTCAGCAAAACGGCTGGGTTGAGCGCATCCTTCGCACACTCAACGAAACCATCCGCACACTTCTCTTCCATCCCCACATGCCACCAGCTTTCTGGGCCGAAGCACTCGCTACAGCCACTTTTCTCCTAAACCGACGACCATGCCGACCCCGTCATCTCACCACACCCTTCGAGCTCCTGTTCGGCGCTCCTCCGGACTACACGTCTCTACGCATCTTTGGCTGCTTGTGTTACCCCAACACCACGGCCACATCCCCGCACAAGCTCACTCCTCGTTCTGTTATACATGTTCATCGGTTACTCTCCGATCACAAGGGTTCCACATACATGACCTCAACTCCAAACGAGTCATCGTGTCTCGGCACGTCTACTTCGACGAAACAACTTTTCCATTCCAACTCACCACGCCACCACAACCCTCCTCATCTCTTGACTTCCTTGATGATCCTCATCCCGCTCATCTCATGCTTGGGTTCACCGGCAGGTCCTCCACTGCACCTCCTTCGGTTGCCCATCCTCACAACTCGACTCGGTCCTGCGTCGCATTCTCCACTCAATAACCTATCACTCCATGCCCGACGAGCAGCCCACGACCTCACCTACTTGTCCAACGCCCGTCACAATTTCCATCCTCTTGTCCAACGCCTGCCTCATCCCATGACCATTCGAGCCAAGGACGGGATCCACAAACCCAACCCCAAATATGCCAACCTAGTCACGCCCTCCGCCATCTCTCCCATACCCAAATCATGCGATCGGCCTGCGTGACTTAATCGCTAATCGCAATGCGAGAATGAGTCTGAGGCGTTGATGGAGAACAGACATGGACACTCGTGCCTCGCCCTCCGTGCAAACGTAGTGTCCGTGAAGTGGCTCTTCGGCACAAGACACGAAGCTAACGGCACCTCGGCGCCATAAGGCGAGATGGGTCGTCCGGCTTCTCTCAACAAGCGGGGATCGACCGACGAAGCGTTCACCCGATGGTCAAATTGGCAACCATCCAACCGTGCTCGGATCGCCTCTTCCCGCGATCGCTGTGCATCAACTAGACGTGAATAACGCCTTCTGCGACGGGTTTCTCCATGAACGCGCGTCATCGCTAACAACCGGTGGGCTTTGTCGATGACTCGCGATCGAACACGTCCGCCTTTCCATCCAAATCTCTATGGGCTAAAGCAAAGCCACGGGCATGGTATGAACGTTTACGCCCGCTTCATCCGACGGTCGATTTGTTTCGCCACCAACCGACCCATCACTCTTCGTTCTCCGGCGTGGGCACCAATTGGCGATTCTCCTCCTCTACGTCGACGACATTGTCCTCACGACATCGACCACCGATCTCCTTCGGGCTATCATCACTCGACTGCAACATGAGTTCTGGATGAAGGACCTAGGACCACTGTACTTCTTCCTCGGCATCAGCGTGACGCGGTCAAAGGCTGGCTTCTTCCTCTCGCAAGGGAAATACATCGAAGAGCTGCTCGAGCGCGCCAACATGATCGCCTGCAAACCCGTCTCCACCCCGGTGGATACCAGCTCCAAGTTGTCCTCTACATCCCAGACTCGATCGCCGATCCGTTCGACTACCGCGAAGATCGCCATGTACCGCAATACCGACCATGACTCGGTAGCCGACATATGCCGTCCAACAAATCTGTCTCCACATGCATGCTCCGCAGGACTGTCACTTGGCTCTCGTCAAAAGAATACTTCGCTATGTCCGTGGAACAACTGGCTATGGCTTACAAATCCACAAGTCGCCAAACCTGGACATTGTGGCATACTCCGACACGGACTGGGCGAGCTGTCCCGACACCTGCCGATCGACGTCAGGATACACGGTCTTCCTCGGTGACTCATTGGTGTCCTGGTCCTCGAAGCGCCAAGCAACAGTCTCCAGATCAAGCACGGAGGCCAAATATAGGGCGGTTGCAAACGTCGTAGCTGAGTGCTGTTGGCTGCGACAGCTCCTTGGCGAGCTCCACATCCACATCAACAAAGCTACCATGGTGTATTGTGACAACATATCAGCAGTTTACATGGCAGCCAACCCAGTACACCATCGTCGCACAAAGCACATCGAGTTGGATATCCATTTCGTCCGTGAGAAGGTTGCTCTCGGGTAGATTCGCGTGCTCCATGTACCCACGATGCAGCAGTTCGCCAATGTCATGACAAAGGGGTTGCCTACGACAGCATTCACAGATTTCCGCTCCAGCTTGTGCATCCGGCCGCCGGACGCTCAACCTCCGGGGGGGGGGGTGTTAACAGATATGACTTAGTGCATGCACTAACGCCTCTAAGACGGTCCTCCAGGCGCACATCTCTGCATGCACTAACGCCTCCCGGTTGGCTCGGTCATCTCCGCCACTCTTGCCCACCTCTCTCTCTCATTCTGTTGTATGCACGTTGTGCTCTTGTATGTCTATATATACATTGATGAATACAAGGATAAGCACTGAGTGTGCTTCTACTCTCCTTCTCAATTCTACAGTCTGATTGTGATGTTCACTTTCTGCGTTGCTAGAATCTTTACCAGCTCTAGCGATGGCTGGTTCCCTCGAGCACGGATGTCAGCATTCAACATTGGGACTGCGCCACAAGCTAGCTCTGCCATTGTCGGCCTTTGAAAAGCTTGGCATTTTCTTTTTGGTATCATGAGCAATACCTGGAGTTCAGATGTCGTCTCAGAGTTGTACTCAGCGAGGTTGTGGCTGTTGGCTTTCAATCGCACAACAGAAGGTCATGGGCGGCGCCGCGTGCGCCAGATTGTGATGAGCAAGGCAACCATGGTCTGGTGGTGACCACCGCGAGGAGAGATTGCACAAGACAAGAGGGGATGCAATTGGAGACTCAAGTCAAGACGTGCTTGAGCTCTTCTTGAAGATAGGTAGGGGTGGGACAACCCAGTAAAAAGGAAACGAATTGATGCGTGCCACATGGAGGGAACATGGACGGGAACACAACTGTTCGAGGGATGATGTTGTTCATCACTCATACCATCTGTGTGCGTTTTCAGTGTTAGTGGAGTTGTAGTTTTGTTTTGAAGGGAAACATGGCCACAAGAGCCATTAACAACTCTGGATTAATATAGGTGTAGAGTAAATACAACCACCCTAAAGCTTACAGAATCTCGGACATATAGCAAATTAAAAAGCAGCCCCTGACACAGTTAAAAAGGACTAAAATAAAATAAAAACTTGCATTTGAGTCCTTGAACGGGCGAAACTCCGGTCCCCATTCTTTGACCTGCTCACCTGATTTGCTTTGATCTAGCCATGGCTCTGCCACCTTCTGTGCGTTTGCCGGCGATCCTGAGCGGCGGGAGGATAAAAAGGCCTCCTTTGATTGGAGGTTTGGAGAGATACCATAGGATCTGTGCCAGCGAGAAACATCGACGATCTACTTGGTGGAGCTCTGATTGGCCACCGGGAGCAAAAGTTGTTTGGATCGTCAGTCCCGACACTTGCTGAGAGGGAAACTAGGGAGCAACGGGTGGGGATATCCAGAGACACAAAGAAAGGGAAAAAAATACACATCGGTAGGTGAGAAAGCGGCACGCCGACCAAAAAGACGATACACGCTAAGTCCACAAAAGGGAATCTGGTTATTAGGGGAGGCACACCGGATGTTGCCACGCCAAAGATGTACAGGATCATCGCCTAGAGGGAGATGGCAGACGATGCCATTGCAAGCCTCTCGGAAGTGCACACCAAACTTGGTCGGGGTCTCTTAGCCAAGCTGCGACCACCACTTGCACACATGCAGGGCGTTGCGCGTGTAACTGGAAGAAGAGGTAGATGCTGGCCTCGGTTAGATCGACGCAACGTCGACCGACGAGTTGTGCTTCCGCAACAGCGGCGGTGAGGAACTGCAGTGGAGGGGAGACGCCGACCAAAGGAAGACAAAGTCACCTGTCTCTCAAGCACCGACTGGTAGGGCCAGTTCTAGATCCAGATCTACGAGGATCTAGATGGAGAAGCTCAATCGACGACTCCTAGCGTTCGGCGAAGAAAAGCTCCACAACAGGGAACACGAGGGGGGAGGGGGGTATGCTCCTGAAGGTCGCCGAGGCAAGCTCCAACCACCGCAGATCTGAAAGAAACCACCGCGTGAAAAAAGGAAAACTATAGGTAGGGTAGTTTACAAGTGGAGAAAAGGGGTGGGACCCCCTCCGCTGAACGTTGGCGAGAAGCCGAGGAAGAGGTAGGGGAGGGGGTCCGGCATGAAGAGGAGGAGGAATTGAGGAAGAAGGCAGAGTTAGGAGGTGAGTTTTAGGTGGAGAGCCTGATAAAAAGAGAAAACACAACTAACCCTGTAAACAAAATCCAGACGCGGTAGCTCATCCGTTCCAGATAGATATTGGTCCTACGCAGCTCACGGGAACCGTCTCGATCGAGGCAAACAGCGACCAACATTTCCTACGCAGAAGAAAAAAAATTATCATCAGCCCAAGAGAAAACTCCAAAAAATAATACGAAGAAGAAAAGGAAAAGAAAACATCGCCGTGAGAGGAAATCCAGCCAGGGAAATCCTATTGGCCGCGCCGGTGCCAGGTCGGCTGCCAGGTGGACGCGCCACCCCTATCTCCTTATCACCACAGGCCTCCAGTTGGTATACATCGGCAGCGGGCACCGCTCCTTCGCTTTCCCCCAGCCTCCCTCCCAAAGAACCCCAAACCTTCTCAGCTCCAGCGCTGCAGCTCGTAGCCTCTCAGCAGTATCGTCTGCTAATCTCCTGCATTGTGCAAGCGATCCTGCTCCAATGGCTCTCCAGGCGGCTGCTTCCTTCCTCCCGTCGGCGCTCTCCGCGCGCAAGGAGGTGAGCGGCGGTTCCGAGTTCTCCGCCGAGCGTTGGGTTTTTTTATAATCAGTTTATTGGTGATTACTGATTGATTGGAGTGTTTTGGGTGCCAATTGTGGTTGTGTTCGTGTTTTCCTTTTCTTTTTCTGCCGAAGCGGTTGTGTTCGACTCCTCTTTGATAGATGTTGAGTGTGTTGTGCGATAATGGTGACTGCGTCGCTGGTGTGCAGGGAGCGGTGAAAGATTCGGCGTTCTTGGGTGTTCGTCTCGCGGATGGCCTCAAATTGGAGACCAGTTCTCTGGGCACGCGCAGCAAGGTATATTATGCATGTTGTTGTGTAATTGCGATATGCTGACTGGTGACTACCGATAGTCGTTGCTCGTTTTTTCTCTCTCGCGTACTTTAGTGAAAGGGAAAAGAATCCGTGTTGTCAGTCAATTTTCATGGTCTGTTCAGCAGTGAGTTCATTCGTAGTGGTTAATTGAATCGATAATAGTTGGCTAACGAAACCATGAAATTGAAAACCGGCACGAACTGTGTGTGTGTATGTCAGTGTGTCACACAGTTCCTGTCACAGACTGGTTTAATGGATTGTCGAGTGGCAAATGACCAATTCGACAGATTGGCAGTTTGCCCCCTTTGCCATGGCTCCTAACAATGCGATTTTGCTATACGAGTGGTATGTCCCTGTGAGCGATCTGTAGCAATTAGTCATTTTAATGTAATTAGTTCGGCAAGCTAACTTGAATTGGAGTTGGTTAATTATCAACGTCCTTGTAAACGATGTCAATTCGACCAAATTATACTCGATTTTGCTCGCTGTTGCGCATTGCTAAGTCACAAACCTGCAGAGGGTGAGCACGTCGGTGGCCATCCGCGCGCAGGCGGCGGCGGTGTCCTCGCCGTCGGTGACCCCCGCGTCGCCGGCCGGCAAGAAGACCCTCCGCAAGGGCACCGCGATCATCACGGGCGCGTCGTCGGGGCTCGGCCTGGCCACGGCAAAGGCCCTGGCGGAGACGGGTAAGTGGCACGTCATCATGGCGTGCCGCGACTTTCTCAAGGCGTCGCGCGAGGCCAAGGCGGTCGGCATGGAGAAGGACAGCTACACCATCGTGCACCTCGACCTGGCCTCCCTCGACAGCGTCCGCCAGTTCGTCAAGAACGTGCGCCAGCTCGAGATGCCGATAGACGTCGTGGTCTGCAACGCCGCTATATACCAGCCCACCGCCAAGGAGCCGTCCTACACCGCCGACGGCTTCGAGATGAGCGTCGGCGTCAACCACCTCGGCCACTTCCTCCTCGCCCGCGAGCTGCTCGAGGATCTCAAGAGCTCCGACTACCCCTCCAAGCGCCTCATCATCGTCGGCTCCATCACCGGTAAGAAAGCTTTCTCTGCTTCCCGTGCTAATCCGCCATGCACGACGCTTCTTGGTTCCAGAATTCAGCTGCTAATTGATTCTTGGATTCTTCGATTTCAGGGAACACGAACACGCTGGCGGGGAACGTGCCGCCGAAGGCGAACCTGGGGGACCTGAGGGGGCTGGCCGGCGGGCTGAACGGCGTGGGCAGCTCGGCCATGATCGACGGCGGGGAGTTCGACGGCGCGAAGGCGTACAAGGACAGCAAGGTGTGCAACATGCTGACGATGCAGGAGTTCCACCGGCGGTACCACGAGGAGACGGGGGTGACGTTCGCGTCGCTCTACCCCGGGTGCATCGCCACCACGGGGCTCTTCCGCGAGCACATCCCGCTGTTCCGCCTCCTCTTCCCGCCGTTCCAGAAGTACATCACCAAGGGCTACGTCTCCGAGGAGGACGCCGGTAAGCGGCTGGCGCAGGTGGTGAGCGACCCCAGCCTCACCAAGTCCGGCGTGTACTGGAGCTGGAACAACAACTCGGCGTCCTTCGAGAACCAGCTCTCCGAGGAGGCCAGCGACCCCGAGAAGGCCAAGAAGGTCTGGGAGCTCAGCGAGAAGCTCGTTGGCTTGGCCTGATCGCCAATGGCCCCGGTTATTAACTGTCACCTGCATGCAGTGACAGTTTTTTTGTGCTTCTCTCGACAAGAAAAAAAGAGAACAAAATCGCAGGACACCTTTCTCGCAAACTGCTAGGTTCTTGATGTGTGTGGTGCACCCAAGTCAGAAGTGAGTCAGTGTACAATATTTGATGGATTCGCAGTGGTGATGGACATGGGATTGTAAGCTGTAACACTAGTTCTTTTTCCCCCTTTGCTTACTTTGGTAATAATAAGGGTTTGGGCGTCCAAAAAACAGCAAATGCCTTTCGAGTTTCTTCCGGCAAATTCGGATGCAACTCCCTCCGGCAACAAAAGAAAGTCGTTTTGGATATTGACAAGGACACAAAAATCCTTAATTAACAAAACTATTTATTTGTAATACTTATTATATATAATAAAATACTTAACAATCAGAGATACCCCCGATCATTAATACCTAAAACGACCAGGGAAGATTACGACCACTATAAGATCTAAGGTCTATTACAATCACTTTATGGTCGTAAGGTTTGCTACGACCAGATCAACTACGACCATCCTATGGTCGATAAAACCCTCACACATATGGACCTAACCGACTATGGACTATGTATACTGTGCTCATTCACACGTGGTAGACTGGTGGTAGTTAATACACATGTAGTTTATCTATGATATAACCACACGTAGTTCTCTCTATCTTTGGTACAACCGTATGACGAACGTTCATGGGGATGTCTCTCTGACAACAACCGTAACCAATGTGCGCATTCAAGCAACCATCAAGACATCTATCTCTTGACACACAACAACTGCCACCCCTTCAGAGACTATATAAAAGGCGATGTTGGCGGACAAAGAGAAGAGGACGATCAAGTGATCAATTCAGAAGCCATCAACCTTAGTTTTAGTGGCTTATTTCACTTTGTAAACATATTCAATACGAGAGCACAGGAGTAGAGTTATTATTCTCTCTGAAGAAGGTTTGAACATATCTAAAAAAACCATTGTCTCCTCTTGCATGATCTCGAGTAGTGTGTTCATACCATTTATTTCATAAGATCGATAGTAAATCATGGACAAACATCGATATGGTTTCCAAAATGCAACTTTGATTAATTATTTCTATTGTAATATATTTATACAACCTAATAAAATTAAAATATTACAAAAGTATTCTTCGAGACAAATCTATACGCATTATTTGCATGTGTCCAATATAAATATTCAAAAAGATTGTGATAGTACAAGTTTATAACATTTGATTGCACGTAACTCAAAACAACTTCTTTTTGACAGGAGAAAGTACTATTTTTGAAACACGGGGAAAAGACTTGATAACACTAGTAATATCCAGAAATTAACTTGCTCCTCCATGTTCTTGCGCAATTACTGGTACTAGGATGAAAGTGTGCGCTATGCCGCGCCATTGATCTAAGTTTGTTTTCATTGTAGACCTGTTTTTGAATTGCACAGAATGGGCCTGTTTTTGGGAAAATCTAGTGAATCGAAATTGTTCTCCTGAAAGTAAAAAAGAACAAAAAAGTGTATGAACGAAAAAGCATAAATCCTATCCGTCATTATTGAAAGAAACATTTCACAGAAACATAGTTATTGAAACAAGTATTTCACGGAATAAGTCACATAATATCCTATGGGGCATGTTTTTAATTTGTGAGCCCTCAATACAAAAAAAAGGAAAGAGAAAAGACTTATGGTACATAATATGAAATAACAGATCTATGACAAGGATGACATATAACTCATTTTATTCCTTTTTCGTGTATACATGTTCACATCTCATGGTTTGAGAAATAAATTTAGAGAGCAGCAGCGGTAGCAAACACTACTAGAAATCCCCATTTTCCCTACAGTTTAAAACATTTTCTAGTAGTGGAATTGTAATCCAAAGGAACGTATCTATCCCTGGGGTGAGGTAAAAAAAACCTAGAGAATGAAATTGTTCCCTACTGTTTACATAAATTACTAGGGAAAGACTATGGAGAGAGAAATAGACTATACCATGTCAGCACCATAGTGGCAACTTTCCCTGCTCGGATGGATAAAACTGTAGGGAATGTATTTTTTGTTTTTGCCTCCATTTTTTTAGCGTCCCGATATTCTTTTTGCTGCCCTATTTTTTTTGATGCGCGCTTTTTTTTAGCGCCATTTTTTTTAGTTGGCGCTACTTTGTTTTTGTTTAGCGCCACGCCAGTTTTTTTCGCTGCGCTTACATGCCTCGTTGCCCTACTAAATTCCCCTGCCGCCCGTAGCAACCATCGCCGCCCCTCTCCCCTTCTTCTCCTCCCCTGAGCCGTCTTGCCCCGAGTGGTGCCGCCCCCTCCCCTCCTCCTCCCTCGAGCCGCCTGCCCCTCCTCCTCTTCATCCTTCTTGAAGTTGTTGCCGCCGCCCCGCTCCCCTGCTTCTTGTCCTCCCCCGAGCCATCCTGCCCTGAGCGGTGCCACCCCTCCCCGAGCCTTGCCCTCCTCCTCTTCGTCCTCCTTGAAGTCGCCTGCCTGACCTGCTCCCTTCTTCTCCTCCTCCCCGAGTGTCTCTGCCCCCAGCGATGCCGCCTCCCCGATCCGCCCTCCTTTTCTTCGTCCTCCTTGAAGTCGCCGCTTGCCTTCTTCTCCTCCTCCTCACGGGCAGGCGGATCGTCCTCCAGGCCAGCTTGGCGGCCTAAGCTCTATCTGGCACGGTCACCGCCCAGCCCCCCAAGCATAGACACCGCCCAGCCCATTGGTGACTCAACTGGGAGTAAGGGACAAAGTCACAAAGAGGAATGGAGTCCTGGCTGTGATCGACGCTGCTCGTCTTGCTCGATCCGGGTCCCAAACTAACCCTAGTGGCGATAGCCACGATGCGGTGCGGCGTGGCGAGAGCGAGGCAATGAGGAGCGCGAACGCAGTGGCGGCGGGCTCCACCGTCTCTGCGACGTCACCTTCAACTCCTCCGTCCTTGGCATTGTGAGCAACCCGGACCATCCCCTTTTCTCATTTTCCCCCTTTCTTTCTGGTATGTATGTATCACTGATGTTGGTTTTGCTCAGGGGGAGGTGTGCAAGGCGATCATCTACCTTGAGATCACGGCATCCAAGTGAGTTCGGTTCGTTCTCCAAGTGTTCGACGAATTGCCCATGTGGGGGATCGTGTTGGTTAAAGGTGTGACCTGCCTTGTTTTATCTGTGGATTGCACATGTTTAAAGTGGTATTTGATCAAGCAGAGGCAGTGCGTATGAGTGGGATGTCGGAGAAGGCGTACATCAGATCGTTCAATGCATTGCAGAATGGTCTTGGCGTCAAGTACGCTTTTTTGCACTTCTGTTCCACTAATTGATGCGTTCAAATAACGACTCTTGATGAATAGATCGAAATTTCTTCTTGTAGGACTAACATTGGATGTGCGTGAATTGGGCATCGGTTTGATTGTAATGCTGTGTCGAGTTGATACCTTTCATGCGAAGGATTGCCACTTTGTAAGTCTGCTTTCTCTTGATTGTTTGGTTGTCTGGGAATCCTAGATTTGTGTCCATTAGTCTCTTGATGGAGAAGTGATATTGACACCGATTACTAAATTAAGATCATTAAGACCGAAGAAGTATCGTATGGCCAAGTTTGCAATAGAGTGTGAGATGCAAACTATTTGATGCTTCAAAATTGTATTGAGCGTAGGATTTTTTACATTTGACTACAAGGAGCGTTTCTTGGTCAGCATTGCCATCTTCTCGTCGGGCAAGCAATCGACTTGATCGACCGGTGTTCTTTATCGCAACAACATTCTATTTATGTGCAAAGGGGCATAAGGTGCTAGCAGAATCAATAGTAATGTTTTATTTGCATTTTTGCAGTTGTGTCCGTGTTTAGTTTGTCTTTCACTGTCCAGCCTAAAAGATGGGACGGAGGGGGAGCAGGCGGCGTTCATGGCCGAGCTGGAACGCTTCCACAGGGAACACAGCCTCGAGTTCAAGCCGCCCAAGTTCTACGGCAAGGGCCTCAACTGCCTCAAGTGTGCATCTTTCTACACCTCTCGTTTCTCTGATCTCCTCAAGCTCAATTACCATCTCTTCTCATCTAAACGTACTTGTTGATGCGTGTTGCTCTGTTGAATCCAGGTTGTGGAGGCAGGTTGCCCACCTGGGAGGCCATGAGCAGGTATGACCGATTTCCTTTCCACGCACACGGACACGCGCTCGATAATGTAGAGTGAAACTTTACGTATCATGAAAGATACATGTTCCTCCAACGGCCAAATCACGAGCAAGTAGCACACGGGTGATAAATAATTAAGGAGATTGCACTTTTATGCATGATCGCGTAGCACAATCCTTGTTCTTCTTCCTCTTTGTAAAGTTGTAGTTTTCTTTGGTAAACATTCGGTGGCGCATTCCCACTAGTGTATCCGAGAAGCGGGTCTTCTGTATTATAGGCATGCTTGATTTTCTTTGTAAATTTACTTGCGTAATGAAAAGTTGTACCATTAGAACTTAAGTCGTTTCTTATAGATATAAATATGGAGCTAACAAGTATAACTATCGTGCTTCCTTATTTGTTTATTTGAGGAAAACTGTTGTGCTTGCTTTAGATGCTATTTCTTTTAATGCTTTAAATCCTTAATTTCCTTAATGCTTCGTATGCTATCTGATCACATTTTCGATGGAATATTGTAAAAAGCACTATTCTAAGCTTATGGGTTTCCATTTTATATTTATGCATTGGTTTTCTTGATCTGTTAATTGTTGTTTCTCATCAACATAGGGGCTTCTTGAGTACGAAAGACACAAAGTTCTAACTGGTCAGTTTCAAATACCATTATCTGCTATACCACAGCCTAGTGGTACTGACCGCGTTGTAATTGTTTTGATAGTGCAGTTTTTACTACTCCCATATTTTTTTAAAAAAAATTCACCTTTTTAGTTTAGTACACAATATGTACCTGTATTGTTTACTTTGTTTCATGTTATCTGTTTAAGTATAATATGAACAAATGTTAGCCTTTTATTATAGCTAGGTGCTACTCCTCACTCAGTATGCACTTTCATTAGAGTCACGTTGAGAAGAAAGATGTGATGTTAAACATACTTCAATATAACTGAAAAGAAAGATGTGATGCTTATATTAAAAAAGACCAAGGGAATTCAATCACTGAATTCTTTCCCTTTTTCCTTTTGGAAACTGAGTGTTGGTCATGCATCCAGATTTTATTGAAATAGACATAATATTTTAAGATGGGAGCTATTTGCCAAGGTTACCATCAAGATATGTGACATTTCCGAAAGTGTTTTGTTGTTGATGGCTGCAAGCTGCTAATGTTAGTTCGACAATTTTGTTTACTGCTTTGCAGATAGGTGTGAATCAATCATCTTCTGCCAGAGTCAGAAGGGATGCTACAAGCGTGGGTGTTGTTTATTTGGACTTTTTGGTAGTGTGATGTTTACACTTGTATATGTTGATGCAAATGTGCCTCAAATAGTACTTGATGATCTATCAGAAATACATGATATTGTTATGTTTATCTCTTGCATAAACTTTGTTTTGAATATAAATAAGTATTGGAATAATGTATGTATATTTAGAAAAAAAAACAATAAATTCAGTACCCCTATTGTTCATGCTAAACAGTAGAGGATGAATTTTGAATTAGTAATAGGAAAATAATGATTATATAAAAATATTCCCTGGGGTATACAAGAAATAACGTAGGGAATCTGTTGGATTCTTTCCCTAGGCTGGTAGAAAGGGAACGTAGGGAAATAAACTTTTCACGTCAGATGACAATGCTACGTGGACAAGATTTCCCTATCGTTTAAAATCCTAGGGAACGATTCTTTTCCTAGGTTTTTTCAAAAAACCCGTAGGGAATGTTTTCTTTCCCCACGTTCTTTCTCCTAGTAGTCGTTCCCTACGAATGACACTAGGGAAATCAATTCCCTACAATTTTGTGCATGTTCCCTAGTATATTACTTACTAGGAAAAATAGGGATTTCTAGTAGTGAAATAGAGGCATAATTTAGCATCACGCAAAATCAAGTTCAAATCTGATCTACAGAGGGACAAACAAAGGAAAAAAAGACAAATTCTTCTGAAAAGTAAATAGAAAGGGAAAAGGGAAACAAAACTTACTACAACCCCAAAATTCACCTCGTTTGCTTTTCATTGAACCGAATTAAAATTTGAAATATCACATGGTGTTATAGCACCGAAGAGACTATCTTCCTTTTTTTTATAGAATTATTCAATTTATTTAGCGCTAAAACTGGAGGGCATGCACAGGTGTGTAAACTGTCAATAAGGGAGCTGTGCATGGGATATGCCAGCACTGATGAGTAAGTAGAATTATCGAATAGGTTAAGCATGCCAGGAAAACAATGAAACATATGGATATTTCAGTGAATTTTAGAAAGTATGAACCACAACCTCGCAGATAAGTTGACACTGATTGGATTCTTATGATAAACAAAACCAAGGAGAAATCAAACAATATACAGTCTCATCAATTAGAAGGACTGAAAGTGTATTACTCTTATTGATCGGGTTGTTGCAAAAGTAGTTCCCTCATTGCTTAATTCAATCAAATCCTTAAACATGTTATTATCTTTCATCTGGTGCAAACTTTCAAAGCGCTCTTGAACTTTAGAGGTATCTACAAAGGAAGCTGGCATCTTTCTGAAAGACACACAAATCTTCTTCTGTGTTTCATCTAAAGATTCGTCCTGCAGCACATGCAAGGTTCAGTTTGAGAAAAAGGTGATTCAACGTTGCTTGTTTATTGATGATATGCAAACTTTCTTTGCTCGAAGTGATAAATATGCCTGCATCTCCAGTTGCAACCTGAAGGTAAATTTTTTAGCATAAAATGGGTTACATGCAGTTATAGCATCTATATATTTATATATTATATGCTACAGATATGTACCTTCTTTTTTGAGAAAAGATGATATGCAAAGCCTTAACATTTTGTGATTTGAAATAAGAGAACTGAAGCCAGTGGATTGCTTTCTTTTGGAGAAAGTAATGGTGGGAAGAGTACTTCAGCAAATAAAAGCTCCATATTCCGCGGCCTGCCATAATAAGAAGTCAGAACTCAGAAACGAGAATTGTGGGCATGACCCTGCGTACAAAGGAAAAAAGAACAAGCATGAATGATTCACTATCTTTATTGAAACAAAAAAAATATAGGTTTAGCCGGGATCTGTTCATAATGAATGTTAACTGTTGCAGTTCCTATTGAGCATTTCTCACAGTAATATTGATATACGTCCAACAACTTATGCATTACCTTTTTTATGACAAATACCTGCAAAAAAAGAGTGAGTGATGGTAGAGAACTTGAAGTGGATATCAACAGTGCAAGCTCAGTTTTTTTGTCGCGTAACATCTCTGCTGCTAGTATTATGACCTCAGAAGGAAATTAGCTTACATTTGATTTGGCTAAATCACAAACTCCATGAACAGATCGGTTCCTCACTTTGTCATGAAAATCCAATAACCTTCCTTCAAGCGACGCTGCCATAAGAAACAAAACACCAACATGAAAAGGATGCTAACACATAAATCTATATATAAGAAACTACAATGAAAGTAGAAGTCTTACTAAGGATATCCTGTGGTTCATTTCGAGATGACACAACCATGTAGCAGGCTTTTGCTGCATCAATTGCAGCAATTCTTACCTCTGTAGATTTGTCAGAGAATCTGTTCAATAACTCCATAAAAACTAACTGGTTCCTTCTAATTGGCCATCAATTGCAGAAATTATTACCTCTGCAAATTTTTAGCTCAAGAACAGTAGCAGTAACATCAATGAGTTGCCTCAAGAAACATAAAAAAACGTATAATCTCCGGTTCATTCTACTCAAAATCCTACCACGATCCTCTAATCTCTAAAGGTTACAACTAAAAAAGAACCCAACAAATGGATCAGAAAACCACGAAAGGGGTTGGGGGCGAACGCCGGAACCAACGAATCCCCCCCCCCCCCGCCCCCAAAAAAAACCAACAAAATTCCCAACTTTTCTCACTTCTCACCTCATATTCCTTCCGCTCCGAATCCTGCACGCCAATCCTAACCCTTTTGCAGATCTGCAAAACCAAAATCACAGAAACACATCAAGAAATTGCTGTGAGAAGAAGGCAAGAACACAACTCCCCAAAAAACGAAATTTCTGACGATTTGCCCGGCTCTTCTCCGATTCCCGCCGATTCTTGAAGGAGGGGGACCTGGTGTCGCGGGGAAGGCGGAGGCGGCATGGCAGAGAAGGGAGTGGATTAGAACTCTTCATTTTGACTTAACAATTTTACGTTTGGAAAACACAAGTTCTCAATCTTTTATTGGACTATGTTTGTGGTGTGATGGCTGCAACATGCAGTTTTCTAGTGTGTTTGAATTTTCGTTGGTTGTAACCATATTTAGTCTTAGTAACATTTCAGTTATAGACTACTAATGATTTCTTCCTTTATAGTACCATTAAGATTCTTATTCTTTTTTCACTGATTTATAGTAGAATTGTGATTCATAAGTAAAGACTTTTTCTATTTGATTCCATTATCATACGATAATACTATATTTTTATTTATTTGTTGTATTATACCTCTATATATTCTAAATATATAGAATAGAGAATCTCGATTTGTGAAGTCGCATGCTCGTATCAAGATCTTTTTTGGTTAAATCTTATAAAAAAAGATTGAACCGACTTTAATTGCAATCAATTAGAAGAATAAATAAGAATTGGTGTATTTCTTAACTGCCTTTTTCTCTTTGTATTTCACTTCCTTTTTATTTGGACCTTCTTTATATGTAGTTTTATGTACCTATGAAGAAACCAACCAAACATGTCGCCATGAATGACCAATATTTGTATGGATACACTTTGAGAACCTTTCACTGTGATATCAGGTCGAAAAATGTTTGGTGATTAATCACTAATCAACCATCAAACAAACATAGAACGCCAAAATTGGTATTATGGAATTTTCAGGTTTATTCTTGTAATCGGTATTTCAACTTTTAGCCGAAACAAACATATAATTCCAAGAGAATACAAGTATGTGAATATGACACACCAAAATTCAGAAATCGGAATATCTGCTTTTCCTGTCTATTAATGGCCATAACTTGGTTCTCTATGGTACTGTATTTTTTTTATCTCCCCTGTTTTGCATATCTTATTTTGCGTTTGCTCCTGCACCACTATGGGTTTTTAGTAATGAAAACGTTCTCTTACCAGTTCTGTGTCGTGTATAGACTCCACGAATGAGATTAATCGAATATGTGGTAAATTATTATTATTTGCTTATATAACCCTGATTTCGCTATGACCTAAGTGCGAGATAAAACACATTGAGTATGAGTGGATAAAACACAAAATAAAATAATCGTTTGCTAAGCTTTATGACAATGAGAATCGGGTCAATTCCGGATTTGTGGTAGATCATATTTTGAAATTAGTGTCATATACATTAATCTTCTTCTGAGCTTTATAAGAACCAACCATGTTTAACAATTCAGTGACTGATAAAAGAAGAAAGTAAAGTCTTTAGAGTGTAGAGCAAAACTATAGCACAAATAAGACAACCAAGATAGATAGTACACGGCGATGCACAATTTTCATGGCCTCTAGATTGCTTAAGGTGTTAATTCAGAATGGAAAAGAGAAAGTAAAAGGAGAGGATTTAACCAAAGCTTCTTACATCTAATTTCTCAAGCACTTCCTGGCAAAAAGCAACTTGTTGGCACTAGAAATAGCGGCATCGAAGTCTACTAACCATGGGTAGTTGAAATGACCCATGTGTTGAATCAATGGAAAGGAATAGAGCATTCAACATGTTAGTGTGTGACCCAATGGCATTCAAGAAAAAATGCATATTTTCAAGGCATCTAAAAGTATATTGGATTTATGATCATGGATCTCTATGTCAACTCTTACAAAGCCGCTGGTTACACTCTTTATTATATTTGGCATCACTGCCTGACATTACTGACAGGTACAAGTAATAGGAAGGCTTATATTGGATGATTACACACAACATACCAACAATAAATATACCAACCACATCACAAGTTTGAAAAATTCTATGATGCCAAAGAATAACCACCTTCAAATATATGATAAAAGATATATAATACGTGTGTAAAGAAGAAGAAAAAAGTCAGGGAAGTAAGTCAGACCTGTGTGTAGGTTTGCACATGATCCTTCCAAAGGGAACATGTTCTGAGAACCTCCCTTAAAGCTGATATAACTTCCAATGAGGTTGCTTTTATAACATCATCATCCTTGTTGTAGGCCATTTATTGTAAAGTACAAGTTAAATGATTTGACATTGCAAGGTGTCTCTCGACATACTGATAGCAATCTCACACTTAGGTCATGGTGAAATCAGGGGTATATAAAAAAAATACTTTACCACAGATTCAATTAATCTCATTTATGGAGTCTATACACGATACAGAACCGGTAAGAGAACTTTTTCATCACTAAAAACCCACAGTGGTGCAAGAGCAAACACAAAATAAGATATGCAAAACAGGGGAGATAAAAAAATTGCAGTACCTTAGAGAACCAAGTTATGCCAATTAATAGACAATAAATGCAGATATTCCGATTTTTGAATTATGGTGTGTCATATTCACATACTTGTTGTAATACTCCGATTTATTCTAAGAAAGAAAGCGTTTAAAAGAGAAATTAGACATAAGAAAAATGAGGTTTCTGCAGTTCTTTGGAAATCTAGGCCTCGGGCCTTGGCCCAGAAGGTCCATGAGGGGCAGACCACCAATAAAAGGAGGGGGAAACCCTAATAGGGATGGCAATCGGGCGCGGTGGGTACGGGTAGTGCTCGCCCATACCCATGCCCGCGACCCCTATTTCCCATGATGCATGCCCATGAAGGGCAACAGGCGAAGAACCTCGCCCATACCCGCCCGCCATGGTACCCATCGCCATGAGCATGCCCGTTTACCCGCGAACAATGCTGCCCGTGGGTACCCATCGCCCGCGGGCATACTCATCACACAAACAATGCACACATGAAGTTCATTTTAATTCACACATTAATAGTGCATCATACATTCAACAACTAAGAAAGTTCATCGCAAATCACACATCAAGTTCGACAAAACAACTAATCAAGTTCAACAAATAAAATAGAAATACAAACTGACATAGTTCCTCACACATAAACAAATTAAGTTTGCAACAGGAGTAGAACATACGAAATTTTTTCAATTACAACAGTTCAACAAATAGATGAAAAACATGTCCATAAAACGGTTTGCTAATCAGAGTCGACGATCGAGATTGAACAACAATCTTTAAGCTCCTCTTCAATGTCTTCAAGACATGCCCATAAACCCTCAACTCCTTCTTCACCTGAAAAGTAAACATTGCATTACATTACTAACTTCCAATCACATAGACAATTTGAAATATTTACATCACTAATTGCATACCTTTAAGGTCATTCCGGCCCGACTTTGTGAGCACATCAATGCCTCCAATATAGCCGGAGTGAGACGATGCGATGTTCATAGCACTCTACCACTAGTGCTAAAAGTCGATTCGAAGCTCTTTGTTGTTATTGGAATAGCCAAGATATCACGAGCAATCATCCGCAATGTAGGATAACGTGTCCCACCACCTTCCACCAACCCGGTATACCAAATTCCTCATTTGTGCAAGGAAGAGTTTCTTCTTCCAAATAGCGATCTAGCTCACTTTTAGTCTTTACTATCTGGGTACTTTTCTTACTAGCGACTAGTGTTTTAAATATTGAAAGCACCTCATTAGCACCTGTTGTAACACTAGTACTAGATGATGTAGCCATACCCTCTTCTCCACTATGCACTTGGTACTCATTCATCAACTCACACAAGCAATTATAACTCTTTGTAACATTCTCTTCAGAGTTTTCTTCACCAAAGAGGGCAATATAACATGCATGTAACATTGTCATTTTTCCACGTGGATCAAGAATAATAGCAATAGCCATCAAACCATGAATATCATACCAGTACTTGTCAAACTTTTTTATCATCTCAACAGACATAGCCTCAATTATTGGATCTCCACATCCTAGCCATTTATTCATATGCATTTTGACCTCACATATCTTTGGGAAGAATATGTTAGTCGTTACATATTTAGTTCGAAAACATTTCGGTGAGTTCATAGAAGATGCTTAATTTTTCACAAGCAGTTGAGGCAAAATTCAATCAAGAGTCAGTTGGTGCACAAATAAAGCGCATATCAAGTTGCTTCAACCTCTCAAAGACTTTCTTATAGGGAATAGCGAGACTAAGCATAACATAGGTTGAATTCCATCTAGTTTTGCAATCAAGACCAATCTTTTAGTTATTTCAACCTTAACAAACCGAGCCGCTTTCACAAATTTTTCAGTATCTCTTTGGTGTAGTCATCCAATAGGAAACACTATCACGTACTCTCTTAATGCCATGCTCCATGACACTCAATCCATCTTTCACAATTAAGTTAAGAATATGTGCACAACATCGCATATGTAGCATCTTTCCACCCAACAAAAGATTAGATGGACCAACCTTTGTCTCTATTGCTTCAACCAATTTATCATTTGTTGAGCAGTTGTCCAAGGTCAAAGTAGATAGCTTGCAATCAAGATTCCAATTTTGCAGGCTTTTATATAGCGCTTCACAAATAACCTCTGATGTATGTGGGCATGGCACATATATAAACCTACATAGTTCAACATAGCAAGAAGATTAGTATTTCAACATAGCAAGAAGATTAGTATTTCAACATAGCAATAAGATTAATACTTCAACATAGCAAGAAGATTAGTATTTCAACATAGCAATCACCTCAAAATGCAGCTTCTAAGCTTCCAAGAGTCATCAATAAAATGTCCAGTTACTGCCATGTAGCCTCTCTTTTGATTATCAGCTGTCCAAAGGTCGGTTATATGAAAGAACACGACAATTGCTTTTATCCAAGTAATCGAGAGCTCTCTTTCTCTCGAATCATAATGGTCCAAGATATCCTTTCTAATAGTATTTGGTGACCATTTTAAATAAAGGTTGCGAGTGCACTAACAAATTCTGAAAACCATGGTGATCAACAATGGACGGTGGGTACTCATGCGAGAATAATCATGGAATAGAGAGCTTTCCTAGCAACTTCTTGATCAAAGACATAGTTCTCTCTGATTACTTGCCCATGTTCTAAGATCCATACCTCAAACTGGTTTGTACCTTCCCTTGCCTCTTCCGATAGATGCAAACCTTCAGATGCTCATGCAGATGTTTAGTGCCATTCTTCGTTTCTGCCGAAAGGTACTTACTGCACCAAATGCACTTTGCCTTCCAAGCACCCTTCACTTTCGGTCTTGTAAATTCATTCCAAACGGGTGAAGTGAGTTTCCTCTTTGTGCCACGAGAGTCTTCCTCTTCGCATCTGCATCTTGAATGAAGCGAGTTTCCTCTTTGTCCCACGAGAGTCTTCGTCAACTTGAGGTTCGGTTTGAGATCCTACTTGCGATCACGGAGTATTGAGCCTTGAGAAGATTGCCCATGTTGGCTACTACTTCACAGTCGCCATCGATAGTTGAATGAACACAAATATGAGACTTAGAACACTAATAAAAAAATTACAACAACATTAAATTTACATTAGTTTACTCCATAGCAATTGACATGTCATGACTTATGGCGGGAATGAACTTCAAAGTTCTGATAGAATAATAAAGAAAAGCGGTGTAGGAGTACCATTATTTTGCTTGACGGTATGGCACCAAGCTTTTGTAGAGTCGTCTTCAAGTCGGTCTTTGCTATTTATAGCGGGTAGCTTGTGTACTCCTCAAGTGACAACCAATATAGTTATCTACAAATAAGAATAAAAAGCCTTATATATCATGTGGTAATTACTTCTATAAACAGAGCTAACGAAATATTTTGTCACTCAAAGGTACAAATGCTACAAATTATAACCCAAGGAACAACGAGAATAGCATGGAAGGTAGTCCGTATGTGGTGAAATGATTCTGAGCGTTTCTTTTAATATGAAACGACAATAGGCATTTACATGGCAAGTAAAAGATAGTATGGTTCATAAAATAAACAATAACAGAGGTGAGATATCTTGCTCTTGCTCCACTTACAGTCTGTATGTTTATTTTACTAGGTCACAATATCTAGAATATGTTTTATACACTATGAAGGTCCCCAATGTCACTGAATCCAGATCAGATCTTTGGCTGCCTTCTTTATGCCTCTTGAATCTTGATGCTATTCACATTCACGAATCACGATCGTCTCTTCATCAAACTTGAGAACAACAGTCACCTAGAAACATTTTTCCCCATCAATCCATCATCTATGCTTCGTTTCACATCCTGACATCCACCTTGAGAACAACACTCACCTCATTGCGCTTATTTGCGGCGGAGGCTCGTCTGTGGGAGACGGAGCGCTTCACGCGCTTGAGGCTGTAGAAGGGAGACTTGAGCGTGTGGCCAGGGAAGCGAGGACCGCTTATTTGTGGAGGGAGGCACGGCGCCCGGGAGGCGCAGGACCGGGAGGAGGCGCGACGGCCGGGGCGGCGGCCGGGAGGACTCAAGGCGGAGACAGGAGGAGGGAGGGGCCGGGAGGCGGCGGCCGGGAGGCTTGGGCCGGGATCGGGAGGAGCGGGCGGGACCGGAGGACTGTCTGGGCCTGGGGTCATGAGATCTGGTTCTAGTGGGACTGTGGGAGGAGGAAATGAGGATTAGGGTTTTGGCCTTTGGGAGATCTGGTGGTGGTGGCTGCAATCTGGAAAGGGAGTGTGGGCAGCGGGGGGTTTTGAACTTTTGACAGGGTTAGGGTTTTTTATTTTTATTTAGGGAGGGTCCCACCTGTCAGTGTACATGATGGTAAAGCAGGCGGCAGTGCAGTGGAGCTTACCCATGCATTGGTTGCAGATGGGTAAGAAATTGTGCCCGTTTTTATGCCCGTGGGCAAAGCAAGACGCCCATACCCGCCTCCATTAGGGTATTTACCCGCGGGTACGCAGGTAATCGGGCATAATTGCCATCCCTAAACCCTAAGCCGTAATGTAGCTACAGTAGCACCACTGCTACAGTATCACCTCTCCCTTGCACTCCATTGCTATTCCCTTCCCTCTTGGTGGTCCCTCCTCGCTGTTGTCCAAGCCCGCGAAAGAAGGGAGAGAAGAGAAGAAGGGGAGAGGAGCGCCTCGCGGGGGAATTCAGCGGGCACACGTGTCTTCAAGGGTAACGAATGATTCCTCGCTGGTTAGATTGATTTAGATTTGTAATTTGCCATGGTTAGGAGAACGACGTTCTGCTGCGATTGATTTCAGTATTCTGTTCTTTACTTGTGCGTCAGTTTTGGTGTAGTTAGAGTCTGAATTGGAGGAGTTCGTCTCCTAGAGATTTGTGGGACTCGTTCTCAGCTTTCCATAGGTTCAAAGATCACCCAAATTGGAGTTATGGTCTAGAAGTTACATTGATTTCATTACTGCTGTCCAGAATTATGACGAATATTAGCAGTCGATTTGTTTATTAAAATACAATTATGTTAATGGCAGATTCAGGGATTTCACCCCACTTGATTGTCGTAGGATATTTCTTAAGCTTTCCATATTGATAAAAATATTGAAGTTTGGTTAAGCCAATAAAAAA
Source organism: Phyllostachys edulis (assembly GCA_036346405.1). Taxonomy (NCBI): domain Eukaryota; kingdom Viridiplantae; phylum Streptophyta; class Magnoliopsida; order Poales; family Poaceae; genus Phyllostachys; species Phyllostachys edulis. The sequence continues at coordinate 35,554,700 of CM070564.1, forward strand.
TTATGAATTTTCTTCTACTGCTGTAATTTTTGTATGTCAGATTGTAGTTCTAGAGTTTCATCTGATTATTAGACACAGAATTTGGCCGAATTAGAAAGTCTTGACAACTAGATAGTTGTGGAGGATTTTGTTACCTTTCCAAAGGATCTGAGAGCACTCCTTTTCGAGTTTCAGAGCTGTAACATCCCAAAATCTGGCTTTTCAAAAATCTTTTAAGCAGTTTAGGTCTCTGGAAAATTTCGCCAATTTTATTTGAGTTAAGAATTTCCTAAATTAAAAATATTTAATTTGACTAATCTAAACATCGATTAAATAAAAACCTATGTTATTTGGCTTCCTTGTGTTCCAAGGAATTTTCTGAGATTTTCTGAGATTTTTCTGGATTTGTTTGCTATTTATTTGGCCTCCTTGATTTTTGGCATTTTCTTTAATTCCAAAAAAAATTTGTTGTTTCTCTCTCCTGCCCATGTGCTACTGATATTAGCGATCTTGTGCGTTAGTATCTCAACCGAGCGAGTTCGGTAGAAATTTGTTCCCGTGAGTCCTCGTCGTATCCGTTTCCCAAACCAAATTTCAAAATTCCATATCTTTCTCTACGGTGTGTATAAAAGCGAACCGTTTGTGCCTACGCGTCCGTCTTGATCTTCTCTTCCAATCCCCTGAATTGGTTTCCTCCAAACCAATCTATTTTCGTCGCCATCTGTAGAATACCGAGCTCTCCCCAAAGGTCTTCTCCAGCGAGTTGCGCCTTCATCCGACGTTCGCCGGCCGAACCGTCTGCGGCGTTGGCTTCGCGTCGTCGTCCTCTACATCATGGTTCCATCCACTTCACCCGAAGATCGCCGGAGCCATGTCAAGCCGTAAAGCCAAACCACGTTCGTCGTGTTGCTCGCTTCCTTGGTGAGTTTTTTTTTCCAAAATCCGATCGCGCCATCGCGTCCGGCTCGTCGTTTCCTTTCCGTTTTGCTTTTTATTTGCCATTGCGTCGCCTCCGACGCCGGCCACACCATCGCGCATGATTCGGTCATGCCTTGTAAGCGTTAACCGTTCATGTGTTGGGTCTCGAGCGTGAAATCCCACCCGAGCCCGCCACCATGCTTTGTCTCCGTGCGTTTGGCCCGATAGCCGAGCATTGTTCTTGTGCGTCTTGCGTGAAAAGCCAGCAGACCAATGACCCATGTTGCGTAGCGTGGTCAACCCGAGCCGTCGTTTTCGTTGAGGGTGCGCTTCCTTCGCATGAGCCAACCAAATTGGGCCTTAACCACTCGCTTTTCTCCCGTGCAGCAGCCGAGCCTCTCCCTTTTGGTTTTGTTCCACTGCCAGTGGGACCCACTTTTAGTTGCCACATCCCTGTCGTCTTCAACCGGGGCTCTTGCTCTCGGGGTCGAGTTCAGCAAAGCAGTGGTCGTGGCTCCAACCTAATACCCTATCTCGGTGCTACATAAGCGAGTCTCGCGTCAAAAGAATCGCATCATGCTCCTCCTCGAAACCCTAAATTCTTTGCCCCGTTGCTCTCTTCGTTGCGCCGAATTTTGGCCAAGACCGAGCCGGCCATTGCAGCGTTCATCTTTGGATTTCTTCGCCTACAGTGCATCTCCGTCCGAGCTTCCACCTTCGTTGAGATCGCGTGCTCGTGGGCTTCACCGTGCTTCCATCCTCTTCGGCCGGGTGCCTTCGAATCGCCATCGCCGCTTCCGCCTTAAACTTCGGTCGCCGCCACCTTGTCTGATCTATGTCTCCGGTGAGCGTCTTCGCTGATTTGAGCGTGTCATCCCATGCTCCTGTTTGATCTCATCTAACCTCCAACTATTCTTTTGAATTTTCCATCACCGAGGTACCTGCCGCCGTGCTCCTTCTCCAATGCTGGTCACGTTCATCTCCCAGCCGCTTCATTCAACCTCTGGTCTCCCCAAGATGGTCCTTGTGTTTCCTACGTCGCCACCAAGTCCCTGCTTGCTTTGGTTTTCCTTGGACGCCACTTAATCGCCGAAGCCGCCGTGACCGAGGATCTCACCGCCATCATGGATGCTCCACGCCTCCGTTTTCCTTCTTTGCCACCTCATTGCCAAACCAATGATCCGTCACCCTCACTTCATCGGCCATGTCATCTCTTGGCGTATGTGGCATCCCCGTCAGCTGCCATGTCAAGCCACGTGGCACACCAAGCCGAATTCAAGATCTATCTATCTGAGATTATTATTTAATTTTTGGAGTTTGTTTGCTCTCTGTTATTTATTTGTTTTATTTGCTTATTTGCGAGTAGACGTTGATACTTCGAGAAGTTCTGATCGAGAAGGAGCTGAAGATCAAGGAAGTAGAAGATTAAAGATAAATAAAGATTATCACTGCTATAGCGAGGCAAGTTATACCTTTGATAATATTGAACCCAGTTTTCTAAAATTATTTTGATTCAAATTATTGCATTTACTTTAATTATTTATTTCAATATTTTTGGGATTAGTTAATATCCAATTTTGTTATGACCTCCTTGTCTAATTGTATGCCATATTTTTTTGTCACCCTAGTTTGGTTTATTTAGTTGGTGCTATTGTATAACCAACGTGGGTTGGTTAGATGCGAGTAGATTGCTTAGCCATGCCACAAGTCATCATCTCATGTGAGTCGCAATTATAAACTTGACTAAGTGATTATGGAACTATGTGATAAGACTGTGTGCACTGTGTGCTATTACTCCTTGATGGTATATGTTGCACTTAACCAACAGGATGGGAAAGGATTTAGATTGGGGCAAGTGGTGGATACTGTGTACTATTTTTGGTGGAGCTATGTGCGCGGGCTTAATAACCTGTGTGCGTTGGGATTTGTAGTACATTGGAAATCTTGCCCTGGTCAATTAAGGACTTAACTTTGTGCGCCATTGAACTGAGCCTTTCGTACAACCACATACCTGGTATGGGACATGCCTAACTTAGTAAGTTATGGAGTCTTGACATTGATTACTCAGGTAGTAGGTTAGGCTGTGTTGCATGGGTGGAGGTGTGCTACCAAGTAGTCACATCACGGGGCGGTTCGCCGTGTCCCTGTCCAATGGTGTGTGTCGGACTGACTTCCTTTGTGGGGTTATCTGAGGTTTGTAAGCACACTGGGAGTATCAATGCTTGAGATGAAGTTTCCGAAAGGTTTTGTTGTGATCAGTTCTGATCCAGTTGATTGCATCTTGTGGGTAAAGTGTACAAACTCTGCAGAGTGTTAAACAATCTATTGAATAGCGCGTCATGATCATGGACATGCTCGAGGATTTCACACGAGGGTAGATTTTCATAAAACTTGGGATGGGACAAATTGTGTGAGATAACTTATGCATTTGTGTGAATAACTTGATTAAGCTATGTGTCTTTGTGAAAACAAATGATAAAACTTATTATTGTCTATTTGTTTTGAATTATGCTTTCAATCTATTATTCGTATTCAAATTACAAATGTCGCATTTCTGCAAAAGAACCACAGAAGCCATTCCTTTGGAATAAGCCTGCATCTATAATTTGCATTCTGTGGTATGACTTGCGAGTACGGTGTGTACTCATGCTTGCTTTAATAAATCAAGTAGAGGTGAAGGAATCGCCAGTCAACAAGGTCTACTTCAAGGATCGTGGAAAACTAGGTCGCGCACCCCAGCCGATTGCCTGTGGGCATATGGATGGGTTTCACTGAAATTATTCTGTTTCGTTTCGCTGCAGCTTCATTGAGCTATCTGCCCTCTGAAGCATTAATTGTAAGCTTTGACCTTAAGGTCTTTACTCTGATGTTTATTGTTATTTGCCTATTTATTAGTTATCTTTGTATATAGAAATGATATTTCACTAATGTTGCCACTGTGTGCACTAGCGTGATCTTGGACTAGTGCAGTACACACAGAGGGTCCAGAATTGCATATTTTGGGTCCCGACAAGTGTCTTGATATCACGGCATTCTTATGTAAGTGATTTAATTGTGTAAGAGGAGAGGATTCGAGATTAGTGACATCATCCTTGCATCCTAACGCATCGCAGCGCGAAAGGCAAGTACAATTGAATTGTCTTGTTGTTGTTTGTTCCACTTGATTGATGAATATGCAATGGGTAATTCCGGTATTACTTGTTTCCCTTAATAATTGATACACCATGATTATTCGATAATATGTTTATGTTCAATATAATCAGTCGTTCATTCTTTCATGTTCACCCACGGGAGTGGGTAGTGAAGTCCCATAATTCCAATATGGGTAAGTACATTGTGATTGTAATGTTGGCTAATTGTTCATAGTGCTTGCTGTTCATGCTATGATCGAATTCTAGGTTTCTTTTCACGTATGATATTCCATGCTTCTTGATATTATGTCTTTCATATTCATATATTCATTTCTTCATTCATTCGTTCATGATTCACCCACGGGAGCGGGGAGAAAAGTCCCATCATTCCAATATGGGCATGTAAGACTCACCATTCCAATGTGGGCAATTTGGATCCCTGTTATGAAACATTCTTCATACAGGCCTTAGATCCCCGCATTTTTGATAATGCGGGCCTGAGTGAACACCGACGGGTGTTCACTGGCTATACCGGTATAAGCAGAAGAGAAGATCATGCATTTCATTCATTCATATGATTTCTGTCATTCTACATTCACATTCTATTCAGTGATTGTTATGTTCTTATTCAGCCATTCTACATTCGTATTCTATTATGTGATTGTTATGTTCTTATTCAGTTATTCTACATTCCTATTCTATAATGTGATGGTTATGTTCTTGTTCAATATTGTTCATAGTATTCTGTTGTACTTGCTGAGTCGTCGACTCATTCTTGTCTGTGTTTATTTATTTTAGATGAACACTGATGACAGCATACTTGGGAGAGATTAGACATGGATCACTTCATTCACTTCACATTCATCACCTTTTAAATAGTTTAACTTGTTATTACATTTCATTTGATGAGTGGATTGTAATAATTAGAGTTCTAAAAGTTGAGACTATCGTTCTTTATGCTTTGGTTGAACTAGTAAATGCTCACCACTCTTCGTATAGATTCTTGATAGTTTTATCTTAAATAATACAATAGGATTGGGTATTTACAAGTTTGATATGTTGCTGAAATCTAGTTCAATTCTTATGATCATTCTATTGTTCATTGATCTTTACTTGTTATTAGTTGATAGGTTATTGAAAATATTTCTTATTGATGTTGTATGTTAGTCTTTTAAGTGATATCTTGGCTTCCGTATAGCCATGGTGTTACACTTGTATTCTCTAGATGCAGCTAGAATTGCAGCTATGGCAGAAACAATATTAATTTCCAGATTTATTCTTGGAATCAGTTTATGTTTGTTCTTGGAATTCTAGAGAACCGGCATTTCAAAAAATTCTAGAAAAAACAAAATTAATTATCAGGTTTATTCTTGGAATTAGTATTTCTATCAGATTCAAGTTTTCAGAGGGTGCTATTTTGTGTGAGGGGAACACTATTCTACTAATGAACATATAAATATATAAATTAGTATCCCATCCATTTAGATAATTCATAGGTCCTAGCAGACAAAAACTCTATAAAAAGAGCACGCGAAAATTGTTGGCTACTAACTCAAGGAGCACAGTATAGAATATGAAAATTACCTGAATCTGTAATTCAGAACCAACATGACTACATCCTAAAATATCAATAAGATATGAATACATTTATTTTAAAAAGCTAAGCAATTGGCAAAGAGCAGTACCATTTGAGCATAAGCCAACTTCGCCGATAGTACCACATAAACATCCACCAAGCATTCCACAGAACTAAGCTAGAGCCACACTTCCTGAAGAAAAGAAGTCACAAGTAAGCTCAGAGTAAGCTAATTCTCATTTGAAGCTTTGACAAATACATAATGGGGAAATTGGCTACATGGCACTGCACATTCGCCTCATTTGCTAATGGACATCCAAAAATCGTGTTGCAGCCAGAAGACATCGCAAAAACGTGTAATTTTGCTGTAAGACACCGATCCCATTAAAATAATATATCCGAGTGATTTGGAGAGAGAAACTTTGTAAAATGTCCTCAATACCCTCAATGCACAGTGACTGGCTTGGCTCGGTCCGGTTCAACCATCTACAGTATCGGACTTTGGACCTACACGTCATACAAATTAATCTCAACTCCATCGCGCCACTCAGGCTCCTCGCGCCGCTCAGCATCTTCGCCGACGTCGTCGATCTCACGCTCCTGTGATGTCTGAACACCATCGCAACAGCTTGATCTACCTAATACCACGTCAGACATGCCCTCGGCGGCGATCCCGGCGATCTCCGGTGGCCTGTGCGGCTGCGGCCGTCGTTCACCTTGCGGTCGGCCTCCCCGGTGCCGACGAACATGACGAGGAGGTCGTTGATGCCGGCCGCGGCAGGGAACTCACGTCGGTTGTTGAGCACGTGGGTGATCGCGCGGCCGGTGGGGTTGCCAATGACGCCACGCCATGCATGACGCCGCCGCTTCACCGCCGTGGCCGGGTGCCACCGTCGAGGACCGCGCCTCAACGGCGATGCCGCCACGCCACAAGACGTCGCGCGGCACACGTGACGCAGCCGGAAGTCGTACGCTGGCGCCTCCACGGCGTCCACGCGCGAGAAGAGGAACGGCGCCCGCGTCGTGAGATCGTAGCACGAGACGAGCATCGGGCGCACCGTGTCCCAGAGCGAGAGCTCGTCGAACACCTGGTCACACACCATGAAGTGAAGAGAAGAGAAGAGGAAGGGGACCTCGCGCAGCCTCATCGCCTCTACCGCGGCCTCGCGCTTGACCACGTCGTTCTCCTCGCGTTCTCCTCGTTCTCCGGTGGCCGCTCTGACGTCTCGGCCTTGCGCCCTCTTAGCGGGTCCTCACGCCTCTGGCCTTGCCTCTCTAATGCGGCTTCGGCAGCGGTGCCCTCAGCGACCTCCTGCCTCTGGCCTAGCGCCACCTTGCCCTCAAAGAAAGAAACGGAGATTGGGGAAGAAGCACTGTAGTTGGTTTGCAAAAGGAAGAAGATGAGGGTAAAATAGACTTTTCACCGTCTTTCTCTCGCCACTTCAGTCCGAAAATGATAAAATAGTGCCCTCAATGTCCTACGGCAAAATTACACGTTGTTGCGATGTCTTCTGGCTGCAGCACGGTTTTTGGATGTCCATTAGCAAATGAGACGAATGTGCAGTGCCCTGTAGCCAATTTCCCCATACATAATACACTACCAAACACGTTTCCAATTATGCACAATAAGCTACATGAACTTCCTTTTTTTTCGACAATGTGTTGTATCTACTAATCCCGAGTAAGCAATAACATTAACATACATAGGAACATGAACTGATCACTCCCATAACTGGTTGGTCACCACAACCAGGGCTACTCAACGCAAGCACCCGAGAGGCTTCCGAAACACCCGAGTAGAGCCAAGAACAGAGGAGGCGCAGAGGCAGCTTGGGCAAGGGGTGACGCTGGCGGCCGAGGACGGGAAAAATGGATTGTCGGGAGGGAGAGGGGGCCAAGGGGGTGACGTTGTGGCCCGGCCAACGCCGCTGGCCCGACTTGGTGGCGGGGTGTGGCGGTCGCGGGGAAGGAGGAGGGGCGGCACCATTGGAGGAGGAGAGGGGGAAGAACAGGGGAAGCATGGGCACGAAGAAGATGCAAGGAGCTCACTGGTGTAGTTGCTAGCGACAAGGGCCGGCGACGGGATCCGCGAGCGGTGCGGCTTGTTTCCCACGACAAAGGCGCCCTGGAGAGGTAGAAATGAAAGCGGGGCTTGGGCATGAGAGAGGAATGCATGAGGATGCTTCCCAAACAAGGAATTGGAATGGGTCTCACCAGAGGGGAAGGCGATGTCGAAGGCAGTGGGGTTCGCCGGTTTAGGGGAAGACAATGGCGTGGGGTGCTCTGCTGGCGGAAAACCCAAATCGATTGAGGGGAAATGGTGGTGATGTGGTGGAACAGGACGTGACGCGGAAGGAACTGAAGGGAGTTCACTTGTTCGATGGATTTGGTGGGGTGAGTGCGATGGCCGGCGCTGACACGGCGCAATGTTGCGGTCGGCTTGGGGGTTGGGAGGAAGACTAGAGACCGCCCGGGACGACACACCTTGCCGGTTGATTGGCCAAATGGGGAGGAAGGCACGGGGGGGGGGGAGGAAACATGGATGAAAGCAGTGTGGCGGCGGCGCGAGCAGCTGGGAGCATGCGTGGAAGGCGGAGACGATGGTGAGGAGAGGGGAGCAGACGACGGCGGGGCAGGGAGGAGGAAGTGGAGGGGTGGGGGAAGAGGGAGCGGTGACAGGAAGGATAGGGCGCCGCGGGAGGCGGGGAGGAGAGAGCGGCGCGAGCCAAGGGAAGAAGGTGGCATCGTGGGCGCTGGGGAGGAGCGGTGGCGCTTTGAAGAGGAGCAGCAACGGGGAGGGAGTGGACGGAGGGGAAGTGAGGGGAAAGGACGGGAGGAGTCCGGAGGGCTCGATACAGACGGAGAGAACGATAGAAGGAGAAGGGAGGAGGGCTGGTGGTAACCCAACACGCGAAAGCAACGCTGCGTGAAGCAAAACCCAAGGACAACTGTCTCCACGCGAGTGAGAGAAAATGCTCGTGAAACGCAGAGAGACCTCCATTTCTAGGCATAATAAGGAGCTTCGTATATACTGCATCTAGCTAGTCCTCGATGCCCCCAGTACATCCTTAATTATTTTCTGTACATGCAGTAATGAATTAACTGTGAATCCAGTCCAGTAAACTGACGGGGCTTCTCCATTTGGACATCTTCCAAGCCTATGTAAACTGGAAGCAGCGGTCCGTCCTTTTCCTGGCTGGGCTGAACCGTGATATTCCCAAAAAGAGGAGGTGAAACGGACAAAACCCCCAGTGAGCCGAGCAGCCGCCTCATCCAGGCATCCATCCCGTTGCCGATTTCCTCCCCCCAAATCCAAATCCCCGACCGGCCAACCCCAAGCTTCTCCCAAATCCGGATCAGCCGCAAAGCAAACGTTCGAAATCGAAACTCTAACCCGACGCCCAAATCTCTCTCCCTCTCCTATGCGCGCAGGCGCAGCTCGGGAGCCAAGCAGCGACGCGCCATGATCGTGCGCACCTACGGCCGCAGATCCCGCTCCTTATCCGACGGCGGAGGGGGCGGGGACCGCGGGTTCTCCTCCTCGCAGGACGCGTTCGACTTCGACGGGGACGGCGACGACCTCGCCGTGCTGGGGTCGTCGGCCTCGCAGCCCCTCTCGCCGTCGCAGGAGTCCTCGTCGATGTGGGACTTCGACGAGGACCCGCCGCCGCCCCAGCTGGAGGGGAGGCGGCGGCGGGGGAGGGCGGGAGGAGGGGAGTATGCGGAGCCCGCGGCGGCCACCGCGACGCTGATGGAGGCGGAGGAGTACGGGGAGATGATGGAGAGCGTCGACGAGGTGAACTTCGCGCTCGACGGGCTCCGCGCGACCGCTCCGAGGCGGGTGCGCCGGGCCAGCCTGCACGCTTTGCTCGGGATCTGCGACTCCGCCGAGCGCCGGCGCGTCCTTCGGGCCCAGGGGTCGGTACACCAAAGGCTTTCTTTCTTTTTGCTCTGTAAAGAATAGTAGTAATTGGGTTCTTGTTCTTGTTTCGGGTAATTTCGGCCAGAAAATCGAGAACAGTCGTGCTAGGTTTGTAAAATTGGGCTTCTTGTCCTTGTTTCTTTGGGGTAATCTTGGTCGAAATGTTGGGATTTTTTGCGATTAGGGCTCGAGAATTGGGGTTTCTTCGGGAAAGGATCCACCTTTTGGCCTTCAAACCACGAGCTCGCTTCGATTCCTTCGTGTTGCGATGGATAGCTCATTCCTGCAGCTGAGTCACAACATCTGGCATATAGTAGTGCAACAATTCGTGTTTGTTTGCTTGGCCTGAACTGTGTGTTCGATTTGTTTGCTTTGTCAGGGTTATTGTTGAAGGTGATGTAGAATTAAGTGTTTGCTGATGCTAAGAAGCGTAATTAGCTAATTGTCACTGCATTATTGTGTCTGGGACCTAATGTTACAGCTGGGTTTAAGAAGTATGCGCTTAAGTTGTCTAGGAGCATTTATAGGTTTTAGCAGATTGGTAACTTTTTTTTATCCAAGAGCTCCTGTCTCGCATGGCTTTAGAAGAAGGAAGCATGCTGAGTGATTGGGAATGCCTAGGAACAGATTTTTATTTAATTAGGATCGCTTGGGCATCAATTCAGACATGGTTATTAAGGCGTCGCCTAAGCGGTAAGGCGCCGCCGGGGGGCAAGGCGTCGCTCCCGCCTTAGGCCTAAGGCGACGCGGGCCCCGCTGAGGGAGGAGGACCGGAGGAGGCGGCGCGGGCGAAGGGGCGTGGAGGGAAGGCGGCACGGGCTGGAAACTCAGCCAGAGAGAGAAGGGGGAAGAGGAGAGGGCGAAGACTCACCCTAGAACCCTAGGCGGCGGCGCCTCCATCCCTTGCAGCTCCGGCCTCTGGCTACGGCAGATCTGCTTTGCGCGCCGCCTCCTCCTCGGATCCCCTTCGTGCGCCTCCATCCCTTGCAGCTCCGGCCTCTGGCTACGGCGGATCTGCTTCGCGCCCCGCCTCCTCCCCGGATCTACTTCACGCGCGGCGGCAGGATGGGAGAGGCGAGAGCGAGGCGGAGAGCGCGAGAGAGGGTTGGGCGAAAGCGAGGCATAGGGAGCGATGGGGAATGGATAAGGCAGTGGCTTCGGTCGAGTGAGACCGAGTTGTGGTCGAGTGGTGTTGGGTCGCTAGGCTCAGTGGGAGTTGTGTTCGAGTGGTGTTGGGCCGGGCCGTGTGGGATCTTTCTTCCCCTCACCTTTCTTTTTTCTTTTTCTCTGCGTGTAACGCATGGCCGCCGTGGGAACGCCCTGTCGCTTTAGCTTCGCGTATGGCGTCGCCTCAGCGTCCAAGGCATCGCCTCAGCGTCCGAGCGGTGCTTCGGCGCCTTACCTCGCCTTAGCGCCTTAATAAGCTTGAATTCAGATATTTATGAAGAATATTGTTGGTAGAAACGCCATCTGTTATACTCTAGCTTAATATTTCTCCTGGAACCACGAGGGTATTCATTTTGTAACTTTCGGGAGGGTTTCCAATTGGTACTGAACTGTGGTACTGAACAACATCAAAGCTTTACTACTAAACTCAGTTCTATACCGACATTTTGACGCTTTACACCTTACGGGCATTTTTAGTTGAAATATACTGTCTTGATTTGCATAAGTTGAAGACGCAGGATATCTCTGTTGCTGTCTGAATTGGGCTTCAATTCTTTAGTTCACCGGTTATTGTGCCAAAAGAAGTGCAGTTTGGTTCCTTGGCTATAGAATCACCTCACTAGATTCTTGCAATGTTTTTACCCATTTCTACTTGTGTAGATGGATAAGATTGCTGAAAGTAAATTCTCATGTAATGCAATGATTGTAACATGTGATCAGGCATCATGTAATCTTCATTTTTCTATTTAATTTTAGAACATCTTCAATTGCTAAAACACAATATCCCATTTCATTTTTCTGAAAATTTTACACCGTTTTCCATTTTATTACTTACAAGTCACAAGTGCCTTCTTTTCTTATATCCTGTAGATTGGTTCAACAAATTATCGATGTTGTTTTGGTTCTGAACATTGATGATCCTCCCTGCGCTATTGCTGCAGCAGCTCTTTTATTTGTTTTGGCAAGTGATGTGAGTACCTCTTAATCCCAATTGATGTGCTGTGCATACTGCATTCCACTTTTTATTCATATTAAATATTTTTTCTTCTATCTCACAAGCTATGAAGATAATCACATTGTAACAAAGTTATTTATCTCTACTATATATATTGTTACTTTTTTTTCTTTTAGAAGTATTCACCTTCTTTCACAAGATTGACATGTGATAAAGAAGATTAATTAAGCAAGGCCATGCTTTTATTTTCATCATTTTCATTGAAAGTTGAATTAGGATTTATAGTGTAAATTTCAGGTAGTGTTGATATTCAGCTTTTCATTAGTTTTATATATACCTCACTCGTTGAATGCCATTTAATTGGCCAACAGTTGCTACTCTTTTAATACCTTTGATGTATACTCCTGCAGCTTCAATTTTGCTTATTTTCAATCTCCCCTTTTCTTGTTGTTATTCAGGTCCAAGACAATCATTTGCTGGATTCAGAATCGTGTATCCATTTTCTTCTTAAATTATTAAACCCTCCAATGAACGATGTTGATGCCAAAGCACCATCTATAGGTTCCAAACTTCTTGGAATCAGTAAAGTTCAAATGCTTAATGGCTCAAATAAGGATTCTGATTCCAGTTCAGAGGATATCATTTCAAAAGTTGAAGAAATCCTCTTAAGCTGTAAAGAGATCAAGCCACTCGACAAGGATGACAAGGGAACATCAAGGCCAGAATTGTGTTCAAAGTGGCTTGCTTTGTTGACAATGGAAAAGGCATGCTTGTCTGCTGTTTCATTAGAGGGTAAGTTTTGTTATCAATTTTTTTGATCATGATTTCCACTTATGACTGTCATTATGTTGATCGCCAAGCTAAATAAACTATCAATTCATAAGTTAAGTAATGGCACCTGTTTACAACTTGGCATGGACGCCACCCTTGTTTCGCCTGCTTTTGACTGCTGACTTGTTTAGAGTAAATCTGTTTTGCATATTTTGAATCCATCTGCACTAGCAGTAATTTTGGCTATCGTCACTGAAATGTTATCCTTTTCAATTGTTTATTTTTTTAGAGACATCTGACATGGTGACCAGAGTTGGAGGAAATTTCAAAGAAACATTAAGGGAGTTGGGTGGTCTTGATAATATTTTTGATGTTATGGTTAATTGTCATTCAGCACTGGAGGTAAGATCTTGTTTATTTTCTAACATGTTTAATTGTTTATACAAAAATATTTAAGTTGACATTGTTTGCTATGTCAACTTAAATATTTTTGTACCTTGTACATTTTAAGTCCCAACATGCTTGAAGCCGCATGTTAACATAAAGACTATTTTCAGCACCTGAAAACTTTGCTGTAGCACAAACTTATGTTGTGGAAATTGCTTTGAATGAAAAGTTTAGATTCTGAATGCAGTCTTACCGTGATTCGCGGATATTGTTTTGGATAAACCATCAATCAATAATTCTTTAACTTTGAACCTCTAATGATTATATGCTCCCATGTTGATAATACTTAAAATGTGTTCCATGGCATGGAGACATTACACTATTATTATTCTGTTGAATGCTGCATTTCCAGCAACACTTGCCTTTCTTGGAATGTTGGACATGTAAGCAACTTGAACACACTGGCCATATTTCTGATTCGCATATTTGGATGTTGAGCGTTCCGATATTTATATTGTTTATTCCCACATCGAAGTATTCTGTGTGACTGTTTTGTCATTTGGCATAGATAATGCATTCATATTGCACCGCTTAATCTAAATGTATGCATTAATAACATGCTTCTGGTGGCAAACCTTGTGTATCAGAGACTTGTAAAGGATACCTCTACTCTGGCCTTGGACTTAAAGGAAGGAACATCTTTGCAAAGTGCTGCACTCCTCTTGAAATGTTTGAAAATTTTGGAGAATGCCACATTTCTAAGCAATCATAACAAGGTAATTTTCCATATCTTGTCAATTGAGTGTATTACCCCTTTTCTTCTGCACGACATCTTTTCCCTTTTTCTTCTGTGCAGTAACCTTGTATTTCTGCTCACCTTTATTTTTTCTGTACAAAGTAGTGTAAACTCTTAAATCCTTTTGCTCCTTCCAGACCCATTTGCTCAGCATGAGGAGAAGATTGGGTCCTAAATGCTCTCCACTTTCTTTTGTTGGTTCCATTATCAGCATTATTGAATTATTATCAGGTAAGTTTGCTTAATAATTAAATATTTTCCTACACAGTACACACAATTAATGTAACGCTCAACATCCACTTTGATAACTTGCGATCTGATGCCTGTTTTCCTTTGCTGCAGCTCTTTCTCTCCTTCAGAATTCTTCCACCGTTTCCAGCAGCACAGATCCAAAATCTTCTAAAGTTTGTAAAGGGGGCCGCTCTGGTAACAACAAACACCGAATTTATTTGATCTTGTTGCCTTTTCTTTGCACTATCTCAGTATAGTTAGATCACCCTTGCCCCTTGCAAGTTCCAATTATAGTAGGAGGCCTCAAAGTAAAAACTATCAAACTAGGGCTAATATCAAAATTTCATTAGATTCTACCTATATGTTTTCAACCATTTTCTATATTCACGATCCAAAGTATCCTCTGGGCTCAGCAATAAATTCCTATGGCAGTTAGCCTATCATGCATGCGCACAAGTATATACCATACAAAATTATGCTGTTCACTTTCTAGTCTAATATGAAGGGCTAAAATATTTGTTCCTCCTATAAGTTTAATATAGTCACACGTTCAAAATTGCATTGTGCAGCAGACATCAAGGGTGCCACCCCATTGAATGATCATGGCAAGCGCAAGAATTCAAAGAAAAAGAACCTTTCGCTGAATCAGAAACTCCAAAATTGCTCATCTACCAAATCAGAAGTTTCTCATATTACTATCTCTTCTAGTAGTGATATTGGTCTGTCACAAAATACACTTGATTGTTCGCCATCTATTTCGAGCAATGGGGCATCAAGTGGTTCATTAGGTGAGAGGCACAGCAATGGTGTTGGTTTGAAGCTGAATATAAGAAAGGATCGTGGTAAAGCCAACCCAATTAGAGGCTCAAGTGGATGGATTTCTATAAAAGCACATAGTTCTGATGGGAACTCCAGAGAAATGGCAAAAAGACGTCGTCTATCTGAAAATGGCCACAGTGATTTGAGCAGTGGTGGTCCTGATCCTTTTGCATTTGATGATGTTGATCAGAAGCCTTCAAATTGGGAACTATTTGGTCCAAACAAGAAATCACCACAGGGACATCAAGCAAGATCTGCAAATGGAAAACTATCGGACAATTGTGGGATTGTGGCAATTGGAAGTCCTGAATCATGTCAACCTGAAGATAATCATCAGTCGGGTGCAACATTTCATTCTAATGTTGAAGATGAGTCCAGTCTTCTTGAAGACTGCCTTTTGACATCAGTTAAGGTAATTAAATGTGTTTCCTTTTGATCTTTCTTGTCACTCCTGCAACAGAATATACATTCTGTGGTCACAGTTTCTTTGTTTACCTTTGTGATTTTTGTTGGCTGACATCTGTTAAATTTTCTAAAAAGAAGAGCAAGTTGCTTCTCTCTGAAATAGGTTGTCATTAAAATTGCAATAAGGTTACTAAACAGGGTGCCAATGGAGTTGCTTATTGGATAAGATTAAATCTCGTTTGTATTGAATAACTTAAAACTCCCTCCCCAGCTTGTTGGCTTATACAAGGCTTCAGCTGAACTAACTAGCTCGTATGAAAAGTCCCAATGATGTTTTGGTATGTTCAGCCTACAAGGCTTTGTAAGCTTATAAACCACCCCTGAATGGTTTTAGGCTATCAGATAAGTATCTTTGAAGGTAGGGTTTAGGGATTACTTTTAAGTGGGAGGATATGCTAAGACTATAAGGATAAACTAATTGTTTGAGCCAAGCTCGTTCTAATTGCAGGCAGCTTAACTGTACATACCCTTGTATTGCTTCATTCTTGTAACAGTATTTGCAAGATATTCCATACTAATTGTAGTCTGTCTTATCATGTCTCTGCTCCTTGCTAAAATATTTGATAAAAGATCACTGTAAACTTTGCGGTATCATTAAAAAAAAAACTCTACATGGTCTAACCTTAGTTCCTTTTTTTTATGATGTTGGGCATTATTGAAAATTTTGAACAGTTAATGGAATTTTACTAAACAAACATCTTTTTGTGGCATATAACTAAGGCTATTGGTGTTTCTTTTGCAATGGCATGTTTCTGATTTTCCCTTTCGTTTTTTCTGGCAGGTTCTTATGAACTTAGCAAATGACAACCCATCTGGTTGTGAACAGATTGCATCACGTGGTGGACTTAACACCATGGCATCCTTGATCATAAAACATTTCCCCTCGTTTGATTTCTCCGTGGACAAGAACTATCATACGAAAGAAGTGTCCTCTGGTCAAGATGTCAATCTTGGACAAGATCTGTCATCTTCCGAAGATAGCAGGGCACACCAAGTCAAAACTAAGCAATTGCGAGATCATGAGCTTGATTTTCTGGTTGCCATATTGGGCTTGCTTGTCAACCTTGTGGAGAAAGATAGTCTTAATAGGTAAGCCCCTTATGTTCATCCTTTCCATTTGCTTGATTCATATCTGTGTTACTGTTGTGCCAGTTCCTTGGGGTCAGGACAAGAGCTATATCCCATCTGATCAGTGTTTGTCTATTTCTAAATGACTCCTCTTTCGTACCTGTCTACAGGGTACGGCTTGCGTCTGCCCGTGTTTCTGTCGATCTATCTCAGAATCCACAGAATGAAAAGGCACAGAGAGATGTTATACCACTCCTCTGTTCAATCTTCTTAGCGAGTCAAGGTGCCGGGGAAGCTGCTGGAGCTATATCACCGGTAATTCTAACCTTCAAGTTCTTTTATACATTCAAACATGTAAAGCCAGGTATTTATTACCTGCTCTTTATTTCCAAAGTACCTTTTTTATTTTGCTCTTCAGCATAGGTCAGCAGCATAGTGAACCCTTAGTTCAAAAAGGAAAATTTACATACTTGTTATCCATGAAATGGAAACTAATACACATAGTATAATGTTGTGACAGACTGACATTTGATTTTCACATCCAGTCTGGTCTGGTTCATGCACGATTACATTTAAAGGCTTTCATATCCAGGCAATTGACTAAACACCATGAACAGACAGGAGTCATTGCCATTCCATTTAAAACAGTTTTTTAGTGCATTACTCTTCCAATCATTATGAGGTAGAATGTTTCTTTCATATATTGACATCGGGTGAAAAGTGAAGGACTGAAGGGGCATCTTAACGCGACTTCTCATTGTCGCAAACTCGATAAACATACTTGTAATAGTATGAACGGAATCAACGGATGGTTCACAGCGGCAAAAGAAGTACCGGAAATTAAATCACAAATTTGGACAGATTTGTGGCCAGCATATTAGTAGTTTTTTTGGTTCTTTGTTGCCAATGCAATGTATGGCATTCTATAAATCATTTGATTGGCTGCTATAAATCATTTGATTGGCTGCTGCTTATAAACAATCAGGATGATGAAGAGTCTTTGTTGCAAGGAGCACGGGAAGCTGAAATGATGATTGTGGAGGCCTATGCAGCTCTCCTGCTTGCCTTTCTTTCGACAGAAAGGTTTGTAATCTGCAGTGTTTGTAATGTTCCATTAATTTCTAAATGATTTCATAATGTCAGCCCCATGGTGTTTTACTTCTTAACTGTCTTTCTGCTGCAACAGCATGAAGGTTCGAGGAGCTATTTCCAGCTGCCTTCCAAATAACAGCTTAAAAGTTCTTGTGCCCGTGCTAGAAAAATTTGTGGTATGTCTCTAAAATTCCTGAAGTGTTTGGAAAAAAAGTTTGAAAGATCTACGGATTTACTTTGTTATGGAAACCCTTAATTTCTCATGCCAGGTAGATGTTACTCTTATTCTTCTCTGTGCTTCGCATCCAGGAAGCCCATTTGTTCAAAAAAAGTATTTTACACTTCTTGGATTTAAATGCGACTATTTGTGTGCCTGCACTGTAAGATTGTCAGTTGTTAACCCCGTTTCTATAGGCAACCTTTTGCCATGTAAGGATAGTTTCCCCCCCATTTTTTAGGGTAAAAACGGAATTCACTTAACTTTGTGTAGAAGTAGCTAAATCGGTACTCACAAGATGCGAAATACGATATGGTACCGAGTTGAGCCATTGACTCCCGGTTTCAGTACAGCACCAAACTGAGCCACATTGGCTACCTTATTACAAGTTTTCTTGTTAGATAACGTAGCACTGATTAAAAGAGACCTAATCTGCTTACCTTCCTAGGTAACCTTGGTGTCCATCTCTAAAATGATTTGAGTGGCTGCCCAGTTCGGCCGCTAGATTTTATCCATTTTGTTTCCATCCTGGACATGGAGTTGTTTTAAATGTTTCTGCAACTGCTGTGAGCTGGTGCTGCTTCATAATTTATTGATGATGTTTTCCTGCAGGCGTTTCATCTGCAGCTCAATATGATGACAGAGGAAACACACTCGGCTGTTACAGAAGTCATCGAAAGATGCAAACTATCATAGAAGGGTGAAGAGGTCCGTCTTGTACAGATTAACTGACCTCTTTGCAGCTAAAGCATACAAGTGTTCCTCGTCACCTGGGGCGCTGCTGATCGATGGAGTTTGGCCTGCAGTGGGCTTGGGAGCTAACCATGGTTTCATTCTTTTGCCCCCCTGTTGTTTTTGCTCCTGTTTTGTGCATCTCCTTTGTTTCTTCTTCTCCCCACCTCAAATCGTGTTCTTTTCTTAGTGCGGGAGTAGCCCCTTTTATTGAATGTAAAATAACATCATAGGGAATGTAGTGTGCTATTTCAGTTTTTCAGCTGTTCCATACAGTATGTACTTTGTAGTTTGTACTGCTTACAATCAGTGACCACACATGCCTAATCTGAAGAAGCTTAGAATAAAATCTCACTGTCGCCGTGCAATGGCCAGTTTCATGCAAGGAATATGTGGTGCGCTGTTTCAAAATCCGGACTCTATTCAACATATGAGTTTTGAACCTTTTGGTGGAGCAGAAGGTAATAGCAAGGCATGCCAAACCTGTCAGTGAAGGAAAGGAAGGATTGCCGCATGTCTATTCTAGCAAATGTATTTGGAGTTTTGGACTAGCGACATAAGCACACTAACATTTCTTGTTCCCGTAACATACAGCCAAGGTTGTCATAGCGACCTTGGCGACCACAGTGTCTAAGGGGCGTTAGGACGTCTAATCGTCTAGACGGACGTCTAGTCGTCCTCTAGGCGAGGCAAGGCGAGCTAAGTAGTAACTATAATTCTACAACTAGTAAGTAACAACACCAGTCAAATTAGGAGCAGAAGATCCCGCTGCCCCCTGCTCGGGACTGCTCGTTGCCCCGTCTGCCCGTTGACCCTTGCCCCCTGCCCAGGCCTGCCCGCTGCCCCCGCATAAACGGGTGAGGCTCCTCCTCCCCCTCTCCCTCTCGGCGGTGAGGCTCCTGGCTCATGCTCCTCCTCCCCCTCTCCCTCTCGGCGGTGAGGCTCCTGGCTCGGGCTCCCCCTCCCCCTCTCCCTCCCGGAGGCGGTGACGACTTCGGTCAGTAGGATCCGAGCAAGAGAGGTCTGGATCCGTCGACGGGACGCCTTTGAGAGTGTGGCGGTCATGAGGGAGGAGAGGAGGAGGAGGAGCGGAGGAGGAGATGGAGCACCTAGGGGTTGGCGGCAGTCTTGATGCGGATCGGAGATGGCCAAGGCGAGGCGAAGCGATCATGGCGTCTGCTCACACCGCCGGGACGCCTTGGCGACGCCGTGATAACCATGTATACAGCGATGTTGGGCTTCATGTTACTGCACTTCAGTTCAATTTTCACTCCATCGCAACAAGTTACGAGACGACGGAGGGGGGGAAAAACTACAAATGTTTCGATGAATTCCAAATCACATAGGAAGCCTTGCAAACCTATAATAAATTCAGTGTAAATTTGACCATCCTTTTTAACGGGAGAGATATCTATGAGCTCCTCGACGTGGTTGAATTAGGTAAGTGAATTGTCATGCTGAATATGGTCGAGAAATCAACAAGATCGAGCGTATGATTTAGCTATCATAGGATGATACACATCTTGTCTTGAGTTCGATCTGTTATCGTGGGGCAATAAGATCAGCACATGAGCTCTATAAAAGTTCATCTGGTATGATTTTTATGGGTATTGGAGAGATGCTATGTTTTGCTAGGAGGGAACCACCTCTTAGTAGGATAGTGAAGTTATAGGTGTACGAATTTACCCAACAGAGTTTAAATCATTTGTCTATTTTTAGACACACATGAGTACATATACAGACACACGAGTCGTTGTATTTTGTCGTATGGGCACGTGTGTTATGGAACTTTTTTTATTAATTAATCCTTTTTTAATTTTTATTTTAAAGTTAACCTCCGATGCACTTTATTTCCAATTCTGATCCCTTTGGTAACGCCACGAGTGGTGGTATGACAAAACAACACTGTCGCGTCATTGGATAAGTCCGCTAAAATAGCATTTTTTGTCACGCCACTGGTGGTGGCGTGACCAAACAAAACTGTCACGTCACGGGTAGTGGCTTGACAAGAATTTGCCTAAATACGGGCTGACGTGACAGTGTTGTTTTGTCTCACTACTGGTGGTGACGTGACCAAAGGGGCAGAATTAAAAATAAAGTTTGCGAGGGTTAACTTTAAAATAAAATTTTAAAAAGGTTAATTAATAAAAAAATTCGTGTGTTATGTGTGCCTTCATCTACGTTGTAATCGCTAAAGAAATCCATGATACAAACCTGTGCTGACGGTCAAAACAAAACACCGTTTGTATCGCCCTCGCCGGCGCATGCATCCACACACGGATCCACCCGTTCGCCCTTCGCTTCCAATGATTTTATCCACCCTCCACGCCGCTCCACGAAACCTTTACCCAACGTCATCCCCACCTCTGAGTACGGCTCATGATACGACGGCAGTGTGTTGTTTTTTCCAAGAGGTTAGGGGTCTCTTTTGATAAGTTTAAGTCAAATTTTGATCGAGGGCTGGTAATAAAGCCGCACATGTTATCACTGTTGAGTTTGCGAGAATGAACTAGGTACTATCGTTATTTCAACTGACGATTGATAATGAACAGTGTTTCAGTCGTCAGTTAAAATGGCGACAGAAAACGAGTTCCTATCGCGATTTAGCTATTTAAACCCCTAAAATCGTTGAAAATATCATTTTAATTCCTGAAAAAGAGAGAAGAGATGGAGAAGAGAGAGGAAGGGGGGGGGGGACGTAGCGAAGCTCTGTCAGTTCATAGCGGAGGAGAGAGAGACGGGGGCATCAGATCTAGTCGATTATTTTGTAGGTAAATGTTTTTGCAACTTCATACTTATTTCGAAACCATGTCAGTTAGCAAATAAAATAGCGAAATAGAAGTCAATAGATTAGATAATTTTAGCTGTTTTATGTAGTACATCATTTGAGCTGTGTATAGTTTAGTTCATCGTGCAGATATTATTTATGTTGCAGTACTCGAATAATTTAGAATAAATTTGCAAAAAAATAGGAAGACACCTCAGAGAATAGTAAGATACCTATTAAAAATCTGTAAAAATTACAGAGTAGCTAAGTAGGGTAGGTAGATCTTAATCAAAATAATCTCACCTTAATTTTGGTTTCCATTTGTGCGCGGTAATTATTCTGTTAATGCCAAAAATTCTTTTTAAACTAGGAAAATAGCATAACACATCTTAAATTGTTAAAAAAATCCAGAGTTGCAACATAGATTACGTAGAGCTAAATTAAAATATTGTGATCTTTATTTTTTATTTTCATTTGCACATAGTAAATATTTAAAAATAGTGGAGACACTTTTTAAACAAGGAAAGTAGTAAGATACCTATTAAAAATCTGTAAAAATTACAGAGTAGCTTAGTACGATTTGTAGAGCCTAATTAAAATAATTCCAAAATAATTTTGATTTCCGTTTGTCTTGTGTAATTATTTTATTAGTACCAAAAATAATTTTAAATTAGAAAAATAGCATGACACATCTTCAAATTGTAAAAAAATATATCTGTAATTGCTACATAGTACATATGTTATGTAGAGCTAAATTAAAATATTATGAACTTTATTTTTTGCTTTTATTTGCACACGGTAAATATTTAAAAAATGTTGGAGACACTTTTTAAACAAGGAAAGTAGCAAGATACCTATTAAAAATCTGTAAAAATTGCAGAGTAGCTTAGTAGGGTTTGTAAAGCCTAATCAAAATAACCCCAACATAATTTTGATTGCCGTTTGTGCGCATTAATTATTCTGTTAGTGCCAAAAATACTTTTTAAACTAGGAAAATAACAGCATTCCTATAAAATATCTGTAAAAATTGTAGAGTAGGTTGGTAGGGTTTGTATAGCTTAATCAAAATAATCCTAACTTAAATTTGGTTTCTATTTGTGCACGGTAATTATTTTGTTAATGCCACTTCTTATTACTTTTTGTATATGTTTCACAGTTTTTACAATGTATGCACTGAATTTTTAGGAATGGCGGACCCAGGACACACTGCGTAGTGGTCGTACAATTTGCTTGACCCAATCATTGATGTGCATCATCGAAGGCGCCTCGGTACCATCCTCCCCCAAGAGGGCGAGGCGGTGATTGAGCTTGGTGCGCTGCGGTTGCGCACTCCCATGAGGGCGTGGAGGGAGGATCCATGTTGAGTTCCGAGGTACTTGCAGTTGCAACTTTCGTGTACTCATTTGGAGCCTGATTACTTTAGGTGGACTAACGTTTGTTCTTAATCTTTTTCAATACAGTTTGAGGGATGCACGTCTCCTTCCACTAGTGAGGATGGTTGATGTGACGTGGGAAGACGACCAGGACCACGTGGGCGGTGGTTGTACGTGTAAGTTCAAACTCCATTAATTGGTTTTAGTGATTAATAACAAATCTAAATATGAGACTAACTTGTTTGTTGAGTATGATATTGTTTAGTCTTATTTGGATAAAAAGGTGAAAATCATGGAGGTATACATTCGACACCATATTCTTATGTTTTGTTGCATTCCTCAGATCCAAAATATAGGTTGAACTCCACTAAAAATTTAACTTGAATATGTGCATATGTTTTTATTACACATTCATGTATGCACACATTTAGGGAAAGTCCACTCCATGTTTTGTGGTTTCATTAGTATTGATCCTTGTTCTTTATCCACTTATATTGGGGATCTCTACTTTGAAATATATCTTTTGAGTTTATAGAACTTGTGTAGTTCATATATACTCATATTACTTTATATTCAATTGTTTGCAATTGTGGTGGTTGTCATCAATTATCAAAAAGAGAAAGATTGAAGAGTCTAAACCCACCATTATGAGTTAATGGTATATTTTGGTAATTAATGATAATCACATTGTGGGACTAACATTTTCATGAGTTGGGTAAATAGGTTATGTTCCATGATGATGGGGACTTTGGATGACATCATGAGTTGATCGTCATCAAGTCAAGGTTCAAGAAGAGGATGCATCATGTGTTGATGCATATCAAGATCTCGAAGATGAGATGATCATGAGTTGATCATCAAGTCAAGAGAAGACACATCATGTGTTGATGGAGGACACGCGAAAGATGCATCATGGGTTGATGCATATCAAGACAATGACCCGGACTTAAAGTGAATATGTGTGTCATCAAGCTTCAAGAGGGTACTCAAGGCAAAGGTATAACCATTTAGGGCTAAGGATGCGTTCCTAGTCTTTTACCGGTCTTGGTGTTTGGTTGGAAGACCGGATTACTAGTATAGGATTGTCGTACTATTAAGAGGGGTCTTGTCTAGTAGCTTGAGTCTTATCATATGTTGATTGCTCAATCCCATTTGCTCTAGCTCTCCATGGCATGATGCTATTATTTGCGAATGTGTTTTGCAAATAGCTGAGGCTCATGCATCTAATCCTTGTAGCATGTGACTATACTTTGCAAATGTGTTTTGCAAATGGTTGAAGTCCATGTACCTACTCCTTGTGCCATGATACTTAAGTTTACAAATGTGTTTTGCAAATTGTTGAAGTTCATGCATCATTCCTTGGCATGGTCTAAGATTGCTCATTGCTCTTTTCTTGGACTTAGGCTATGTGTTAGCTCTTTGGAGTTGTGCTTCTTGATTTGATCAAATGTGTTTGAGATCAATCAAACAAATAGGTTGTGTATCCCTCTAAATAATCTTTCCATAGAGCCTAAGATCACTCAATTCTGACATCGGAGTCAAAATTTATGACCGTTTTTCCGAGTGTCGCCTGTGTTGAAATTTAGGGCCGGACTGACCGCAGTTGAAAGCCCAAACTGACTGGAAGTACGGACTGACCACCCTTATAAGTCCGGTCAACCTTTTCTAGTGGGCATGTTTTTTTGTTTTCTTCCTCCCGGAAGTCCGGACTGACCGGGGGTCCGGTCAGACCGGGCCTTGTGAAGGCGGACTGACCGAGAATTGTACATAATGGCTAGTTTATAATTTGTTGCCTCTTGCTTGGATGGCCCTGGCTCATGGACCGGCCGAGTTTCCTTATTTTTGGCAGATTCTCCTCCAAACAGCTAGTTTTTGTGTGTGGGCTATAAATACCCACCTTGGTCGGTTGGGGTGCAACTCTTGGCATCTCATTTCATTCTCTTGAGCTAGTGTGAGCTTCTCCTCTCAATTATGCATGTGTTGCACCTTGTGAGCAAAGAGAGAGGTTCTAGTTGCATGTGTTGCAACTAGAATTGGATTAAACATCCAATTGTGTATGTGTTGCACTTGATGAGAGTCAAGGAAGAGGCTTGACTTATTACTCTTGGTGTTTGCCGACACCTCGTTGTCGTGGAGGTGTCGTGGTTCGGTGATCTTCTCGAGAAGCTTGTGAGAAGGCCTGGCATGTTGTGAGTGGTTTGGTACTCACCATCTCCCGAGTGGAAGAAGAGCAACCCCGAGTGGATCGAGGTGTTGATTCAAGTTGTGAGCCGGTCCAATTGGTTTGGGCTTACCTTGGAGGTGTTAGCTCAATTTGTGGAGCCGGTCCAATTCGGTTGGGCTCACCTCAACGTGGATTAGGGGAGACCGGTAAGTCTCCGAACACCACGGTAGAACATCATTATGTCTTTGTGGTTTGCTCTCTTGTGATTTACTTTGTGCAATTTACATTTATAGAATTAAATTGCTTACATGTATTTGTATATTTGCTATCATTATCAATAGTCTTAGATTGTTAGTGCACTTAGTCAAGATTAGTTGATTTAGATTTTAATTGTGCAAAACCGAATTGTCTTTAGTTTCCGTATTAGAAATCGATTTTAGCCTTAGAGATTTTTAAAAATAACTATTCACCCCCTCTAGTACGACCGGTTTCTCCTAATGGCACTAGTTGATCGGTGGAGGCTGGAGACGCACACGTTTCATCTTCCGTGCGGGGAGATGGCGACG
Source organism: Phyllostachys edulis (assembly GCA_036346405.1). Lineage (NCBI taxonomy): Eukaryota > Viridiplantae > Streptophyta > Magnoliopsida > Poales > Poaceae > Phyllostachys > Phyllostachys edulis. The sequence goes on from CM070564.1 coordinate 35,579,796, forward strand.
ACTCTTCAAGACATGACCTTTCTGACCAGGTTGCCCTGCGCTGGCTCCCCCCGGGCGGTGTATGACATCCCAGCCATATGGCGCACGGATTTCCTGGTGAGGTTCCAAGGGGTGCTACCACCGGACAGCGGCTATAGGGAGTTCAGCAGCACCTACGGGCCGACGCTGAAGTGGATCTGCCACTTGTCCTCTCGCATCAATTGATTTGTGCACCTTGCTGATGTGTATCTGTTTGCTTGCAGCCTGAGCATTTGGCGGAGGACACACCCGACCACACGGTGAGGAGGCACTTCGAGGTCTACTTGCTGTGGCTGTTTGGGTGGGTCATGTTCCTAGGGTCCCACGACGACATCATCGATAAGCACTACATCTGGTACGCACACCAGTTGGCGGACAGGGAGGTGGCGGGCATCCAACCCTACGCCTAGGGCCCGGCGGTGCTGTGCACGACGTACCGCAGACTATGAGACGTATGCCACCGAGTTCAAGACAACCCCGTCTTCTCTGAATGTCCGCTGCTTCTTCAGCTGTGGTACTTCGAGCGTTTTCAGATCGGACAACCATAGCTGGACCTAGGCACCTAATCACCATGTACATCGAGGACGACGACGTGGATCGGCTGACCATGGGTATGGTGTGGTGTCGCCGACGGGTAAGTTTTTGGAACATTTATTATTTTTTGTAATGCAATCCAATTACTTGTGCTAAGTTTCTGTTGTTACATTTGAGAATTTTTTTTCAAATAATCCATTTTTTATTATTAATTACAACATTATACTGCGATAATATTTTTCTGAAATATACTTTTGTCGCTCAACCGTCACGATCGACCACGACGATCATTGGGGACACTTGTCGCTCAACGGTTGGTCCTAATATGCAACTTTCACTTATCTAGCCGCATGCATTGTGCTCGTTAGGGTCTCGATCGCCAACCGTTGAGCTCTTGGGACGATCAATACCAACGGGAGCGACAAGAGTATATTTCTGTAAAAAATATTATCGCAGGTATAATATTGTAATTAATAATAAAAAATGGATTATTTGAAAAAAAAATTCTACATTTGACATGTCACCTTCACTCCGATCACTACGCACGCGTCCTACCCGGACTACGTTGCGATGTTCGATCAGTTGACAAACGATCGCGTCATCTGGACACCGTACACTATCGATAGGGTGTACACGTGCGCACCCCGAGGGATGTTGAGCCTTTGCATGCAGGACCACGCGTACTGGTACACACGGAGGTGCTTGGTTCATGACATCTTCGTGGAGGAGTAGCACATGCACTGGGTGATGCGCTAGTTCGGTCTACGACAGGTGGTCCTAGCCCCCTAGGGTAGCGGGTGACGCCGAACGTCCATAGGTAAGTTCACGTTTTACTTATGTCGTACCATTTGCCTTATGTACCTACGAAACAATCGTTTGGCCTTCCACAGGTATACTAGGAAGGGAGTCCCTACTATGACCTCCTGGATGGACAGGATGTTCCATTGGGTTTAGGGGTGGCTCCGCGCCTTGGAGGGCGCCATCCAGGAGGATGATCCCTACGAGCCTGGGACGTATGACGAGTACGTCGAGTTGTACTCCAGTTGGATGATGGTTTGCTGCGTCATGGTCGTGGATGACCCACCACGACACGAGGCTGCGACGTCTGACACGTACCCTACCCAGCCGGACTCCGCATTCCATCATGTGGTACGCATTGAAAGGTCCGTACATATGATTTGCTTCACAAGTTTTCAGTTCCAAACTTGTTAATTACGTGTACAGGTCGATCTACATTGGGAGATGAACGAGTTGGCGACCTTCGTACGTCGTATGACGCTCGGGGAGTGCTTCAGCATGACATCACAGGAGATCAGAGGGATCATGGACTAGTTCATCGAAAAGATGAGGCAAGACATCGAGCTGGTGTCCTATCGTAGGCCAAGGTTGGTGGAGGACCCACCTGTGTGTGGGCGGGGGGTGAGCCACGGTACGTCACGCCCCACGGCTCCTCACCCGGACATGGCGGGCGGGTCCTCATGGCACCGTGCTGGGAGTACCCCGGCATAGTTCGCAGGTCAACATGACACACTCACATTTGGTTGTTTATTTCGAACTGCAGTAGTTACTAACGACAATTTTCTCTGGCAGGACCTGAGCACCACCCGTCCACATGGCATGAGTACACAGTGCAGTCTGCTACCTTTGCGCACCTATGTATGTCTATCTTGTTTACACGCATGCACAACATATTATCTCTGTATGTCCATCAGGTTTACATGCTTAACTAATTGTTTCACAGCTCACGCACTCCTTTGGGAGGAGGAGTTGGTGTCGCACGAGGAGTCACACTCGGGGGACTACGATTTCGACCTGGGTGGTAGTGGGCCTTCGCGCGGAGAGAGCAATTAGGTCTCTGTGGGGGCTTCACAGCTGCACGGTGCGCCCAGAGCGACGCAGCCGATGCAAGATCCTCTCATGGCACCCCCTCGGGCTACTCGCGTTGGTAGGGTGCCTCGGCCGTCTGAGCCTTTGTCCTACTCGTACCAGCGCCCACAGGTGCCCCAGACAAGGCCAGGAGCCACGCATGGGGTACGCCCCAAGAGGGCCCGCGAGTAGATACTAGTTGTAAATATTAGTCATGCCATGTAAATATAAATTTATGTAAAACTTACATTATGGTAGTGTTGTGTTCTGATACTGATTGTTCTTGTGTGCACGGGTTACCACGTGAAGGAGTCTGTATCACGGCACCCTTTCGTTTTGGACCTTAAGGACCGCACCGGGTCACGCCACACACTACTACTTTAGTAGACCGAAATGACACCACACTATGCCACACCACCGTTTGAGACCGAAAATACGACACTCGGCCATGCCTTCTTTTCAAGCCAAAAAGACCACACCTTGTCACGCCACATGCTGCAGCTTTTGGAGACAGAGATGACAACACACTGTGATGCTACCTTATCAGACCGACAAGGCCACACTACGCCACACTACTTTTTCAGACCAAAAAGACCACACTCGGCCACGTCCCCCTTTTAGGCTTAAAGAGACCGCACCCTGTCATGCCACACGCTGTAACTTTTGTAGACCGAGATGCCAACACATTACGATGCTACCTTATCAGATCGACAAGACCACACTATGTCACACCACCTTTTTAGACCGAAAAGACCACACTAGGCCACGGCCCCTTTTCAGGCCGATATAGCCCATTATAAAAGGAGGGAGAAGAGAAGTGGAGGAGAAGAGAGCTACATGATAACACTACACCACCACACCTAACATTTCACCAAAGCTCAATTCACACAACTGTGAAGAAGGGGATGTCAGACTCGTCGGTGAACTTCTACGTGAAGATCCTGCGGATGGCAAGTGGCTTGCCGAGAGGGCTAAACCCTACCCGGATTGTTCTATGAAGTATGCGCCGGTACCACTAGAGTTCCTACGCCGCAATGTGTGTGTGAAGAATCGGCAAAGATCATCCAATCTACACACCTGGCGACGGCTGCCCAGACGTACTACACGTGCGGACACCATCTCGTAAGGGTATCTTGCACACACATAGATTTATCATATCTTAAGTTCTATTACACAAATCCCTAACTACACCGCGCATAACAGCAGCTGGAGATACAATGCAACTTCTTCTAATGGATCGACGACACGGACATGTACGATAGGGCGTTCATCCAGCAAAAGTACATGCTGAACTATACTATGCGAGCCGAGACCTTCAAACGTTGCAAACCTTACATACCCGACCTTACTGAAAAGACACCAGAGGAGCCCGAGCGAGTGGTGCACAAGGGGAAGGCTCCTGCTAATGGGACTGACGGTCATCGTAGCACTCCCCGTCGTCCGGGTGTAGTTTGAATTGAAGAGGTAAGTTGTGCTCAGTTTGCATCATGATTATTAATTTGGCCCTACATTGTGTTATACTAACATCATTCAATCGTCCAACCCGTCTCATAGAACATGGCTGACTTCGAAATTAGCCACCACCGCGGGTAGACCAGAGACAAGGGGAAGGCACCGATGGGCCGCCAATACTGATTGATTTTGTTCCAATCAACCTTTTCTGGATTCCAAAAAGGCGCACATGTATCGTAGGTGTATTTCGGTTTGTTTATTAGTGCATGTTGGCGTTTGTAATGTACGTAACCAAACCCTACGCGCCTACGTTAAATATTACATAATCGTTTCCCGGATGACTCAATTCCACGAACAATACAATCAGGACAACATTGCGCATGGCAACCCTAAACCCATTTTTTTTCATTTTGCTGGGGGCCTGTTGTGTCATTACGCCACCGAACTAGCGTTCCAAATTGCGCCGCCGGTCTCGCATTCTGTACTTCACGTTATATTGTCTTCTCTAATTTTGCATTCCAAACTATGCAGACACTTCAAGGTATCACCAAATTTTTTTTTTATTTTTTCCCTCTAGACAGACCTCCTGTCGACAATTGAACTGGTGTTAGGAACCTCCCCCATTGTTCCAATTGTCGACAGGATCCTGTCGCCTGTCACTATTCAAAATGGTGGCAGACACCTATTTTTATTATTAAAAAATGACTATTTAATATTGTAATTATTTTTAAAAATAATATTATTTTTGAAAAAATTCCACCAAACTAGTTATGCGCCAAGTTAGTTCCATCTAAAAAAAAAACGAAGCCACCGCGTGTCACGACGCGAGGCTCAAACATCCCCAGTTCCCCACGTTGCCACGTGCGCGCCACCTCCCCGCCCGCCGCCCCGCGCCCGGCCGGGCGACTGAGCGCGCGAGGAGGCAGTCGCAGATGATCATGTATCCGGCTCTTGAGATGGTAACTCCGGCGAGTTCGGGTTATGTTTGCCTTCATCGCCGCACCTCCGGCTGACCGTCTTGTTCCGCTCGCCCCTCCTTGTCCTTCCTCTCCGCCAGCGCGCCCGGACTCCTGTGCCTTCCCTCGCCGTCAACGGCGTTTCCCCGTTGGCGCCGCTCCTCTCGCGGTCCCGGTAAGGTAGTAGACCTCTTCTCCCAGAGTTCTCTAGAATGATCTAGAGCCTTGCAGATCTGACATCCCCGCCTTCGGTCGCCATCTCACTGAGTCACACCTCTCCACCGTTCGTATCGCCCTCGCCGGCGTAGGAGCGGACAGGGCCCATGGGGACCCTCGTCTGGCTAAGGCCCGCCACCCCGGCCGCCGTCTCGCCCCTCCCTGTCGGTCCCTCCTCCGCGCACGGTACACCCGTCGCCTCGACGCTTACCTCTCTCCCGAGGAAACCCCTCCCACCGATACTGATCTTATCTTATTGATGCTGTGTTGGTTGGTTTCTGCTTTGTTGGTCTGAAGGGCCCGCCGCATCATGTGTCGGTGGCGGTGTTCCGCTGCCCGAACCGCAGGTTCTGGTGGGGCGGTGGCGACGGAGGGATACGGTTGTGGGACCGGATGTCGTCGCCGGTGGTGCAGCCGCCGCTGCCGCTGTTGAATAATCCTTGATTACTGATTTATTGTATTTACTGTTTTCTTGTAACGCCAGTTTCCGTTTTTTATTGCATGGCTGATTGCATGGTTGAGTAGTGCGCAGCATATAACACCAGCAGTCGGCCTCGTGGGTCATGTGCATTGATGTAGTATTTGTGTGTATGAGTCTTTCAGTTACTCATTTTTGCTAGAATAAAAGGGGAAGAAAAACCAAGAAAATACTGCGGCAGTCGGCTGCACAAAATATTGTCTTCTGTTTGCTGTGTCGCTGAAGTGTGTGTGTGTTCTTTAGGTGTTCTTTGCGTGAGTAGACATCGGTGGTTCTAACATTTGGTATCAGAGTGTGGTCCATTTTGATCCTGCGACATGCATCGAAGTGCGAGGTCGGTCTCGCCATGGTCCACACGCAACTCCGGTGGGAATAGCCGGATGCAGGATACTTTCGGTGGCAGTGGCTGGCCGTGAACTGGTGGTACCACCGGCGAGGGAGGTAGTTATGACTCTCCAATACCACATACTCACGGAGAGCAATTACAGGGTGTGGGTGGTGAAGATGAAGATCATCATGCGTGCGCAAGGAGTGTGGGCGATAGTGGAGGGCGAAAAATTGATCGATGAGAAGAAATACCAGATGTCTCTCTCGCCGCCAAAGTCCAAGTCGTGCCGGAGGCCGTTGTAATGGCCATATCCGAGAAGGAGACGACAAAGGAGGCTTGGGACGTGCTCAATGAGATGCACGTCAGCAAAGAACGTGTCAAGAAGGCGCGCGTTCAAACTCTCAGGAGGGAGTTTAAGCGTATCTACATAGTAGACTCATAGACAATCATTGAGTCCGCCTTAAAGCTCGCCGCTATGGTCAAAGAGATACGTGTTCTCGGTACCAAGGTGGAGGAGAGCGCCGTCGTGGAGAAGCTCCTACGCTCTGTCCCCGACAAATTTCTACCGATTGTCGGCACCATTGAGCAATAGGACGATGTATCAGCGATGTCGGTGATGGAGGCTATCAGACATTTGAGGGCATACGAGGAGAGCTTGAAGGGGGCGGCGGTGCGATAAAGAAGAAGGAGAGCACCTATTGCTCACGCGCGCCGAGTGGGAGGCCAAAGCCGCCGAAGAGAAGAAGAGCGGCAAGGGCTCCAGCAGCGGCGCGGCGAGGGCTCCGGCAGCGGCACAAAGAAGAATAGTGAGCGCAGCGGTGGCCATGGTCGTGGCCAAGACGGCGACAAGAAGAAGCACCGCGGAAAATTCGACAAGTCGAAGATCCAGTGCTTCAATTGTCCAGAGTTCGGCCATTTTGCGTCCGAGTGTGATGAGCCGAAGAAAGGACGGGTGTATCTCACCAACGCCCAAGAGGACAACGAGCCGACTCTCCTAATGGATGTGGCATGCGAGCATGCTGCATACGTCGTCATGCTGAAGGAGGAGGAGGAGGACAGCGACGAGGGCTTGCTGCTCGACGACACCGGCGAGGCTAACACGAAGCTTGTCCTGGTGGTGGTGATGGGCGACCAAGACATCGCACTCACGGCTGTGCAACGCGACGCCAGCCTTGTTGACGGAGGGGATTTTTTCGTGTGCGCAGGAGAGGACAGGCTCGCTGAACTCACCAAGGCTGACAAGCGTGGGGCGGTTGGCGTCATGACCGACCAGGCCGTCGACATCAAGGGCGCCGACAACAGGTGGCTCGAGGACGTGGCCGCGTTGCCCATGGAGGAGTTCCAGGTGGTCGTCGAGACCATTCGCGTGCACTTCGCACAAAACCACAACCTCATGTACATCATCATTGAGAACCACAAGGGAAAGCTATCAGAGGGGGAGATGAGTCCCATCTGGTACTTCGACATAGGTGCATCCAATCACATGATCGGGTGCCGTGAGCTGTTCTCCGACCTGGACATGTCAGTTCGGGGGTCATTGAGATTTGGCGATGGGTCTCACGTAGAAATCAGCGGCCGTGGTGTGGTGCCGTTCAAGTGCCAAACTAGTGAGCATAAAGTCTTAGTTGATATTTATTACATATCTAAGTTAAGGAGTAATATAATTAGTTTGGGGCACCTCAATGAGCATGGCTACAAAACGGTGTTGGAAGAAGGTATTCTGAGCATTTATGACCAAGAGAGAAAATTGCTGACCTGGGCAAATAGGTCATGGAATCGACTGTACTTGCTTCGGCTAGGTTGCACCTAGCCGGGTTTTGTCCTGACAAAATATGGTGTGAAGGAAGACAAGCTGCGCACAAAGATCGGCATCGTCAAGAAAGCGTATCAAGGATTAGGGAGTATTTATTGAATAATCCTTGATTACTAATTTACTGCATTTACTATTTTCTTATAACGTCAGTTTCCGTTTCTTATTGCATGGCTGAGTAGTGTGCAGCATATAGCGCTAGCCGTCATAATCGTGGCCTCGTGGGTCATGTGCATTGATGTGGCATTTGTGTGTATTAAGCTTTCAGTTACTCATTTTTGTTAGAATAAAAGAGGAAGAAAAACCAAGAAAATGCTGCGGCAGTTGGTAGCACAAAATATTGTCTTTTGTTTGCTGTGTTGCCGAAGTGTGTGTTTTCTTCAGGTGTTCTTGGCGTATATAGACACCGATGATGCTAACAGCCGCCGCGGGCGCTGTCAGGTTTCTAGCCGCCTCTCATCTCTAGAGCAAAATTTCTTCAACTTCTTACGGCAATTCTCGTTTAGCTGGTCTGTGCCAATGCCTCATTGGGATTATGTAGCCGGGAGTACTAGTATGTGTTGGATGGAACATTCCATGCGGATGACATTGACATGTAGTTTAACAAAATATGATATTTATGGAGCACAGTAAAATTATGTGAACATGCAGTGACAAATTGCCATTGCTGATGCTCCGTGAGTTAGACGATTTTTGGTAAACGGTGACGCAGGAATCAAACTATTGTGCCAGCCCTTCATTTCACTCTGGACCAGCAGCTAGGAGTTACTACTCTTTCGTTCCTTCAGATTAACTTCTATGATGGTATATGATGGATTGCTGCCTTATAATGGTTACTTCCAGATACCTGAAAGGTGTCACTAGAATGTTTAGGATAAAATGAGAGGGAGAACCGGCAGTTGTTAAGCCTTTTACAAACCTAGTAGCAGCCAATACCAGCGTTGTGTTTCATGAAATTTAAGAAGCAGTAGACATAACTTACTAGAATATATGAAGTATTAGGAAAATCATGTACACATGTTTTACAAATAATTTGTGGATGAAATTGAAATCATGTACATCGACAAACTCAAGAGATTCATGCCAAATTCTAGAATTGGATTTCTTTGTGCTTACTTTTATTTATTTTGATAACCAGACCTGCAAGTGGTTTCGAGGGTCGGAGGGGTTTGCTTCTACATGGTAACTGCAGTTGCGGTAATATTTTTGTTTGTAGCCATGGTTGTGGTTCATCCACTTGTGCTCTTATTTGACCGATACCGTAGGAGAGCTCAGGACTACATTGCGAAGATTTGGGCAACTTTGACAATTTCCATGTTCTACAAGCTTGAAGTTGAGGGAATGCCGGAATGGGGAATTTACCTCCAAACATGGGCGAAGCTAGAACGAAAATGATCAGGGTTCATCACTTCATCATACATATAGCATCATATATAATTTTCAAGCAATACTATATTAAATAGTAATTTATGCGGCAAAAGACTGTAAGAGACTGGAGGTTAGGCTGAACCGGGGTGCACAGCTTTTAGACTAAGAGGTGTACGTATAGTTTATACATGATAATATCTGCTATTTTTTTAGGACCGAATATCCTGTGTCACCGAGTGAAAGGTCCGCCCCTGCCTCCAAATAGTAGCCCTGCTGTCTATGTTGCTAACCATCAGACCTTGTTGGATATCCATACCCTTCTAACGAGACAGGAGATGAGACAGAGTAGCCTAATAATAGGACTGTAGATTAGCATCAGATGTATCCTTAAGTATTTTTTTTATCCTTCCAATGCTCGCCTTTGATTAAAAATGATAGAAAAGCATCAACCATGTATTTGGTGGAGGCAATGACTTTAAATATGACCCATACATGTTTTACAATACTATGGCATAGCACTGTTCATCCTCCCACTGTGTATACAGTAAATCTCTACAGTAATACAGAGAATCCAGATCTAGTAATAACAGATCATCCTCCTCCCTCTCGCCTTTCCATTTTGCAACAAAGAACAAAAACTACAGCAGTCAGCACTCGGCACCTGCTGGCTGCTACCCCAACTTGTGGGCTCGAATAGACATGACAGTGCATGCCATATTTCCCCCCCGCTAACTTTGCGATTAAAGAATACATACGTGAACAAGCAACTCAGCACATGCATGACATAACGTACTTTACAGCACTGTAAGTACTGTACAGCTCATGTGCACCCGCTGAGGCATTGCATTTGTAAACTTTGTGACGACCTAAATGAGAAAAATATGGCACCTGCTGGCTGCTACCCTATTTTGCTGGGGAATTTTGCTACAATATTATAACAGAGCATTGTCCACTCTCTCACAAAACACTGTTTACATAGTGAATCTCTACAGTAATATAGAGGATCCGGATCCAGTAATTGCAGGTCATCCTCCTCCCTCTCGCCTTTCCAATTCTGATCCCTTTGATCATGTCACCACCTATGGCGTAACAATATAATACTGTCACGCGCCAGAATAAGTCCCTAAAATAGTACTTTTGTCACGCCATCGGTTGTGGCGTGACTAAATTCACCGCCACGCCATGGGTGGTGGCGTGACAAGAGATTGCTCAGATACGGGCTGGCGTGACAGTGTTGTTTGGTCACGTCATGGGTGGTGGCGTGACTAAAGGGGTTAGAATTGGAAATAAAGTACGCGAGAGGTTAACTTTAAAATAAAAGTTTAAAAAGAGTTAAATAATAAAAAAATTCTTCAGATAAATTTGCGATTGAACAAGAGTTTCTGGATTATCTATGATTTTGAGGGAGACACCGAAAAAGTTTTCCTTTCGTAGTTGCCTTGCATATCCTTTTTGTTACCACAACTCTGGCATCTTGTGTAAAATGAAGAACTCTGTTGTAAACATACGGCCAAACCAGATGACCAATTTTGTGTAGTTTAAATTTTCAACGTTAGTGTCATCTTGTTTTTTTCAATGTCTTCCTGTTATATGGTTTTTCAACTTTGTACGCCATGTTGAACATACCATCGGTTCTCTGGATGCAGGACTGTCTTAAGCCGTTAAACGGTGTGTGGATCTGGTGAAAGAAAGGACCGACCGTATTTTTCTTTCCGGAGGGGACTCCGAGTAAAGATGGAAAGCTAGGTGTATTTAAGGTTAGGTTCTATAGAGCATGTACAGTAGATTTATATCAATCATCTATAGTTATTGTCATGTAGGATTTTTGCTAACGTGGATGAAAGATAATGAAGAAAGAGAAAGATGATGTCTACAATCTTGTAGCCAACTATAGCACAAGAAACAAGAAAAGCATTAAAAGATTGTGTGTTTTATAAAGACAACAGCCGTCTGTACCATTGTATGAGTTTTTTAGTGTTGTCTACATGTGACATAGAGAGTTGTTATAGACAGCAGCTGTCTATACTATTGTACATGTCCTGAGGATTTATTTTTCTGTATTATCCTTTCACCCTTTCATGGAGCAATGACATGTTATAAATTGTTCCCAGGGAGGTGCATTTAGTGTCGCTTCAAAGACTGGCGCTCCTGTGATGCCTATTACTCTTCTCGGGACAGGGAAACTGATGCCTTCCGGAATGGAAGGCACCTAATTCACCGCACAATTGAAGGGAATGATGCAGAGAAATTATGTTCTGAAGGAAGGAATACCGTAGCGGACACTCATCTTCTACATGGTTATGGAGTACACTAAAGCAAGTGGGTGATTTTGTTTATTTATATGGAACCTTGTCCAAGGCTCAAGTTCTCAAGCCAATGCTTGTCTACAGGTACTGGTACTAGTTACTGACTACTTTGATATTTTGAGAAGCTTGATAATAACTCATGTGAGTGTTGACAGATAAGTTGGTGTAGTGTAATGGCATGAGACCTGCACTTGTAAATTTTATGAAAAAAAAGTCTTTCAATTTTAATCTGTGCCTGACATTTTAGAGGTTTGAAGTTATTGTCTCCACCACATAGATAACGAGACAGGAGATGAGACAGAGTAGCCTAATAATAGGACTGAAGATTAGCATTAGATGTATCCTTAAGTATTTTTTTTTATCCTTCCAATGCTCGCCTTTGATTAAAAATGATGGAAAAGCATCAACCATGTATTTGGTGGAGGCAATGACTTTAAATATGACTCATACATGTTTTTTTTTAAAATCGAGGCGATCTACCCTTGTTTGTGCAGAAGCTGTAAGTTCACACTTCCCACAAAAATCAAAACCATTGGAATGGGTTTGTCAAAAGTTGGAAGTATATTTATTCAATTTACTCATCTGAATCTTATATTTTTCTCATTTAGGTCGTCACAAAGTTTACAAATGCAATGCCTCAGCGGGTGCACATGAGCTGTACAGTACTTACAGTGCTGTAAAGTACGTTATTTCATGGATGTGCTGAGTTGCTTGTTCACGTATGTATTCTTTAATCGCAAAGTTAGCGGGGGGAGATATGGCATGCACTGTCATGTCTATTCGAGCCCACAAGTTGGGGTAGCAGCCAGCAGGTGCCGAGTGCTGACTGCTGTAGTTTTTGTTCTTTGTTGCGAAATGGAAAGGCGAGAGGGTGGAGGATGACCTGTAATTACTGGATCCGGATCCTCTGCATTACTGTAGAGGTTCACTGTGTAAATAGTGTTTCGTGAGAGAGTGGACAGTGCTCTGCCATAGCATTGTAGCAAAATTCCCCAGCAATAAAGTGCACACGAATGTCACGAGTTTCGCGGTGCAATTCTTTTCCTGAGGCTTGAGTTGGTCAAGCCGGCTGCTCACTATGAATGGCAGATTACTTCACACATCGGGGGATCAAATCCCAAACAACAGGAGCGTTTTCGCATTGCGCAGCCCATCAATCAGGTGCAACTTGTTTTTCGCAGCATCAGAGAAGTACAATGTTAATCTGAAGCAAAATCTACAGTTCGCAGAGGCGGATGACGGATATCGGCTGCGTCGCCACTGCATCGTGCCCTGAACATCCCTTTCGTAGGCACGCGAAAGGCGTGCGTAGCGTAGTAAGCATAATGCAAGTGCGCAATGCGCCGCCGCAGGAATCCTCAGACGCGAAATCATAGCTCTCTCAATCTCGCCGTCACAGACGCGATGCGTCGTGAACGACGCTGGATAGGCCGCCCCAAGCTGCCGTCCGATCGAGCCCCGGTCGGCGCAACGGTGTCCCTGAGCGGGCTCGTACAAGCTGGGCCGTTGGATTTGAAGCAAAATCTAGGAACTATCTTTGGTACCACTGCGTGAGACTAGATAATAGCCCAAAACTGCGTATCGTGTTATTGTTAAGTACCATATTGGTTACTTAAACGAGATTAGAACGACTTGTATGCCGCTCTCCAAACACGGTGGCAGACCTCACGGCAGGTGAGGACCGAGCGTTGCTGCGATGGCTTGCATCGCCGAAGTGCGTGCAACCCGTTTAGGATTGATCCCAGCGCGCCTCAACCTTTCACGTGCCATTTAGGTGGTTTTAGGTGTAGTCGCTTAACGGTGAGCGACTGGTCCACTTGTCGCTCCACCAATAGACGATTTAAAATAATAATAATATTTTTTTTTAAATCCGCTGGAAATAATTGTAGGGAAATAAATAGCAATTTTTGTAGGTAATAAATTTAGAAAATCTAGTTTGTAGGTTGTTAATTTTTTGGAAATAAAAGGGCGGCGACAAGGTTGGTTGGTCCTTTTGTGATTTTCGTAGATTCTCAAGTATACGAAATCTGTTAGACTCGCAATAACATTTTGTGACTGTCGTATGATGTAGTAGTGTGGACAATTTCTGAAGAATTTTTTGAGGACGATTGAGATATTCTTGCGAAGAGACGTGGTTATGGCGTAACAAGAAGCGAAATAGTGGTGTGATTTAAATACAGGCTGTCTGTGGTCACGGTGTGCACGCAAAAAAGAAATATCAAAACATGAGCCGAACATAATAATAGTTGTACACAAGGCTTGCATAGTAATAGTTGTACGGCAAAAAAGAAATATAAAAACACGAGGCTAGCATAATAATAGTTGAGTTCTCCCCGTACAACGAAGACCCCCTATTAGCCGTCCGTAGCACCTCCTCCATCGTCGCCATCTCCCACCCCCTGTCCATGCCCGCCCGTACGGCCCCTCTTGGGCTTCCTCAACGCGGGGTGTTGGGACCCCGACGGGGTGAAGCGGTCAGACGCCCTGCTGACCCATGGTCCCAAGGCCTGTGGTGTTGACTCCACCGCGGCCTGCTTGCCCACTGGGACACCGCCGAGCTACGACCCGAAAAAAACCTCGACGGATGAGGGCTGAGGTGCTCCCTTGACCTCCCCCGGGTCTTCTGCGAAGAAGACGTCCACGTCCTCGTGCGGGGAGAGCTGAACTCCTAGCTGGGCGCGAAACCTACAGGATAAATTATATTTATACGTGGGCTATATGACGGCTCGAAACAACCTGATGAGATGAAATGTACCTTCGGTGTGGTCCATGATTGGTGCCCAACGGTCATACCCGTCGTACCCACCGTCTGGGAGGAACGGATACTGCCCTAGCGCTGTTAGGTAGGGCTCCAGGAATGACGGCAGGGTTGGGTAGCCACGCGCCAACCCTGACACTTTGGCCTGGCCCGGCGGAGACGGGGGTGGGTAGCCACGCGCCCAATCTGACACTCCAGCCTGGTTAGGCGCTGGCGGGGGTGGGTAGCCACGCGTCAACCCTGACACTCCGACCTAGCCTGGTGGAGGCGGGGGGTGGGTAGCCACGCGCCCAGCCTGACACTCTAGCCTAGTCAGGCGCTGGCGGGGGTGGGTAGCCACACGCCAACCCTGACACTTTACCGCCCAACAAGCGGGGTAGTAGCCACGTGCCCAACCTGACACTCCAGCTTGGTCAGCGTGGCGAGCCACGCGTGCGTCTGGCGCGCTGGTCGGGCCGCAGGGATGTGGCGCTCGGCAGAGGTGCCGACGTGGCCACCTTCGCAACCATCCCAGACGACGCCGTACCACGCCACCTCCAAGATCGCGGCGACCCTATCCAGGATCGACCAGGAGTCCCTCGCCATCCCAACGTTGATGTCCGTCTGCAAGGAGCACATGAAAGCGTCAAACATGTAATTGAGGTAACCGTAGTCAGACATTTTGAAACACGAGAGTACGTATCGCGAGGTGCACATTCCGCGCAAAGTGTAGAGGGTACGCATCGGTCCATGCTGGTACGTGAGCAGGGGGGAGGGTCGACGACACGCACTAGCTTGGTGTGTGTTTGCGGAGTGTATCAGCATAGGTACTCATCGTACGCGCTGGGGTCGTACGGGACGCCCTCCTGCACGCAGTCCTGGAGGGCCTCCGCCCACTCTGCCAGCCACGACACCATCTTTGTCGCCTAGTCCGTCCTGCTCCCACCCCTCTTACTATGCCTATGAAATGTACCACTACAATTAGAAGCCATTGTAACAGAACTGAGAAAAACATATAGGGACATGTGCTGTGTGTAACTCACGTGTGGACCGAGTCGGGCACCCGATGCCCGACGGGGACTGAAACAACCTAGCGGAGGCTGAACTGGCGCATCACCCTATGCACTACGTAGTCCTTGACGAACACGCCGAAGACCAGCTTCATCCGCGTCGCATACGTACCCAGAACTACGGAAGCCACCTCAGGGGCGGGCCATGCTTCTGTCGTGTCGCGAAGTGGTAGTACGATGGTGAGGTCTCGGCCGGAAGAACCCCGTCAAACCTGCCCAGTAGGTTGTCACGCCATTCGACATGTGCGTCCAACGAGGACACAGCGGCTCCCGCGATAGGCAGGCTGAGCAGCACCGCGACGTCCTCCAGAGTGGGGGTCATCTCCCCGAATGGGAGGTGGAAGATGTGCATCTTTGACCGCCACCGGTCCACCAGAGCTGTCAGCAATGACCGATCGAACGAAAACCGTCGTGACCGCTCCGGGGCGGCCTCGACCTCCCCGTCGTCCTCGACCAGAGCGTCGTCCTCGTCGGTGGCCTCCACCATCCGAGCGAGAGGTAGAAGGCCAGCCTCGCTCAGCCTGCAAAATACGAAGAAGTAAGTACATAACACGTACATATGATAATGAGACGTGCCACATTTGGCAGACTAACCTGTCTGTCCACCGTGAGTCCAGTCTCTATGCCTGTCGGGGTGTCCGCGTATGGACCACACCCAAGTTAGTCGCCTCGTCCCCGCCTTGCGGATGCGGGACATGATGGCTGGTGCGGTGATGTGCATCGACACGCCAATCCAGCAGACCGTAATGCCAGTCCGAACCACCTAGGTCGCGAGCCATACCTGCAAATCAATTTCAAGTTAGTAATTACGACACAATTAATGGTTTAATTATTTAAAGCATAGCTCCGAAAATTTAGTTGTGTTCTTCCATAAACTGCATATTCCTCAACATATATAACCATAGCCGCATGTCGGTTTTAGGATTTACGGTTTTAGGGTTTAGGGGTTAGGGTTAGGGTATGGGGTTAAGATGTTACGGTTCGGGTCAGAGTATATCCACAGCCGCATTACGACTATTAACAACTAAATTCGCGTTAGTTCTACGACTACACTATTCACAACTATTAACAATATGCGACGTACCTACTGTGATTTTAGTTGCTAACCTACCGTGATTTTAGTTGCTAACCTATGACTACACTATATGCTAACCTATTTACGGCTACTCTATCCGCTAACCTATTTACGACTACACTATTTGCTAACCTACACTATTTACGACTACACATCTAATGATTTTAGTTGCTAATCTACACTATTTACAACTACTCTATCTGCTAATCTATTTACGACTACACTATTTGCTAAGCTACACTATTTACGACTACATTATATGCTAATCTATTTGGTAATCTATTTACGACTACACTATTTGCTAGCCTACCATGGTTTTGAAAACAAATCTACAAAGAAATGCAGAAGACTCACCGTTGTAGATGAGCAGACCTCTCATCCTTTCTTTCCCTCCCTCTCCTCCTCTCTTCTTCTCTTTTCCTCTTCCTCCCTCGCCTCTAGTTCCGCCCGACGAAAAGAAATGGCGCGGGGACGTGCGGGCCGCTCGTGCTTGATATAAGCCCCTAGTTGAGCGACTAGGGGCTAGAAATTGCTCAACGCTTCAGCGACCATCAGCTGAAGCGACAGTCGCTCCACCGTTGGACGATTACACCACATGTCGCTTGACGGTTGGACGACTTGGATCAGTGACCCAAGTCGCCCAACGGTGTAGCGACAGAGTGTTATTTTTATAAAATAAAAAAGGCACACATATTGCTATATTTTCCAAATAAAATAATAATTATTTAAAAAAATTCTTTTTTTTTTGCCTTTGGTTTCTTGCTTTGCCTTTTGCTCTTTTATAAGCGCTCGTAGGCTGTGCTTAGCTGCTCTCCAAGTCTCCATCTCGAAGACAGATGCTGTCCAAAATCAAAGTCTTAATTCAGAACTGTTCCTATTGGGTTCACGGGCTAAAGTTCCGGCCCAAGAAAATTACGGTAGTACTGTGTACCCTTCGTAATTTGGATGTTGTGCACGGATTTTTTTTTGTTTGGGTTATTGGAGACGTGTCACGCTTTTTAATACCGTATGGCTTATGCTACTAAGTCAGTGCCCATGTATTCAGTGTTGATTTCTGTAACACGATGTTAGCGAGAAAGCTTTCGAGCCACTGTCAGAGCATAAGCAAAAGAAGGCAAGCCATTGTCAGTATTGGATTGGTCAGCTGAAGAATCACCAAAGGCAGAATGTGGACCTTGGCAACCCATCTCAAAAGAAGAGTAAGCCAGTATTACTAGGGGAGTGTTTCGAGTGTGGTGAGTAAGACCACTGTACCAAGCAATGCCCTACAAAGCGACAAACTGCAACCTTCAAAAAGGACAGTCGTTCTGCCGTAGTCTTGTCGAAAAAATTGCAAGGTTCGACCCGTGTATGCTACAGTTGTCATGGAAAATGTCACTACGTCAGCCAGTGCCCTCAGAGGAACCGGTCACTCATTCCAGATACAAGAATGCCGGTTGTGTCACCAAGATCATAACACCCAGCGGCTTGAAATGCATCAGACTGTGTGTCCAACGAAGCAATCAAAGAAGAGACGTTTGGATCATGATGTTACCAACGAAAAATAGATTGGTGATGTCATATTATGCAGTGTCATGCCTTTGTTAGTACCAATAAAGTCAGAGAATCATTATAATATTCCCTTATGCTAAAAGAGCAAAAAGGTGGACATCTTTGTATGCCAGTTGCGAAGTAAAAGAATTGTTGGACTATAAATCATTGGATACCTTTCTAAGCGTCTGCCTTTGCAAATTGAGTAATCAGACATTGAGTCATGTTGTTTGAAGGTTATAGAGCCGTAATTGTAAGAGATCATGTTGAAGTCTAAGCCATTAGCTTGCATAGCAGTGAGGCAACAGTAAATGATTGAAGAGTCTAACCACTGGATAATGTCCATATCTGCAAGAGAGTATGCAATTGTCATTGCAAATGATCTATACAGTATACAACCATATTAGAAGTCAAGTTTGTCTTTAACTTGGTACCCATGATCAACCAATGTCAGAAGGAATTACGTCAGAGATGAACTATGACAAAAGTTGTTAAGTGAGTTTGCAGAAGTGGTAGAGCAGATCAAAGGATTTTCTCAAATAAAGGCAGTGTCAAACCAAGCCCATCACTTTAGCTAGTGTTAGTGTTGTTTGAAAAGTGAAATGGTAGCACGAGGATGTGCGAGGATTTCAATTTATGCAAGAGCTAATCTTCAGAACCGCAGAGTCAGCTTGTTGAGTTTTGAGTAAGAATTTCAGTTTTCCCCAGAATCATCTGTGAACAAGACAGTGTCAGTTGAACATCAGTAAAGCCATCATTTCAAGATAGCCAAGACCCCTCACTCATTGTGAAAGGACAAGTTCATCCAGATCGTTAGAAGTGAACTGAGTTGTGAGAATTTCAGAAGAGATTAATCACGACTTTAATATTCATACTGCCAGATATCAGAAAGAACCTTGTTAGCTTTTATCACAGAACATCCAAGAATCAGTTTGTTAAGAAGTTTTGCGAGCACTTCCTATTAACTAAAGTTTCAAGTAGTGAATTACCCTAGTCATAATTCAAAGTTTGTTGTCGTGAAGGAACAAAGAATGGTTTTATTGGATTGAGAACCACGAGGTCAAGTCCTTTCAATCAGGACAGATCAGTATAGTGGCAAATGTTTTGAATCGGAGAAGCTACCGCAAGAATCTGTTGATCAGACAACTAAAGTTACTTATGAAATCCAGAAGTGATGAGTCTTGAGTCAATGCAGAAGGATATTTATTGAACCCTAGAGTTCAAACAGATGTTAGACATCACTGTCGACAGGACAGTGAGATGACAATTATTTCAAGGAAATCAGTCCTCACGTGAGGCAAGGTTTAGACTTGGAACCCATTGAAGGCTAACAAATGATCTGTGAAACATTGAGTATGTCTGCGTATCTGATCCCAAGAAACTCAAGTAGTTGAGGCTCGAACGAACATCTATGTGCAAGCCTTCCGTTTTCTCTAAAAAGTACAAAGGTGTACAAAGAGCTCGAAGTTGAATTGTGATGATCCAACTTAAAAGCGAAATATCATAGAATGGATTACCCTGAGTTTGGTATGTCGGAAAGCCAGCCAACAAGTCATTGGCCAGTCAGAGTACCTCTAGCCCTGAGAATTCAGACATAGGATTTCCCAGAACCCAATCGGGATATAATTTCTTGAAAGGTGGATGCTAATCAGTTGTCAAAAAGATTTGCCGCTTCATTCCTATTAATTTCACCAAATTTGGAGACCGTTTAGCAGAGTGGTATATGATAGAGGTTGTATACGACAGAGATGGTATTCGCTAGAATTGGTATAATGTTAGATCGACAGAGACAGTTAATTTGCACGACGTGCCAAAAAAGTAGTGTTGGACCGAGGATGCGAGTTTACCTTGCGTCAGCATTAGAGTATCTATAAAACCTTGGTTAGTTGTTTAATTGTCAGTATTGTGTATCACCCTCAATCAGTGGACAGATTAAAAGATAAATGAGTTGTGCCTTACTCATGGTACCAGGTCGAGCAAGTAAGTGTTATATGCAGAGTTTCTCTACAACACCAGTTGCCAGCTAGTTCGTAGTTATCACCATCTGAAGTTCACAGTGGGTGATCGTGTAAGTCATTTTCTCAGCTAGAAGCAGATCAGCTCGCGAAGTATGTGGATTTTGCATTAATCATGAAGCAGAAGACCAAGAGTCTTTAATCCTAAAGGGATTGTAAGCAGCTTAGTTCAAGCAGAAAAGCTATGCAGATTATGCAAATTATCACCCCCGCATTCATGTTTGTCATCAGGCTACCCGTTTAAGATATGTATTAAGGATTGTACGATAGAGGTGACAGAGATGTGTCAGTCAGTTCAGTTTCCGAAGCTCAGAAGAAGAGGTAGTTGTCAACCTGAGTTGCCAGTCAGCAGTAAGATCTCCCCAACTCCAGAAGTGTCTTTGAGCACCGATCAAGCAGCCGCATTAGAAGCAATCGAGTTTCAAGATGCCTTCCTGCCAAGAGCCAGTCTGTCAAATTTCATTGAAGTGAGAAGTTCGGCAAGAAGCAAGATGTTGTTCCATAAGTGTTCAGAAGAGCAGTCCTGTCGAATTCGAAGCAGTTTGAAAGTGTAACATCCCAAATGTATAAATGGGTGTGTGTTTCAAATGTAAGAAAATGTGTAGAAATTAAAACTTTTTCTCACATCTTGAAACTCTTGAACTCACCTATAATTCATGTCAAAAGTTGTGGAGTTGAAAAACCTAAACCTCCTGTGGACTAAAGTCCAACCCTTATTCCACTTGTCACAAATCTTGTGCCAAGCCTGGGAAAACATTTTCCCTTGGTTCTAGAGTTGATGTGGGACTCCTCTGAAAAATATCATAATTTTGAAAACTTGTTTTATAATTTTTGGGAGGTAAAACAAACCCTAGAACAGCCTTAAGGAATTTCCTGAGAAAAATGCTTTGCATAAAAACCTCTGGAAATTTTATGAAAGGTTAATACCAAAGTCAGCAAGCTCCAGTTAAAATTTCATAAATTTTGGAGTTGATTGGCTATCTCACATAAATCCCTAAAGTCTCAGCTGTTAATTCAACCTAAATTGCATGCACTGTTCCTTGGGCTTGAGCCATTCCTAATGGGTTGAACCCAACCGCATTCCCTGGCTCAGCCCAGACCTCCTCTTTCCCCCACGTGAGGTCGTAGCCGTTGGATCCAATCCAACAGCCTCGACCTCCTCCACAACCATCGCGGCCCTGTCCTCCTCCCTCGCGAGGTCTTGCACCATTGGATCAAAGATCCATGGCCATGACCTCCCCTCGTTATCAAACGCATCTGTCCTCCCCCTTCATTGTGTTGTGCGCCGTTGGATTAAAATCCAAGGCCCACGACCTCCCCTTTTTGCATCGTGCGCATCAGACCTCCCACCAGCGCGAGGTCGTAGCCGTTAGATGGAGATCTCACGGCCATGACCTCCCTCCTCATCTCGTAGCCGCTGGATAAAGATCCAACCGCTACGACCTCCTTGTCCTACTCGATTATGCCGCCTAACACCTGCACCTCTAGATTCAGTCGTGCTGCTGGATCAAAATCCAACCGCCATTTATTCTCCCATCGCTAATGCGCAATGGCCATGACCTCCCTCATTTGATCAGCGCCCTTGGATGTAAATCCAACGGTCCTGACCTCCTTTTGGTGTTGTGTGCCATTGGATGAAGATCCAAAGGCCATGACCTCCACATCCTTTGGCTGTATCGTGGGCATCGTTTAAGTCCTCCTCGTCAGGTCCGCGCCCTTGGATTCAGATCCAATGGCCAGAACCTCTTATCCCTTTATCGCGCGTGACCTCCTTTTCCTTTTCGCAACCGTGCGATGGTGATCGTGTGGCTGTGACCTCCTTTTTCCTTTGCGCCTCCGCGCGGTGGTGATCTAAAGGTCACGACCTCCCCAGTCCTGATCCAAGGGCTGTGACCTCCTCCCTTCCTTTTAAACTTACTGTTTCAAATAAAATCGGAGGGCTGTGACCTCCCTATCTTCTCATCCAACGGTTGTTATGAGGACCTGTTCTTCTCCTTCCTCTGTCACGCGTGCGTGAGCCATGGCAGTGGGTGTGCAGGTCTGGTCATGTCCCAACGGCTCTGTGCCTGCGCGCATTAAATGCGTGGCAGCACTTTCCGCCCCCCTAGGCCATGCCTAGGCCTACTCCCCATCACCTCCACGTCCCTGTCAAGCCATGGACCATGCCATGGGATAAGCTCACCATGAGTGGCTCATGACCTCCATGCCCTGGGGTATAAGACCTCCTTGGTATCTCCCCTTGGCTTCCTTTACACACCATCGAGCTCAGACTTGCTCCACTATGCTTGGCTCAGTTTCTTCCTCCACAGACCTCCCCCAAATCGCCATTGTCGAAGCTTGGAGCTCCTCAGAGGCAGTGCTCCAGTGGCTTTTCTCTCCCTCTCTTTGCTTCCATTTGAGCACCTCATCACCCAAGTGCTTACCTCTAACTTGATTTTGTCTTGCCTCCACAGGGGCAGCTTAATTTCGAGTTGGATCTTTGGCCATGGAGCTCATCATCTTCACCAGCGCCGGTCTTCCTCCTCTCCCACGACCTCCTCAGCTCCTTCAGGACCTCCAGGTAACTTTCTGATAGTCCTTTAGAGCTGGGCACCTGCATGTATGATGTTGCGGAGCTTTAATTTTAAATGTTGCTCTTGGCCGTGTGCTTTTGCTCCGCCAATCTCCGGCTCATCACCGTTCAGGGCCACCCACGCCACTGGGAATGGTCCCGACGTGTGCGCAACACTATTGCGCACACGTTGGTGCCCTTGAATGGCGCCGGCGAGGTCCTCATCGCCGGCGGCGAGCCTTGGGAGCCTCTCGGGATTTTGTCGGACGACAATGGCACTGTGCCGTTGTCGTTAAGACAAAGACCTCCCCCTTTTATGGCTAATAATCTCCAATCATTGTAGCTTTTAATGTGTCCTTAAGCGCTGCGTGCGAGGTCTTGAGTCGTCCATCTCAAGATCTACGGCCAGGACCTCCTCAGAGTCATCTTAGCCATCTTGGACCTCCCCTTTTCAGATCTTGGCCGTTCAGGACCACCCCCGTGTGGATCTGAACCGTCCAAGACCTCCTCTGGTTGTCTGGACAGTCTCGGACCTCCCTTGAGTAATCTGGGCCGTCCAGGACCTCCTCGTGTGAGATCTTAGCCGTTGAGGTCCTCCCAGTGTAGATCTTAACCGTGTAGGACCTCCTCGTGTTCATCTCAGTCGTTTATGTCCTCCCCGAGTTGATCTCAGCCGTTAAGGTCCTCCCTCGCTAGATCTGGACCGTCCCGGTCCTCCCTCTTTTGTTGTGATCCGTTGGATGCAGCATCAACGGCCACGACCTCCTTCCCCATTAGCACGCAGCGTTGCCGGGAGGACATGGACCGTTGGATCCAAGATCAACGGCCCATGTTCTCTGGACCAGTGCGGGCGTGCGTGCGCATCTCCCTGGGAGGTCTTGGGCCGTCTGATTTAGCATCAACGGCTCATGTCCTCCCCCGCTGTTTTGGTTTTTAGAATTCCAGAGAACTATTATTTGTAAACTGAAAAAGGTAAGGAACTTGTAAAATGCATAACTTTTTCATTTTAAATTCAAATGAGGTGATTCAAATTTCTATAGCTCTGGTTTGGACTGAGCTCTAATCTAAAAATGGTTATGAGCTCAGTTCAGCTCCAGAACATGGCTTTGCAATTGGTTTAGAAACTAACTTAAAATGTTACATTAAAAATTCAAATTAACTTGTAAAATGCATAAGTAAATCTCTGTAGATTATTTTGGAGTGAATCCAACTCTGTTGACTTCGCACTAAATGTTAGAATAGGATTTAGGCATGTCACTATTTTCAAAAGTATTGTGGGTGCATTTTAGTTGTGCTCATTTTAATGTCTTTAAAAAATTATAGAAAATGCATAATAGCTCCAAATGAGATGAATCCAATTGGGTTGTTCATCTTGTGAGGTGCTTGTTTTACAGTAAAAATTTCAATTGCACCACCTTTCTAGAAATTTTTGCTAAACAATTAAATTAGTGAATAGTAGCAGTTTGCATTTTTAGAGGCTAAGCAGAATTATTTTGCTCATATCTTTTGCATTGAGAATCTAAATCAATTGGTTCTTATTGCTAAATTCTCTAAAAATCATCCTCTTGCTGCTGTAAAAATTTTAGAGCATTTGAAGTTTGTTTGCTGTGCTGTCTTCTTGGTTTTCTCCGTTCTTATCAATTCTTTTCGCCTTTTCGATTAGGTGTCGACGAGTGTGTTGATCCCGTGAGCGAATCTCTGCAGCAAACTGAGCATAATCAGCAAGGCAAGCAATTTGATCATATCTCTTTAATGTCCCATTATTTTAAAGTTTAATACTTTGTTTCACTTATATGTATGCATTGCTACTTTGTGTTAAATTATCGATTAGTTGAGCCTATAGATGCATATCCTGTAGGTAAATGTTCATTCTCTACTACTAAGCCTTGGATTATCTTGCTGTGATTTAGAGTTCGAAGGATGGACTCTTATCACTTAGTAGTTTACGTTGATAATGCTTAGAAATGCTTAGCTAACGGTAGAAATGAGCGGTTGTCGACATTATGTCGATGACCTTGATCACACAAAAAGTATAATTCCATTATGTCCATCTTGTGCTTGTTACTTTGTAAACAAATAAAACAAAAATGAAAACAAAATTGTTGTTGACTTGGGCACAATGGATGTTGGTGTGATATGTTGGGTGTGAATGGAATGGTGCCTAGGTCCCCAAGGACCGAGTTACTTGTGTCACTAAGCCAAGCGCTTATGCGTGCTAACCACGCGAGGGTATTGGGAACCCCTCTTGGCTAAGTATTTTGGGAGGTGTTAGTTATAGGTCGCTGTTGATGAAAACTGTTTTTATAAGAGGAAGAGCTCCTTGATTGCTTGCTTCCGGGCCGTGTCTCCTACTCTTCAGGTGTGTGCGGCTCTTAACTAGCATCATTCATAGGAAAGGTCTCGTAGGACTTAGCCGTGCCAGCATACCAAAGGAAGTGTGCTAAATAGCTTGGCAAAAAGGCGGTCTAACGTGTGGGTACATTGGTACACCCCTGCAGGGTTAAATCTATTCGAATAGTCTCGTCCTAGGTTATGGACATGCTTGGTAAGGTCGTGCAAGAACTAGACTACAACATTTAATTAAAACTTGATGGGTTGGTATGAATGGATGTTCATACTATTGTGGTGGCTATTGGGTTAGTCACTTCCAGGATTGTTGTTGTCATCTATCTATTGTTATTATGTTACTTGTCTCGTTGTTGCTTGCAAATTAAAAATGAATTGCAAAACTGCTTTGGAATCTATTTATATATTGCAAATGAAAACTTGCTTTATGCTAAAATAAGTCCAAAGCCTCATCCACTTAAATAAAGCTTGCATGTAGTTAACTATAGTTCTGTTATACTACACGTCAGTCTTGCGAGTACATTTTTGTACTCATTTGCTTTGCGTAATAACTTTGTTGCAGAGGAAGTAGGGCCCAAAGGGCTTTACTTTTGTGAGATGTGCTGCGGTTGGGAGTCCAGCTAGGCGACTTGGTTGGTTGCCTTGTGGGCTAAAGGCAAACCTTGTGGCTCTCTTTTGTTTATCACCATCTTATGGCTCTTGCTTCCGCTGTGTTTATCTTTCTTAGTTGTATTTGGCCGGTCGGCCCCTTTTGTAATAACTCTATATTATGTATGTCTTTTTCTAGTCGTGCTTTGGTTCTATGTTTTGAATGGAATTGATGCATGATTTTGTAAAGGGGTGTGTAGACTGCATTCTGGGAAGTATACATATCTCGAAGACACGGATTATTATGTTTGTGATGCTAGGGTCAATGGATGACTAAGTATTACAAGCCTAATAAACCGGGGTCCTCACAGAAAGCCAGAAGAGAACCCGAAGGCTGAGTTCTTTAACCTATTCTATAGCCAGCCTGAATCTCGGGGATGAGATTCCTTTAAGGGGGGGGGGGAGAGGTTTGTAACATCCCAAAATTTGGCATTTCAAAAATCTTTTGAATAGTTAGTAGGGAGAAAAATCACCATTTGGACTTTTTTGAATTAATAAAGCTTAATTGGGACTTTCATAAAACAAAAACAATTTAACATGATTAATCTCAACATCATCTATTATCAAAATTATTTTATTTGGATTCTATGTGCTTGGATATATTTTCTAGAATTTTTCCGAGTGCATTTGCTAATTTGTAATTGCTATTTGTGTTTACTGCTATTTTCAAAATAGAAAACCTATTTATAAATCTCAGATTAACTCCTGGGCCGAATCCTTTAATTCGACCCATTCCTCTCTTCCCTATCCAGCCCACCACCTCGATCCGGCCCGTGTTCCCTCGGCCCAAGCCAACCAGCCCCTTTCCCTTTTCTTGTGCGTTGCGCCTGCCCGTTTTCATCTCGGCCGCAGCACAAGGCCGAGCTTGGCCTTCCCGTTTTCCCGTGCGTGCAAGAAAGCCAGCCCGCCTCCCTTCCTTTCCGTGTGGGAGCAAGCCCGAGCCGGCCTGTCCTTTGTGCATGTGAAGGCCCAGCGTCACCATCCAGCCCGCCGTTTATTTCCTTTGTGCACAGCCCGACCTGAGTTAGCTCCCTTTTCCTTTTTCTTTGTTTCTCTGCATGTGGCCCTGGTTGCCAGCCGAAGAAGCGCACGTGATCTTCTTCCTCCTGGACTCCTCTCGCGTGTTCGCAACAAACACAGCTGCCGCATCGTGTCAAACCCTAATA
Source organism: Phyllostachys edulis (assembly GCA_036346405.1). Classification (NCBI taxonomy): domain Eukaryota; kingdom Viridiplantae; phylum Streptophyta; class Magnoliopsida; order Poales; family Poaceae; genus Phyllostachys; species Phyllostachys edulis. The sequence continues at coordinate 35,606,266 of CM070564.1, forward strand.
CTCCCCATCCGGTGCTATTTATTCGCATAGATTCCCTCTTTCAAAACCCTAGTTTGTTTCCGTGTTTCCGCCGCCATGCCACCGGAATTCGTTCAAGACCGAAGACACCCGAAGCTCCTTCCCCAACGAAGTTCCTCGCCATCGGTCCACCTCAGGCCGCGTCGCCTTTGCCTGCGGGTGCGCATCAACGCAGGATTCACGGTGCTCTCATCATCTCCTCCCGAAGACCGCCACTTCGCCGTTTTCGTTTTCGTCATCAAACCGGTCGTCGCCTGTTTGGTCCGATCTACACTTTCGGTGAGCTCCGATCCTTTCCATGTGCGTCAAGGTGTGCCTCAAGGTTCTCTCAACCGTTCCCCTCCATCCTTCCTCTCTCTCAGCCACCGAGATGCCATCGCCGACTGCTTTTGTATTTTCTGGTCATCTCGCCATTGCCGCCACTCCGGTCATCTTTTAGCCGTTCTGAGCTTTGCTCTAAGTTCCTGATGCTTCCACCAATCTTGTGCTCACCTTCGTTTGCCTCGGACGCCATCCAATCGCCAAATCCGCCGCACCTGAAGTCTCCCCACCACCATTGTCGCCGCCGCCCTTGCTGCGCCGTCGCCTCCTAGAGCATCGTCGTCTTCTCGGGGTCTCATTTTGCTAGCTTGCCGGAGTTCCCTCGCCTCTGTTCACCTTTGCCACCGTCGGCAATGTCATCGGCCAAAGCTCCACGACTTCCATGTCTCTCTCTGTCTTTCTCTTCTTGCCACTTCAGCAACCAAGTCACCATCCATCTCAGCAGTTTGGTCCATGTGGCAATCCACTTGTCAGCCGTGTGGTAAACCAAGTTGTACACCTGGACCAAAGGGCCATGGAACCAGTCCATGGTGAACCTATCTCAATGCCATGTGGGATCCCTTGTCATCCTCTCTCTTTAATCCTTTCTCTCTCCAGCATCTTGACCCTACATGTCATCCCTTGTTTTCATCTTTGTTTCACTTACCAGTGGACCCCACTTGTAAGTATCCAATTCATTTTATTCTAATCCGAAGGAATATTATCTGAATATTCTTTTCTCTATTAATTTCATCATTTCATGTGATCCTTCCAAAGCTCATATCTTTTGATTCCTAACTCCGTTTGAGTCCATTCAAATTCCTAAATTCATCAAAATTCCAGATCTATTTATTTGAGATTATTATTTAATTTTTAGAGTTTGTTTGCTCTATGTTATTTATTTATTTAGTTTATTTGCTTGTTTGCGAGTAGACGTTGATACTTTGAGAAGTCTTGATCAAGAAGAAGCTGAAGATCAAGGAAGTAGAAGATTAAAGTTAAATAAGATCATCGTTGCTATAGCAAGGCAAGTTATACCTTTGATCATATTGAACCCAGTTTTCAAAAGTTATATTGATTTAAATTATTGCATTTACTTTAATTATTTATTTCAATGTTTTTGGGATTAGTTAATATCCAGATTGTTATGACCTCCTTGTCTAATTGTATGCCATAATCTTTTGTCACCCTAGTTTGGTTTATTTAGTTGGTGCTATTGTATTACCAACGTGGGATGGTTAGATACGATTAGATTGCTTAGCCATGCTACGAGTCATCATCTCATGTAAGTTGCAAATATAAACTTGACTAAGTGACTATGGAACTATGTGATAAAAACTATGTGTACTATGTGCTATTACTCGTTGATGGCATATGTTGCACTTAACCAACAGGGTGGGAAAAAGTTTTGGACAGGGGCAAGTGGTCTGGTATACTTTTATGATAGATCTGTGTTGGCGGGAATGATAGGTTAGAATTTGGAAGTCTTGCCCCGGTCAATTAAGGACTTAACTTTGTGCGCCATTGAACTGAGCCTTTCGTAGAACCACATGCCTGGTATGGGACGGGCCTAACTTAGTAAGTTATGGAGTCTTGACATTGATTACTCAGGTTGTCGGTTAGTTGTGTCGGATTGGGTGGAGGTGTGTACTACCAAGTAGTCACATCACGGGACGGTTCGCCATGTCCCTATCCAACGGTGTGCGTTTGTGGCGGCTAAGCATACCGGGAGTGTCAATGTTGAGATGAAGTTTCTGAAAGGTTTTGTTGTGATCAGCTCTTATCAAGTTGATTGCATCTTGTGGGTATAGTGTACAACCTCTGCGGAGTGTTAATCAATCTATTCGAATAGCCGCATCCACGGTCATGGACATGCTCGGGGATTTCACACGAGGGGTAGATTTTCATAAAACTTGGGATGGGACAGCTGTGTGAGATAACTTATGCAGCTGTGTGAATAACTTGTTTAGGCTATGTGTCTTTGTGAACACAAATGATAAAACTTATTATTGTCTATTTGTTTTGAATTATGCTTTCAATCTATTATTTGTATTCAAATTGCAAATATCGCATATCCGCAAAAGAACCACAGAAGCCATTCCTTTGGAATAAGCCTGCATCTATAATTTGCATTCTGTGGTATGACTTGCGAGTACGGTGTGTACTCATGCTTGCTTTAATAAATCAAGCAGAGGTGAAGGAATCGCTAGTCAACAAGGTCTACTTCAAGGATCGTGGAGAACTAGGTCGCGCACCCCAACCGATTGCCTGTGGGCATATAGATGGGCTTCACTGAAGTTATTTTGTTTCGTTCCGCTACAGCTTCATTGAGCTACCTACCCTTTGAAGCATTAATTGTAAACTTTGACCTTAAGGTCTTTACTCTGATGTTTATTATTATTTGCCTATTTATTAGTTACCTTTGTATATGGAAATGATATTTCACTGATGTAGCCATTGTGTGCAGTAGTGTGATCCTGGACTAGTGCAGTATACACAGAGGGTCCAGAATTGCATATTTTGGGACCCGACATAATAGCACCAACTAAAACAAACTAGGGTGACAAAAGATTATGGCATACAATTAGACAAGGAGGTCATAACAAATTGGATATTAACTAATCCCAAAAGCATTGAAATAAATAATTAAAGTAAATACAATAATTTGAATCAATATAACTTTTGAAAACTGGGTTCAATATGATCAAAGGTATAACTTGCCTTAAAATAGGTCTAAGTACTGATCTTGCTCTTGAGGTGCTCCTTCTTCTTCAAATCTTCCCGAAGTATCGACGTCTACTCGTAAATAAAAGCAAATAAACAAAATAAATAAATAACAAAGGCAAAACAAACTCCAAAAATTAAATAAAAATCTCAGATAAATAAATCTCAAATTTAGATGAATTTAGAAATTCGAATGGGCTCAAACGGAGTTCGGATGCAAAAGATATGAGCTTGGGAAGATTGAATTTGAAGAAAAACCCTAAAATAGGATTTTCGAAATTAACCCGAATTATTTCTCTGAAGAAAAATTGGATTATTGTGCAACGATGACGTCGGCGCTCGGAATAAAGGAATTAAAAAGAAAATCTGACATGTGGAACCCACACGTCAGTGACTTGGCCCACGGTAGACCAAGTCCATCGAGCCAAGACTTTGATTGATTCGATCCGCTGCGTCGTACCGAGGTGGAGGTCGATTGGCGAAACATGGTCGCCACGCATGCACGTAGATCGAGCCGTTGCACACGTGGACGTACATGTCGGCGGGACGGTGGCTCTGGAACTGATGGTCGCCGGCGAACGGCTGCGCTTCGGCGAGGGTGGATGGCACCAACGTATAACTAGCGCTATTGAGCACCTGGTGAACCAACTCCGGGTGATCGGAGACGTCGGTGGTGGCCGGCGACGAGGTTGAAGTGGCGGAGAGCTACGGCTATTATCGGACAAGGCCTCCGGCGAGGTATTGGCGACGGCGAAGGGTCCTAGATGTAGCCCACACGATGCTGATCACGATGGCGCTGACCACGACGGCTAGGCGACGTCGACGGCGGTGTAATCGAAGAAAAACCGACGGCGGCGAAAACCTTAAAACTCGGATTATGGCGGCGCTGGAGCGATTGGGGCTCAATGGGTGGCGGCTTTGGGATGCGGAGGCGAGGGCGAACCTCAGGGTGCTATTTATAGGGCCGGGGAAGCACAGATTTGGAAACGCCCAAACAGGAGTCCGAGATGAACACGAGAGGAAATCCCGAAATAGAAGAGGATAGAGTCCGTTTCGAGGACGATTGTTTGAAGATACGAACGCGGTTTAGCTAGAGATAAGATTTGGTAACAGAATCAAGGATATCTTAGTTGAGATTCTCCGCTGTCGAAACGAGCTTGAAGCTCGTCCATGGCAGACTCGGCGCTGGCTCACGCGCGAGGAAGAAGATGGGCGCAGAGACGACGACGCGAGGCGGTCCCACCGATAGAGAGACAAGGCCACGGGCCCACGCGACAATGAAGAAGGGAGGTGTCTTGTGCAGATCGGCAGTAGTCTGAGTCAATGAAGGAATAGGAATGGGCCGAATGAGTTGGAATTCAGCCCGGAAGCTTATCTGAGATTTTAAATACTTTTCTTTTTAATAAAATACCAGAAATTCAAATAAGCAATAGAAAATAGCAAATGAACTTAGAAAAATTCTAGAAAAATCTAAAAAATATATCCAAGCACACTGAATCCAAATAAAATAGTTTTGACCATTGTTGATGTTGACTTTAATCATATTAAATTGTTTTGATGTATAAAGTCCATGTTTAAGCTTTTAAATTAAATTCAAATAAAATCAAATGGTGAATTTTATCCTACTAACTATTCAAAGGATTTTTAAAGCTCAGAAAATTGGGATGTTACAATACACCAGTTCATAGCTTTTCCGAGTAGCTACCTGGTCGAAGACTAGGCACAAGATCTTGTCCGACCAGGGTACCCATTTTGTAACCTTTGGAATCCTTACGACCAGTGTACCCATTTTGTAACCTTTGGAATCCTTACGACCAGTGTGGTCGTTAACCTTAGGGGTTACGACCATGAAGACGTATGGTCTTTTATTATGTATTAAAGTAATACATATAGGTTTTAATCCTCGTCAGTAGTAATGCTGCATTACCATCAGATTGTTGCAATACCCGGTTATTTCTCGTAATCCATAATGTATGAGCATAGGCCGCAAAGCAAAATGGCCATGTTTTCTGGAAAAATTTATCTCCTATCATTGTCTTTTCCATAAATTGTAGTATGTTCTGAGATGAGTTTGCTTCTCGTGTAAGTCCTAATTTTTTTCCAGAGATTGTCTGCGGGCTTGCAACGCAAAATAATGTGACAATCGTTTCTGTTGCAGGGCAAATGTCGCAATGTGGGTCTTGCGTCCAATGTTTTACTGTCATGTTGTCTCTGATGTTTAAACGTCCTTTGAAAGCTAGCCATAGGAAGGCTCTGCAGCTGTGTGGTATTGATCAATTCCAAGTGTATTCCATTGCTGGCCAGTTTAGGCCATGAAATGACAAGGTTTTGTAAAATGTTGATGTAGTTGGTGCCGCCACGGTTGATATAGCTACCCTCTGATCCAAAATATCCTATTGCAGTTGTTGGGTGGATAGAAAATCTCACAGTACTTGGTATTCTGAAGCGACTTGTTGTGAAAGAACTGGTTGGAGTGATATCATCCAATTGTTATCCCAACACTGCGATCGGACTGTGTAGTTTGAATGGGTTGCAAAAGTGAATAGGGTTGGTAAGCTGAGTTGAAATCATCCCATTGTCGTCCAGTTATCCTACCAGAACATTGTGTTTGTTCCATTACCAATGATCACTTTTGTCAATTGTACTGTCACTTGTATTACCGCTGATATTGTTCTCCAAACTATTGTGTCTCTATGGCGAGGTTGTGCTGGTATGTCATTCTGAATATAACGCATTCTTATCCATTGGAAGCAAGGATCCATATGATTAGATAATAGTTTTGCCGTAAATTTCATGAGCAATGCTTGGTTATGAAGTCTGAGGTTTCTGAGTCCTAGCCTCCCCCTGTTCTTTCGGCAAAATGACAGTTGTCTAGGCAACAAGACAGTGCCCTCCATGCATTTCTCTGTCTCCACGCCAAAGGAATGTTCTCCGAATTTTGTCAATAGCGTCAATGCTACGGTCCGGCCACTCGAAGCAGCTCATGTAATAAGTTGGCATAGTTGATAGTACTGTGTTTATCATTGTCATTCTTCCTCCCCAAGACAGTAGGCTCGGAATCCATCCAACCAGCCTCCTATCCACTTTGTCAATGATCGGCTGCAGTAGGCTGTGGGGAATCCTGCTCGTGGTGAGAGGGAGGCCTAGATAGTTATATGGAAGAGAGCTGATGGGACATTGTAAGGCGGTAGCCGCTGTATTTGCATCCTCATCTGACATATGTATTGGTGTTAGCGTGCTCTTGTGATAATTGATCTTCAATCCTGAGAAGCAAGCGAATGAATCTAGTAGCTGCTTTAAAACCATCGCTTGTTGTACTGTGCCTTTCAGTAAGATGAGAGTGTCATCTGCGTATTGTAGAATTGACGTATTCCCTTGGATGTCCAGAGGATGATAGATTATGCTATTGTCCACAGCCTATTTTATTAATCTTTGTAGGACATCCGCTACTAGAATGAAAAGATACGGAGAGAGAGGGTCCCCCGTTTATATTGAATATGTTCGCCCACTACACCGTTGATGAGTATGCGCGCTTTGCTGGTTGATAGAATGCTACGGATCCAATTGGTCCATTTACTATCAAAGCCTCTATGTTGTAGGACGTACATAAGATATTCGCAATTAACCATGTCAAACGCTTTGTGGAAGTCCAACTTGAGTACTATCATTAGTTTGTTTCTTTTCGGTGCACATTGTACTAATTCAAATGCTAGGATAGGATGAAGTTTTCTACTATAGTCAACTCAGCCCGGTTTCGTTTTGGGTTAATGGGCTGTGCTGGCAAATGTATCTTATTGGCCCAATCAAGCTGCCCTTTACCACGTCGACCTTTTTGCCAGGTGGGATACGGCGCAGGTGGACTCGGCCGAAGTGGGCCCCACCGCTTCCCCCGCCTGACACGTCACCCACCAAACCAAACGCAGCGGTTACAGTACAACAATATATCGCAGAGGCAGAGCCGAACCAACGCAGCAGCAGCAGCGTCTCATATCCTCGTTAAAAAAACCGACGACTCAGGTCAGAGAGAGAGAGAGAGGGAGCTAAACCCACCGGCCGGCGCCGCCACGAGAGTTGAAGCGTGCGCGCGTGGGCGTGGGCTCTGACGTGGTGGTGGTCATGGCTGGCAGGGCGGCGGGGCGGGGCGGGAGGCCGCTGCTGGGGGCGGCGGCGGGGCGGGGTGGGGGAGGCGCGGGAGGCCGTCGACGGCGATCCTTGCGGCGCTACTGCTGGCGTCGGCAGCGCTCCTCCTCCTCCTGGCGCTTGGCGCGCTCTCGCTGCCCGCGGGCTCCGACAACGCCGGCCGCGGTGCCGCCCTCGCGCGCCCGCGCCCGCGCCCGCGCTTCCGCAGATCCGCGTTCGAGTCGTGCGTGTTGCCTTGCCTCCAACTCCGCATCCCGCCGTGTTCTTCCTCGCGTTTTTGCTCGCGCCGTTGTCTGTGAGATTGACGTGCTGGTTTTTTTGTTTGCTGTGCTTGCGTGCAGGAGGCTGGAGATGCGCGGGGAGAAGGGGGAGCCGTGGACGGAGGTGCTGTCGTGGGAGCCCCGGGCGTTCGTGTACCACAACTTCCTCGTGAGTCTCTTGCCTCGTTTGGTTTTGGTTTGGTGAAAAAGCCGCGTCTTTAGGTGATTTCTTGGTTGCGATTTCGCGTCATGCTTGGGGAGATCTCAGGTTCTTTTTTTGTTTTTGTTTTGACTGTGTTGTAATCTTAGATTAGAGCTTGGTGCAAAGGTAGGAGCTTTAGGTCTTGCTCATTTGATGCCATTCAGCTTAGCTTCGCGCTTTGCGAGATTCCTTGTTCCTTTTTTAGTAACATGTCTGGATGCCTTGCGTAAAGCCCGAAGTGATTGTACTTTAGATGCAGGATTGTGGAATGGGATTTAGTGATGTTGTGAATCAGATAAGGAAAATGTGAGTGTTAACAGCTCCATTCCAGATCTGAGCAGCTGCGCCATTGCCCATTGGCATTTTACTGTAGAGGCTATTTTACATGGAGATATGACTCTGATTGAGCGTTACATGTGTTGAGTAGTTTGAGCGGAGACAGAGTATGCAGTTAGCAATCCTCGCATACTTAATTGTAGTCTGTAGAGTTTGAAGCTGCTTAAGAGACGAGTCAATAGCTCAAGTCCTCGTCTTCAAGCATGTGAGGTGGTGCCTTGCTTTATGTCAACCTTTCCTTTTGAGCTGAGAAACTTGGGAGAAGCAATGCATTGCTGCAGGCAGATGATAAATACCAACACTAGTAAATTGGGACAATAGAGAGTCAACAATTCTGTTGGTTAGTATGCAAAACGTTTTAGAAAGGTGTTCATTGCTGATGAGAATTGAGGGTGCATAATTGATTAATAGGAAATGAAGAAATGCTAGCAGTAGCGTCATATTTATATCCGACTCAGGTTTTACTGAACCTATTTCTGACCCATGTTAGTTTGCTACTTTGCTTTGCATAGAGATCAGGGTATGACTGGTTTTTATGTTGTTCTCAGTCCAAGGAAGAATGTGAGTATTTGATTTCATTGGCAAAGCCTCACATGAAGAAGTCAACGGTTGTTGATTCATCAACTGGAGGGAGTAAAGATAGCAGGTTTGGACATTGCACATTCTTCTTTAGGAAATTTTACCTCAATTGTCATACGCAATTATGCTTACTGGCACATATTCAGGGTACGAACAAGCTCAGGAATGTTTCTTAGAAGAGGGCAGGACAAAATTATCCGTACAATTGAGAAAAGGATAGCAGATTTCACCTTCATACCTGTAGGTATGGCATATTTACCATAGATATCGAAAGTTGAAGTGTTTGCCTATTATTCTTAGATTTTGCTAGTCTGCTTAGCAAACATTTTTTTAACATTCGAGTTAAGGTTTGAACTGTACCTTTCAACGCAGCTAACTTGTACGTCTCGACAATTTATCAACTGTATTTCGCTACAAATTGATTCCACCTGAGAAATTGAGTAAAGTTCTACAAAACATAACTTCTAATTACATTTTAGGCCCTACATACAGATGCAGTGATATCCCTCATGGGATAACTCCAAACTTTTGGTTACCGTGTAGTACTTTGTGTCACTACTCACCAAAAGTTCACTTGCTTGCGACTTAATTTGAACACTTAACTATCTAGCTGTGGAACCTACTATGCAAAGTTTTAGTACATTTACAGAGTTCAGTGGCGCTGCATTTTGGTGATCTGGTATTAACAGAGTAATGTCCAGATAGAATTATTAAGTACATACAAGCTTACAGCCCCCATACTGGCAGTATGTGCAAGTTTACATTGCCTCACCTCAACACCAGTTGGTACACCCGATAATCGGAGACCCTGATTGTATCGATAACAATATTAGTATCCTACCAGTCACAATGGTTAAATTTTGTAGCTTTCCAGTTGTATACTCTACAAGATTATGAATGGCAGTTGGGTACAATTTTCATCCAATTATTACATTTAAACTGAATTAAAATCCTTGTTAGATGAAAACAGTTGTGGTGCCCATATGGCCTGCAGCACCCACTATCTGTCTATCTTGCCCCCTCCACATGCGTCGAGATTGGTTGCCTTCCTGAGGGATTAGATGCTAGTAGAGCTAACTATTTGTTTATTTGCCTGTAGAGCTAGGACGTCTCTGACAGGTTCAGCCCGTGTGTCTCCTTGTCGCATGTCACAAAATCGGTTCTGTGGCTGACATTTTACCATTAATTTCACGTAGTGTGTGAAGCGGGGGAGGGGGGGATCAAAATTTGGAAATTGTGCAACGGTACCAAAAAATGTACAGGACAAACTGTACCAAAAATTGCTGACAAAATTTGCATATGTACTAAATTGTGCACTTCATTAGATTTAATACAGCCTTGAAAATTTCTTCAATTTTTGTTGGAACGATGTACATTTTAATAAAATCTGGGTTGTTTTACATGAATACATGCAGAGCATGATGCAGTACATGTCAAAGTCAACCTTCTTATATTTAACTAAAAAAATATGGCTTACTCTACCAAAAACTATAAAAGACTTATGTACTAAATTATGCATTCCACTAGATTTAGTACATGATCAAAACTTCTTTGGGTTTTTGGAACAATACACCCTGTACATTTTAGTTAAACATGGGTAGTTTGACATACGGTACATTTTGATTTAAAAACGTGAGGTACGTACCCAACAAGATAACAAGGTACATGAGGGGTTCCAACTCCATTTCTGCACACAGAAAAATATTAATAATGCATTACTGCAAAATCTGATGGCTAGTCCTAAATGTAAATAACAATCATCAAGTGCAACAAGTTTTTTTGTTAATCATAGATGCTTGATTACTTTCTACTGCCAAGTTTGCTTCAAATGTCATTTCGATTTATCTTTGTTCTTATCTCATAAATTCACAGAGAATGGAGAGGGTCTTCAAGTTCTCCACTATGAAGTTGGACAGAAGTATGAGCCTCACTTTGATTACTTCCATGATGAACTCAACACCAAAAACGGGGGCCAGCGTATAGCAACTCTTCTTATGTATCTGTATGTATTCTAATATTGGTATTTATATATATGCATTATTGGTGATGCAATTGACTATTTTTTTTGTGTGCAATTGATATGATTAGTTCGGATGTTGAAGAGGGTGGTGAGACTGTGTTCCCTTCTGCTAAAACGAATAGCAGCTCATCACCATTTTATAATGAGCTGTCTGAATGTGCAAAGAGGGCTCTATCTGTCAAACCGAAGAGGGGAGATGCATTGCTTTTCTGGAGCATGAAGCCTGATGGAACCCTGGATCCCTCAAGCCTGCATGGTGAGATTCTAATATTTTATGCAATGACAAATTGCTCTGCATTAAAGGGTTATGTCGCAATACACTGACACTTCTATTCACCTGTCATTTCCTTTAGGTGGATGCCCAGTGATGAAAGGTGACAAATGGTCATCTACAAAGTGGATGCGTGTTCATGAGTACATAATTTAGACATAAGAAACCAGAGACCTGAGGTACTAGTCAACTTTTGTATTCAGAAATTAAGTTGGTGCTTATGTTTTTTAGTCTGCCTACCATAAAAGTAGTGCTGGACCTCCACGCTGCACTATCCTCTTTTTCCCTCATTAATTCAACATCTGAGGTCAACTATGAAGATATTAGTACATTTCAAATTTATCAGTTTTTTTTCCAACTCTTTGCAGGTTATGCACCAATTCAAATTTGTGGACGTTTTTGCACATGCTGAGGACTTCAATTTTCCATAGAGAATCATTTACAGTTTTTTTCTAGCTGTAAGCCTTTAACCAAGGTTTTGTCTTTAGTCACTATGTTGTACATTCACTCGTTAGGCTTATGAACCATGGTCATTCAGAGAAGATGGATGCGTTGAGTGTATAAATAATAATTGCCTTCCTTCTTAGGCCTCGTTTGAATTACATGAATTTCATAGGATTTTCGTAAGAAAGAAAAACATCCGTTCTGGGGTTTATCATCAAATTCCAATTGTATTCTTACAAAAAAAAATGCGAGTCAGGTCTGTTTAAAAATCTAAAAACAAATCGCTTAAAATTGTTTTGTCGAATGATTAAGCAAACACGCGCTGACATTGATGAGGCGGTGAGCAGGTCAAGGGAAAAACAACTTCAGGCTCCACGTGTTGCTCAGAGCTCACGACAGACGTGCCGCCGCCACGAAACCCATCGAAATCGAGAGCATTTTATAAGGTTGCTCCCAATGCTCCACCTTGGTTAGTATCTTAAGCATGTCATATAGGCAAATTGATGATGTGGTACCATAGTTAATGAGGAGAGATAGTACTATAGTATCTAATTTAGATACCAGTTTGGGCTCGAAATCCAACGCGTAAAATTTATTGTATAGTCATGCATGTAATTAAATGAAACAGCCTAAGATACTACACCATAAGAAACCATGCATTGGAAAGATAGTATCCTAACACTCCTCATGCACTAAGAAACTACACTAAGATACTGCCCATTGGGAGCAGCCTAAGCCGAACCACAGCAAACATGGGAAATGGCGGCGGTGGGAAGAAGGGGAGACTTCCCACTCGAGAACCCTCGCGCGTGAAATGAGTGAGACTAACCAAATGAGTGAGCAGAAAAGTAAGGGTGATAATACTAAATCCAAAAACAAATGCCAACAAGGGGAGGTTCTACATGAGGAATCAACTTGTAATGATGACAAGCAAACTGATCTTAGGGAGGCCCTTCCAATTGTGTCTCTTGCTTTCAGTTTTCCTGATATGGATAGAACTGATGGTCCTCAAGAGGTTTCTGCCAAGAAGATTGAGGGTGTTCGGGAGACTTTTGACGATGGATCCTACTATTCCTCCTAGAGCTATAGTGGTCCACACTAGGCAAGGACCTACTTTGATGGATGCCACATTGTGGCCATGCCTGAAGACTCCTTTGAAGAAATCTTCTCCTGAGTTGTCTATATCTTCTGACACTCAGTCTGCTAAAAGAATTGAATCTAGGGAAGAGAGTTTGAACAATGGTGATAACCCTGCTGACGCAGTTGAGGGGGAAATGCTTTTGGAGGAAGAAACTGATTTTGGCATTTCAGAGGAAGTTAGCGAGACTAAGAAAGTGACTGATGAGGACACTGAGGAAGTCAGTGGATTTTGTAAATCTCCTCTTGAAGGGGGGTTAGCTGGGGAATGGATCATATCAAAGAGGAAAGGGGGGTCTTCTAAATTTAAGGAACCTCAAATTGTTGTTAGGAAAAGTAACAGAATTCAGGATCAGGGCATTCCTATGCAACAAAAGACTACTCTTCTCAAATCTATTCAAAATTTGGAGACTCAAGGTAAACCTCATTCTAACCCTTTTACTATTCTCAATGATGCATCTGTTAATCATTTAGAATTTGTTGCTTCTTCTTGTGATATTTGTGGATATCATGGGGATATGCCCATGATCTTAGGATGATGAAACAATTGGCAATGGTGCTTTTGGTTTGAAGTTTCAAGTGTTTTCGACAAAGTTTCAGATCTGTCGGTCGTGGCCATGCGACCGCTTTTGTCTTGAATGTTGATATAAGTGGTGAATTGATTTTGGGATAGGTCATATCCATATTTGTTAATGCATATGTGTTGCATGATGCATGTTTTCACTAACGTGGGTCAAGTTGTGAAGAACTTGTTCTCGGATTCGTGTTTGCTTGTCTATTCTTTGTCGCGGTGGCTTGCAGGTCAATGACGGTCAACGGCGAGGAGGATCGGGACTAAGCTTGGAGAGCTGAGGTCCAGAATGATCATGGATGCCGGGTGAGGTTAAGTGACTCAAGCGTGGTGCAGAATGGACAAGGATAACTGAACGGACAGTTCGGTGCGACTGGTTGGATCAAGCGGTGTGGGGGTCGGTGCAAGTGCCAAGGTGGTCCGATGGGAACCGGATGGGAGAGACTTGCCGACACGATGAGAGCCGCTGGATCAACCTACACGTGGCGAAGCAGGCGATTGCTTCAACTGGATTGGACTCGGTCTTCGGAAAAGATCGAGAAGGGGTATTTTGGTAATTTTACCAAATACCGCTTTGGTGACCTAATGCCAACCCGTGACGCAAGACGGCACGTCATGAAGTGGATTAAATCAAGGGAATTGAAGACGGCGCTTTAATTTGCGTGCGTGTGTGTTCTGTTAATGTTGGGCCTTAAGGGAGCCCATTAGGTTAAATCTTCTAGAAAGTGTTTTTTAGGGTTGGTAGCTACCCTATAAAAGGAACAGGAGATGAGACTTTAGGGCTGGCTGTTGGTGAGGAAAAAGCAGCCCAGGGCGGCCTTGTAAAAATCTGGAGTGGCGGCGGCTTGTTCTTGCCGCCGGGGAAAAGGAATCAGGGGCGGCGCCCCCCAAAAATCTACGCGTCTGTAGCGCCCCTGAGAAAACCAGAGATTGGCGGCGGCGGCCTGTTGCTGGTCGGCAGAAAGAAAAGAGCGCCTGCTATTTTTACTTGTCAATCGGTCTGTGAAACTCGATTTCTTTGCATTGAGTTCAGTTATTGCTTCCAATGCAGTGTATTTTATGTTTTGAGTGCTAGTGCGTGCCATCTTTGATGTGACTGGTGGATCGTTTGCTCTGATTCGATTGAATCTTTGGTGCTGTGCGCCCGGCCCGCAAATTCGAGAGCTCTGTGCGGCGGCCAGCTGAGTCCTCCCGAAAAACCAGAAATTGGCGGCAGCTTGTCTCTCGGCAGGAGAAAAACCTGATTCTGGTGCGGCGGCTATTCCTGGTAGCAAAACCCCAGCGGCGCCATGTTTGGTCCGAAAAAAAGCGGTAGGTGGCTGCTGTTCTTGATTTGGTTCGGTAGACAGAAAATGGGGAGCCGGCGGTTTGGAGAAATCTGGATTCCCATCGTTTGGATCTGCCATCTGATGCGCCTGTAGAAGCCCGGAGTAGCGTCTGCAAAAACCGAGTCTGGGCGGCGGCCTGTCCTCGGGAGAAAAAGCAGTCTGTAGCGGCGCTGCTGAAAATTGAAGCGTGTGGCGGCGGCCTCACACCCTGAAAAACCGGAGGTGTAGCGACGCCCCGCAAGATCCAGAGAAATTAGAAATCCTCGGCAGCGGTAGTGATGGCTGGTTTTGTTTCTTGCATTTTCTTGTGGTACTGATTACTAGTACTCTGCAAATTAATGATGTGATTTTGCTTTAAGTGCTTGGCTACCATCTTGTTAATTTCTTTATTCCTTGGACTGCTCTTTGACAAGTCCCTTGTTTTGATTGCTGGTTCTGTTGTTGACCACTGTTTTATTTCTTGCGTGCTTGTCAGCTTGAATCAATATGGCTTGATTCGGGACATGCTGTGCATGCAGCTGCGGCTGATCACAATTTTTCTTCTTGCATTGAATGAACTGTCCGCGTGAGAGGTCACTGAGCAGAGCTGTTGGTGTGGACTGAGTTCGCAGCCGGTCAAGAGGTCATATGCGCATGAGTCTTTGATTTTTTACTCCAAGTGATCTTGCTGATGTTGGATAAGCTTGCGGTTCTGTAGATTGCTGTTTTTGCCTCGTGTATGAGAACTCATGCTTTGTTCTGTAGACAAGAGTTGTAGCGATTTGCTTATTGCTAGTAGCAGAAGCTTTCGGCATTGACTTGTTGATGTGCTTGTTGCAGCTTTTAGTTGATTAGGCTTTTGCTTCGGGATTTAAATCGGATTCAACACGGGTCATCCGTACATGCTCATCTGAGATCTTCATAGCTTTTATAGCTATTGGAGTGAAAGTAGTGTTGAGTTCGATCGAGGTGAAAAATAGAGAAAGCGTCTATTCACCCCCCCTCTAGTCGTCTTTCCGGTCCTACAATAGGTATCAGAGCCAAGTTTGCTCTTTTGTGATCTTTATTGATCTTTGAGCATGGCGACAAATATGAGGACTTGTGAGCGCTTCCTTGCATCTTGTCGTGGTTCTTTTACCAATGGTGTTGGTCGTAACAAGATATTTGAATATATGATAAGTCTAATGGCGATGGAGGAGGAAGTCTTCTGTGATATCTGTGGCAAATCCTTTTGTTTTGATTGTCCTAGTTTCAGGGATGAGTCACTTTTAGAGCCTGAGGAGAAGAAGCCTAGTGGCGTATGTGCAGCAGCTTTTGAGGATGAACATGATGGAGAGGATTTTGATGATGAACCTTTTGATGATAATGATGACTCTTATGAGGATGATCCCCTACTCAAGCTAAGCAAGGTGAGCAAAGAAAAACTCATTGATGGCTTGATTTCATATGAATACAAATTGCATACTCTTAGGAAGAAAATGAAATTGCTGAAAAGAGAAAAGAATGATTTGTCTCATGAGCTCTCCGAATTGAAAACCTCCATGAATGCTTATGATTCATTGCTTGTAGACATGGAGAACCTGAATAACTCTCTTGCATGCCTAAAAGCTGAAAATGAATTATTGAAATCAAATGCTTCTATGCCATGTGATTCTTATATTGCCTTACATCATGAGCATGACAATGTTAAGTTAGAAATAGGCAATCTTAGATCTATGGGTAAAAATGATTGTGATTCTTGTGTAGGCATGCTTGCTGAAATTGAGAAGCTTAAATTGACTAATTCCATGCATCTTGAGCAATTAGAAAATGCTAGGGCTGAGATTATTGAAATTGAAGTTAGGCCTTGTAGCATGTGCTTAGAACATGAAAAATTGCTTAAGGATGGTTTAGTCTCTTGCAAGAATTGTGCTTGTTTAGAAACTGAAATTGATGCTTTGAACTGTGTGCTTAATTCGAAAGTATCATTAATTTCTTGCACATCTTGTATTTCATTGAAGAGCGAGGTTAAGTCTTTGCGCGATAATATGAGCGCCAAATCTTGTGACTCTTGTATTTGCCTTCACTCCGAAATTGATGTTCTTAAGATTTCTCTTGTTTCTTTGCATTCGGAGTTGAAGTCTTCTTGTACCAAATGTGAGTCACTTGATGTTGGTTTTTGTGGCATCGCTTTGGATAGCTCTTCTTTGGTGAGTTCGACTCTTTCGGACTCTTCTTGTGTTGTCCAACGGATTTCAAAAGACAAATGTGCTTCTTTCTCAAATGGTACTAAATCTTCAAAAAGGAAGTACCATTGCACATTTTGTAAGAAGAATGGACACACTCTTGAGTTTTGCTTTCGCCGTTTGAAACATGAGTGTCGAGTGCGTCGTCGTACATCTAGGAACACATATAGCCTTTCTCATGGCATGTGTGGGTATAGTATCGATACGAGGACGAGTCATGATGCTAGTTCTTCCAGGACTTCTTCTTTGAGCCATAATGGTGCTTCGTCCTCTCGGACCGTATCTACTAGTAGACCTTTACACCATTGCTCATTTTGTGGGAAGAATGGACATCTTGTTGACTTTTGTTTCCGGCGTGCAAAACAGATGCGTTGAGCTCATGCTTCTAAGTCTCCTAGTGGGCATAGTCTTTCTCATGACATGCACACTAAAGAGCCAAGCACGAAGACTCGCTTTGTTGATGGCTTCTTTGACACGTTTTCTAATGGTGTCGGACAGCACCGTGGACATGGTTTGCATAGTTTTGGTTTTGGTCCATGAGCTGCCACGAGGCAGGATTTCCGCCGTTGTCCAAGAGGTGGACCCCGTTTTGTTCATTGAGGTACTCACCCACGGCGAGGTTGTGTGAGTTCTTTTGATGCTTCTGTTGGTTCTCATCTTGGTGCTTTCAAGCAAGGCCATCGTTGCTTTTCTAGAGATGGACCTCGTTTTCCTCATCGAGCTGTCCACTCGCGGCGTGCCTCCAAGGATGAGATTGGATCTTCTTGCATGGACCATCATTTGCATCATGCTAACTCACATAATGGTTCGACTGCCTCTGGTGGTGGTGTGTCCAAGGTTTGGGTTCCCAAGCATTCGCTATCTAACCCTTCGGGACCCAAGACTCGGACACCTTGCCTTTCTCATGTGTAGGTACCGAGAACGCGGGTTGGAGAACATGGACTTAAAGGATTCTTGTAATACCCCGAGTTCCGATTAGAGGGAATTTAATCGGGGACAAAAGTTTTAGTGCAATTTCAATTTGGAGGGGGGTTTATAGAGATGGGTCTCTGGCCCAAGTTTACATGGGTCTTATGGCTTGCTTGCAGCCCAAGAGGGAAGGCCCATGCGCCCCCCACCCTTTCTAAACCCTAAACAAGGCAGTCTTTCTTCTTCCTTGGTTCCCCTTGGCTGTTTCCTGCACAAGCCGCCACCCACCTTGCACCAAGCCGCTGGCTCCCTGCTGTCTCCTCCAGGTGGTGGCGCCTCCCTGTTGTTCCTCAAGGTGGTGGCGCCTCCCTGCTGTCCCGAAGCCATCCCTTCCCCATTGGAGGCAGCCGACCATCTTCTTCCATTGGAGCAGCAGTCCCATCTTCCTCCATTGGAGCAGCAGCACCACCCTCCTCCCTTGGTGCTGCCGGCCAAGACAAGGAAGAGCAAGGGCCAGCATCTCACGCGTCACCTAGAGTATCATCTCGCATCCCTGCTGTTGTTTCAATTCGTTATTTGTAGAGGTTGGTTGCAGATTTCGTCCATACTGCTCGGATTCAGATTCAGATTTCGTCCATACTGCTGGGATTCTGATTCAGATTTCGGTTCTCTGTTCAGCGTCGATTTTCGTTTAGATCAAGGCCGAATTAGGATTGGTGATCTCTTAGAGAGTTGTAGTTTATTGTCTTAGCTTTCCATAGCCACCAAGATCACCTAATTCCGACGTTCGAGTCAAAATATATGGCCGTTTTAGTATCTGCTGTCCAGATTTCTGACGAGATTAAACTGTTGTGTTAATTCGTAATTTATGAAATGGTAATTGGCAGAATCTGGGATTTATCCCAACTAGGTTATTGTAGGTAATTTGATAACCTTTCCGGATTGATAAATATTGATCAATTCGGAGTTATAGATTAAAAGTTATGGTCGTTTTAGTGCTGCTGTTTATTCTGTAGACAGTTTTTCTGTGCTGAACGTTCATATGTCTGTTAGCGTTCTAAATTGGCCAAATTAAATTATCTTGTCAACTAGAGTATTGTAGATTTGTCAGTTAAGAGTCCACAGAAACTGGGTTCACCTCATTCGGAGTTCCAGATCAAGAGTTATGCTGATTACCGTGCTGCTGCCAAGGGGCGGTTTAGGGCAGATTGCGTTGGTTTCCATTTTAGAGCTTCTAGTTAAATATTGAATCGCCGAAGAAGCATTGTAGAACGTTATTTAGTAATGTCGTGTTCATCGTATCCTTATTTCAGTTATTTATTTGTTAGGAGGTGAAGCTTCAGGTTTAGGAGCACCGCAATTGCCTACTAATGTGTCGCAGCGCGGAAGGCAAGTACCTTAGTGTTCCTATAATTATGACATGTTGTATGCTTGTGGTTGGTATTGTATTTCTAAGTACCATGTTAATACTTAAATGTTCGTATTCAATCCATGTGGTTACCTCCATGACAAAGAGCATGTTGTTTTTGTTCAGTATTCATATGTCATACCCAGCATCCACATTTCATGTTTCATCCACGGGAGTGGATCAATATATAAGACCCATCAATTCCAGTATGGGCACGTAAGACCCACCATTCCAATGTGGGCAGTTTGGGACACCCGTACGAAACGTTCTTCGTACGGGGCTTGGATCCCCACATTTTGTTAAATACGGGCTTAGGTGAACACCGACGGGTGTGTCACCAACAATACCGGTATATGCATGTGTGTAGTCCCTTCATTTCATCCAAATCATTCATCCCATTCATTCAAGTGTTCGTTCTGTGCTTATTTCATACTCCTTAATGATGTTCACATGATCATGTTTGTTATATGTATTATTCATTTACTGTACTTGCTGAGTCTCGGACTCACTCTTGCGTTGTTTGTTGTTTTTTTAGGTGATCCTTGATGTTGGCTCCATGGGGAGGGAATAGACACACACTACCCTTACGCTTCACCTTAATCATGTCCATGATTTCATTTTAGTTCGATTTAATCATTCATTATTGATGAACTGTAATAATGCATGTTGGCTGTGGCTGATAACCCTTCTCCGTTAAGATTGGTTAAGTACTGTGCGTGAACTTAGTTCATCCTTTGATATAGTTACTTGAGATCAGATTATACTCTGTGATGATTCTGATATTTGTTGATTTCACTATTGTCTTGATATTTATGTTGTTGGAACCTCCGATATAGCTAACTATACAGGGGAGGTTCTGCCGAAATTTAGAATTTTGTCTTCTGATTTAACTTTGTTAACATGTTAGTTTAGTAGCATTCCAGGCCCTTGTAGGACTGGGGTGTTACAGTTGGTATCAAAGCGGACTTTAGGTCCGTGGTAATTAATCTATTAAAATGACACACTGTGCACAGTAGGTGGGGTGGGTAATTTGTGGTTTCCGCATTCCCATTGTTATGATTTGTCCGTTGAGTAATTGTTGAATCGTTTCTGTGCTTCTAATAATGTTAATCTAAATGTTTAGTTTTATATACCTTGGTGTTTTTAGATGGCGAGAGGTAGAGGCAATGGTCGTGGAGCGGCTCATGGTCGTGGTCGTCCACCGGGCCGTGGCCGTGGGTCGTGACGCCTTGAAAGCCATTGTGTCTTCATCTTCGTCCGAGGAGACTCTTGGTGTTGCTACCGAGGGGTTGCTTCATTTGCTCACCGTGGCAGGCTTCAGCCGCGTCACCGCTATCATTCGAGAATCTTGGAGGAGAACCAGGAACTCCGTCGACAAGTGCAGGCAGCCCTTCCTGCTGTAACTGCACTAGTTGCGGAACCTGCTGCTGTAGCAAATTCCCCCGAGGCGAGGATGAGTCTCCGCGAGTGGATGTCACTTTGTCTGGACACCTTCGATGGAGCAGGTACACCGGTTCAGGCTGCAGATTGGTTGCGATACATGGAGAGACAATTTGGTGCCTTAGAGATGACTTCAGCGCAGAAGGCGCGATTCGTGGCCTTTCAACTGAAGGGCCAGGCTGATATTTGGTGGGAGGGGGTTCTATCTGCTAGGACCCCAGTGCAGGGACTAGTCACTTGGGAGGTATTCGTGGAGCAGTTCAGGACAAAATTCTATCCGGATTCCTTTGTTGAGAGGATGGAGCAGTCACTGATGACATTTGTTCAAGGGAAGATGTCAGTGTCAGAGTACGAGGCTGGATTCAACAATCTAGTATGCTTTGTACCCGCTATGGCCAATGATGATCGGGAGAAGGCCAAGAGGTTCCGCAGGGGCCTCATTCCGGAGTATCGCCATGTTAGGGGGCGATCGCTGCGTGATTTCAATCTCGTGGTCGAAAGCGGGCCAGGTGGAGAGAGATCTTTCTTCTCGAGGCGGTCGCTAGTGGCCCTGTCCTTACTGGTGGTTCTGGTGGTGGCCAGAAGCGGAGTTTTGGTGGGGGAGGTGGGTCTTCTTAGCGACCCGCTCCCAAGAGGTTTCAGGGGAATCAGCATGCTCGTCCTGTTCAGCAGTGGCAGTCTACTTCATCGGCACCACGTTCTTCGTCATCCACCCTTCAGATGCGCCGTACTCCAGGTCAAGGTATGAAATGCTTCAGGTGTGGTGGAGAGCACCGGGCATCAGAGTGTTCTTTCAAAGGGACATGTCGTCAGTGTGGCCGGGATGGCCACAAGTCGTCAGTATGTAAACAGAACCCTTCGAGCATTATCAAATGGGAGCCAGTCCCAGCAGTGTTTGTTTCCAGTGCTCCTCAAGCTTCAGTTCAGACCCTAGCTGCTGTTCCTGCACCTCAGTTCTCTTTAGGATGGGCTCCTTCGACAACATTTACTCCTGCACCTCCTGCGGGGTTCTACTGGAACCCCGTTCCGTCTACACCACCGATGCTCGCTTCACCTGCTGCAGTTCCTGTTCACCCTACTCAGAGTGTCGGTGCGTCTTCTGCTCCGGCACCACCGGGAGTTTACACCATGCCTACTCCAGCGACTTTGGGCCGTCCTGACGTGGTGACAGGTACCTTGCTAGTTGATTCGCATGATGCTTTAGTTCTCTTTGATTCTGGGGCTACCTATTCTTTTGTGTCTCTGGAGTTTGCTAGAAGGGCGAGTTTGAGGTGCAGCGTATTTCTGAGTCTGTGGTAGTCAGTTCTCCAAGGGGGGTCTTATTTCTAGCTCTACAACATGTCCGGCCGTTCCATCACTATTGATGATGAGAACTTCACCGCTAACCTTATGGTAATTCGATTGTCACCGCTCGACGTTATCACAGGCATGGACCGTTATTCAATTACCGTGCCAAGATATGTTGTTTCGGAAGACGGTGACATTGCAAGCCCCGTCCCGAAAGAACTGGTGTTTCGTGGCGATTACCGCTCGATTCCTTATTCGTATTGGCTAGTCTGTTTCCCAGACTTCGGGCCTCAACATTGGGTTGCTTTGGTCTCTCAGCGAGAAGGCTGATTCCTCACAGCGCATTGAGGAGATTCCTGTGGTGAATGAGTTTCCTGATGTTTTTCCTGTGGAACTTCCTGGGTTGCCGCCAGAGTGGAAGGTAGAGTTCCGGATTGATCTTATTCCGGGAACTTGACCTATTTCAATGTCTCCATACCGGTTGGCACGACCCTTCCAAGAGGAGTTGAAGAAGCAATTGGACGACCTTTTGTCCAAAGATATGATCCGGCGTAGTGTTTCGCCGTGGGGAGCGCCTGTTTTATTCACTAAAAAGAAAGATGGCAGTTGGCGTATGTGCGTGGATTATCGGGCTCTTAATCAAGCTACTGTGAAGAATAAATATCCTTTGCCCCGCATTGAAGATCTCTTTGATCAGCTGAAGGGAGCTAAAGTATTCTCCAAGATTGACCTTCAGTCAGGTTATAATGAAATTCGAGTTCGGGAGCAAGACATCGAGAAGACGGCTTTCTCTACGAGGTATGGCCATTATGAGTATAAGGTTATGTCTTTTGGACTAACAAATGCTCCTACAGTTTTCATGGAAGCCATGAACAGCATGCTGCATCAATACCTTGATGATTTCGTTGTGGTGTTCATCGACGATATTTTGATCTATTCCAAGACAGAAGAGGATCACTGTCAGCATTTGAGGTTGGTTCTCGAAGCCTTAAGAGAGAACCAATTTTATGCCAAACTGAAGAAGTGTGAATTCTGGATTTCTGAAGTTGGGTTTCTGGGCCATGTAATCAATCAAGAGGGTATTACAGTTGATCCTAGCAAGATATCAACAGTGGTAGAATGGAAAAGGCCAACCAATGTCAAGGAAGTGAGGAGTTTTCTGGGTTTAGCTGGCTATTACCGGCGTTTCGTGGAAGGTTTCTCAACCATTGCTAGACCATTGTCTCAATTGACGCAGAAAGGCATAGACTTTTTTTGTCTCTTTGGTGTAGTCTTTTCAGTTGAGAAGAAGAACATGTGATTCATGATTTCAAACTGTTGGTTCTTCTTCATTTGTGCCTTCAATGATGACTATCACTTCTCGGAGACGAAGGAATTTGTGATGAGGATGATGGGTGAGCGCGACTACTTTCTAAAGCTTCAAGGAATGAATCTTCATTCATCATCGCTACATCTCACTAGCAAGCAGTGCGACTCAGGTTCGAGCTTCTATACCTTACTTTTATGTATGGTATCCCTATTCTACTTTGCATAGCATCTGGTTTGTGTTAGGTGTTGGGCTTGTTGTGTTCAGGGTAGATAGGAGGCTCTGTTCTAGCACGTGTCTTTTCTAGGCACTCTTCTTATCCCATGATTTGCTAGGATGCATTCTTCTCACAAATTTAGGTCGAGCTTGTCTCCCAATCACTAGTGTTAGCAGGTTTTTGAGTTGTCTGTAAGCTTTTTAGTGTTGGTGTTTCGCTCCGTAGCTTTTCGAGTTGCTTTTCCTAGAGATCGTGTGGTATTTGAAGTCTTTGTGCTAATTTTTGTGGAGTCCAAGGTCTTTTGGCAGATCTCCCCTAAAAGATTTTTAGACCCAACAAGGTTTGCCACCTTGAGAAGCAAGTTAGGGATAATTTATCCCTATGGGTTGGTTTGAGGGGGAGTTGGTTCTTTTCGGAACTTTCTTAGTTCTTTTCTGAACCTTTCTTGTTCATCTGAACTTTCCTTGTTCATTTGAGCTTTTGTGGATCTTTTCTGATACCTTCTTCAAGTGGTATCTTCTTTGGATCTTTTTGATCATTGTGATCTTTTTAGGCTTTTAAGTCTTTTGTGCATCTCATTGTATCATATTGCATACATATGGAAAATCCAAAAAGATGCATTGTTATATAAGCTTTACTGCTTCTGTCTTTTAAATTGATGAAGCTTTGCTTATTACCCTATTGAGCTTTAGTATTTCAATTCTTGCTCAAGATTGTGTCTAGTTCTTTGACTTACTAGAATTATCATGTTTTCACATGTGCAGCAATGTCTTTGCTATATGAGCTAGAACTGTTAATTAACTTGAACTAAAAATTGTAATTTGTGGATCTTTTAGCTAGTTGCACAATTAGTGATCCTTTTGTGACATTGGCCCTGTCAAAATTGCTTTGTTAGCTCTGGAATCTGGAATTGAACATCTTTGAGCTTTCAGTTCATTAAAGAATCTAAAACAGCCCTTGTGCAAAATGAAAAATGATCTCTTTTGTGCGAAAAAACTGATCTCACCAATTCTTTCTCATGAACTCAGGGGGAGTTTTGGATGACCTAGACCACTCTCTTAAGCTTTTGTTGCTTGGGATGGTCGCAGTGAGGCTTGAGATCTAGCACATGGCTAAAAAACAGATTCTCAAAATTGGTTGAAGCTTAGGAAGAGATTGTGGATGGCTCCTAGTCCAGGATCTGTTGGTCCTTATTTCACTACTCATAGGGGTCTGAGACAGGGGGATCCCCTTTCTCCTTTGCTTTTCAATCTGGTGGCAGATGCCCTGGCTGTTATGATTGAGAAAGCTCAAAAAAATGGCTTAATAAAAGGGGTGTCTTCTCACTTAATTGATGGAGGGGTTCCTCTTTTACAATACGCTGATGATACAGTTTTGTTGTTGGAATGTGACGACTCTTACATTTTGAATCTCAAGTTTCTTTTGTATTGTTTTGAATGCATGTCAGGCCTGAAAATTAACTACCATAAAAGTGAGGTTTATGTGATTGGGGTGGAAAATCAAGAAGTTGTCAGGGTTGCTAATATGTTTAACTATAAACTGGGAATGTTACCACTCACCTACCTTGGCATTCAGATTGATCTAAAGAAGGTGACTAAGGGGGCTGGTGAGAAGATTCTCATCAAGCTGGGCCACAGGTTGGATAATTAGAAGAACAACCTTCTTTCTTCTGGAGGGAGATTGATCTTGGTTAATAGTTGCTTAAGTAATCAGCCTATGTACAATATGGGGTTTTACATATTAAGCAATCAGATTCATGGGAGAATTGATAATATAATATCCTGATTCTTTTGGAGAGGATCTAATGATAAAGCTAGGTATCACATGGTCAAATGGGAAGCTGTTTGTAGACCTAGAGATTTTGGAGGTTTGGGGATTTTAAACACCAAGCTTATGAATGATTGTATGCTCAGCAAATGGTTGTGGAGGATGAGTGAGGCTAAGAATGAGCTGTGGTTTCGTTTACTGAAAGCTAAGTACTTTTCTCAGGGTGACTTTAGGGATTCTTGAGATCTTAAGGGGTCTCAGTTCTGGAAAGCCTTAAGTAGAGTTAAACATTTGTATAACAGGGGTGTTTCCTACCAGGTAGGCAATGGCAAGAGTATTTCTTTTTGGAAGGATGTCTGGATTGGTGATAGTCCTCTTTATATTAGATTTAACAGTTGTTCATTATCTCTTGCGATCACGATATCAAGCTTGCAGATTATGCAGTTCGTGATACTTGGAATATCAAGTTTGTAAGGACCTTTGGGGTGATAGAAGAGGGGTTATGGAAAGTTTTGAAAGAGCTTATTCAAGGGGTGACTCTCCTTAAGGATAAGGATAGAGTTGTTTGGTGTTTGGAAAAATCCAAGCAATTCTCTGTCAAGTCTCTTTATAGACATTTTATTTTTGGGGGTGTCATTGCTAAAAGATTTCAGAACATCTGGAATATCAGGATTCCTTTGAAGGTCAAGATTTTCTATGGCAATTATATTTGAATAGACTTCCTACTACAGATCAGTTGGTGCTAAGACACTCGAAAGGGGATACCAACTGCTGGTTATGTGGAGTGCCAGAAGATTCTAACCATGTTTTTTTTTCCAATGCTTAATGTCTAACTTTGTTTGGACATGCTAAATCTTTCATTGGAAGAGATGTCCCAAGTCTCTAGATGATTTTCATCTAGGTTGGTTAGATTACAGGGGTGCTAATGACTATAATCTTGGGTTATGCAGTTTTGCAGCGCATGCTTGGACAATTTGGAAATGCAGGAACAAAGGAGCGATTGAGAAGACTTTTTGTAATCAACCACTTGGAGTTGTTTTCAACATTGTATCCTGTTTGCGGCGTTATGCGTACCCTTCTCAAAAAAATGACCGAAGAAGCTAGGAGTCTTTGGTGGACTTGTCGATGGAATGGTCTGCGAAGATTCAAATGCTCCTAATTTCTGGCGTTTTGCTGTTGGAACTAGATTTGTTGAACTTGCATAGTTGAAGGACTTGTTGATGAAGTCTTTTGCTTGTAATTCAGTAATTTGTCCTTGCTGCTGTGTTGGTCTTTTTAAGTCTAGTAACTTGGCCGGTCTCTGGGTTTTATCTTTGGTTGGACAGTCTTTGCGACTAGCTTTCACTCCTTCTCTGCTGCTATATGGCGAAAATTGGTATCCCCAGTGCTATACTTTTTATAATCAAACTTTGTAGTTCCTGTTATGAGCTTTCTATAAAAGCTGAGCATTGCTTTTTTTTTTAAAAAAAAAAGAACCCTCGCGCGTCTGCGCTCTCGGAGCGGTGATCACGAAGCATTGCGATGACCAGTGCTGGTCACCCACTATCTGAGCTCGTTTGGTAAGGTGAGGCTTTACTGGGAACCTGGGTGTTTTAGACAATGTGTTTACTTGTATGGGGGGAAGGCGAGCAGCTTGGGCAGCGGCTGCCTCGCCGCCATTGTCATGCAAGCAACCGCATCGCCGAAGAAGGGGTAGTGCCGCCTGCTCCTGCCACAGCGGTCTCTTGAGATTCCGGTGCGGATCTGCTCAAAGAACTGCTTCTGCTATTGGGATAAGGCTCGTGAGACAGTGAGAGGAGAGGAGATTGGAGAAGGGAGGGAGAGTGCCTAGGTGAGTGAGATGGAGAAAGCTGGTATGTGGCAAACAAGGCGACAATGGTAGATAACATGGCAAAACTGCTATTAAAACCTTTGGTGGTTTAGGGTATAGAAGTTATTTACACCAGTTTTGATAATTGAGGGTGCCAGCTAAACAGTTTCACAGTTGAGTGCGAATGGACTTATTCCTATTTGTAAAGCTAGATTAGGAGAGTTACTTGGTAGTTTGGCACTAGGCGCCTTCCAACTTCCTGCACTCAGTATGTACGGCACTCTTATGTAAGGTTCAAAAAATAGTTATTGGAAAACACACCGGAACAAAAAAAAATTAAAAAAAGAACACGATGTAATTATGTAACTAAAGTCTGATAACATGGCAATATGGCACTTGGGTTCAATTATGATATCTCCCTATATAAAAGGGCGCAGACAGAGGGGCTGGAGAGACTGGCCACGTCACGCATTTTTTTTGGACCACTGGATTTCAGCTCGGCTTATCCGCGGCCGTCCGATGGGATCTGGGCGTCGTTCGGCGCGCGCTGGCTCCGCTCGCGACGCGTGTGCTCGTCCAGCCAGGTCTCGCCTCATCGCCTTCGCTCCACTCGCCACGAAGCCTGCACGTCGTCCTCTCTCTCGATTCTTCGCTGATGGCTTGGCTTCCCTCCTCCTTCTTCGCCGCTCGCCCCCACAACCCCGCCTCCGTCGTCCCCACGAGCTCTTCCTCCTCCTTCCTTCCACGAGGTCTACCGCCTCTTCCCCTCCCTCCCTTCCGCTTCCCCGCTTCCCCTCCCCTACCCATCCTTCCAACCGATGGCTCGGTTTCGCTCCCCATTCTTCGCCTATGTAACTAAAGTCTGATAACATGGCAATATGGTACTTGGGTTCAATTATGATATTCTATCTCATTCAACGGTTCAAAGTTTCATGATCTGCCACTAAGCAACTTGCGAAGAAGAATATTTCCTTTCATCTTTTTTGCGAAGGTAATACTGGCATACTAGTTGATGAGGTGTCAAGCCCAGATTTGCATCCAGACCCTTGTGTATTCCGAACTAGTCATATGATCAGTAACTAGCTCATACAATATAATTGTCGACGAATATCAC